>JAOXJK010000002.1:36741493-36756399 GCA_025774025.1 Xenus cinereus | reverse complement strand
TTTTTTTTTTCTTTTTTTTTTTTTTTTTTAAGAACTGTATAGGGAGAGAATTGGGCTCATCAATATACACGCTTGGAGGAAAAAAAAAAAAAAAAAAGTAGTCTCCAGGCTGACAACTGCAGTGGTGAGCTTTGACCTTCTGCAGTTTCAAATGGCTGATTTAATCCCTTGAATAAGGCTTGGCATGGAAAGGCTGACAGGACCTTAATTACAGGGTCACGATACTATAATTATCAATAGCAAAGTGAAATAAACTCTGCTCATCCAGCTCAAAGCACTTAATAACCACTGGAAATCTTTCACAAATCATTTTGCCTTTGCCTGTAGAGGTAGCAAAATAGAGAAAGACAGGACTTTCTGCTTCAGTTTATACGGTGCAATCATGATAAATGGGTTTCCTCCAGGAACACAACATTACAATTCTCTTCCTTAAGCATCCTCTGAAAACCTCCTTTTAACTTGGTGGCTCCATCTGTTCAGCTTCTTACTCTCTGATATGTTTTCATCTATAAAAAAAGTCCAAATATTGTGAGAAACCAGTCAGGAGAGGGAGCAGCCATCTGAATCCCAAGCAACAACGTGTTTTGGTTTGATACCAAAGACAGAAATTGAAGCTAGATTTTGGTTTCCAAGCCGCAGATGATCATTGGGTACCAGGTGTTTTCATACACAGACTGCTCCGAGCCTGGCAGGGGAGCGTTTTTTATACTCCATGAGATCTGTTTTCTTGTCAAGTGTTATTGGTTGGAGTTAAAGCTCACTGTCTGAGCCCTGCAAGGATGCTGCAGATGTGTTCTTCTTCCTGCAGGCTGCTTTCCATCACGTATAGCACACTTGACTTCTACACTCAAAAAAACCAATCAAACAAAAGAAGTTTCACCAGGTGAAAGGGGAAGATAAATACCTTAAACTCTCTTTGTATCTCAGTGAGCCCTTTCTCTTTTCAACACCATTTCTGTCATAAGTCTTTGTTAGGTCATTTGCAGTCAAAGCGCAGGATGTGAGCATTCATTTTGCTTCTGGCAGCTTTTGGAGCCACACACCACTCTGGGGACAGTGTGGTTGAGCTCTGGGCGGCTGCTGACACATCTCCAAGGCAGCCTCCAGTCATTGCGATGATATGCTGTTGCCTGAACTGGTTGGGGCACAAGGCTCCTGGCCAAGAAAAAATGAGACCCAAAGCAATTGCATATAATCATGGTAGATGGCTGGGGGGGCTTATTCCTTCGGTGAGGTAGGTCCGAACAAGTCAGTCTTTGCAGATGTGGGAAAAAAAGCAGTTTTACTTGGCCTCTTGCTTACAGCATTATTTTTTTTTCCTTTCCTCCCCTTCCCTTATAAAGTTGGCGTAGTATATGCGCATGTTAATGTTTATATCAAGCTGAATAGTTAATGTGCCTGCCCTGGAAAGATGGGGAGGAATCTACATGCTGAAAAAGGAAATTTTACTTTTGCTTTTTGCACAGTGTCTTGTCTGGATGCTTTTGTTGATTTTTTGATTTTTGCTTGTGGTTTAATGAAAAGAAGCGAAAGAATCCTGTATGAGTCCCTTTTAATAGTTCCAGATTTGAAAAATATTCTGAACTCAGCAAGCTTGATCATAATCTTCCAAAGAATTTCAAGCTCTTGTCCTGCTCTCCAGGGAGCCAGCAGCTCATATTCTGTTCCTTCTGTGCCTTTCTTTCTGAGTTTTCCAGTTTCAGTATGTAAAAATGTTAGAAGGAGAAGAGGGTGCCATCTTAAGCCTCTCAAAGTTTTAATATTTTGTCCTTAATAGCATTAGATTGCTGTTCAGCAGTATATAGTATTAGTTAAGCTTCTGACTGTGAAATGCAGATAATTAATTGAGGCTTTAATCTCTGAGTTATTAGTGAAAAGATCCACATTAACTGGAAGTTTTACAATCATATTTGTGTTTTTGTCTCCAGGAATGTGACCCCTTTTTAAAAAAAAACCTTATTCCTCTTTGAAGCCTTTCAAATGGAATCTTCAGGATGGTTTAAATAAATGATATGTTTTACCCACAGTTAGAGGCATACACACTTGGAAGCGGCTCAAAACATTTGAAAAAAATGTAATGTTAACTCAGATACTCTGTTTCTGTTAAAGATCAGGGAACACTGTAGAAATTATATATTCTCAGCCTTTAGGCTATCACATCATTTGTTTCCAGTTCTTTTTGTTTTAGTTTGGCTGATCTATCAAAAGTATAAAAATGTATCTAGCAGATATCTGTGAAGAGTTTTAGCCAGTGTATCTCCTTCCCACCTTGTCTCCTCAAAGATAGTCTGTCCATTGGAGTAGTTGAAATGTTGGCAGTGACTTGATTGTGCTATTAATTATCTTCATGGAAAGAAAAAATGGGGTAGTAAAGAGCCCTAGCAAAGGGCCTCTTAATTTTGCAAGGACCAACAATTATTGGCTTGAAATAAAAGCCACATTTCACAATAGAATGAAGGGATTAAATTCTAATACCTGGACGAGTGCATTGTTGCCTCAATCAAATGGGGGAAGTAGATTCTCCACCTCTTATACATTTCAGATGAACGCATGTATCTTCCCCTAGAAGATATTCAGTAGTTGGTCTAGGGAACTATTTTCTAGGGAAAAACGGACCTGAGATTGTCTGTATAAGACATTAGAATCCATGTTCTAATAGTACCTTTGAACTTCTAAAATGTAGGGATGAGTAATCTGTCTGCACAAACATTTCCAGTACTACTCCCATCTGGGAAGTTCCTTTGCCGTTAGGATATGTCTCCATCATTAAATGCTAGAGTAGATAAGAACCAGATGCTGCCTGTCTTCCCAGATTCCTCCTCCTACCACCATGGCAGAAAAAAACCTTCTTTCAAGTCTGTCTTTCCTCTCTGGAGTGGATTCACTGAGGATTAAGGCGGGGATGGGTTCCCTTCCTCTCCCCACTACGTTAGCTTCTGCAAACAGCAGTGGACTCTCTTTTCCATGTCATGTGGTCGTGTTTTTACAATCTAGTTTGCAACTGGATTTTTTCTGTTTTCTTGTTCCTCTGAATTGCACTTACAAAGGCCTTTCTTGAAAAGTATTTTCTCTGGCTTCAGCTCTTGGGCCATCAGTAGAATAGCGTGGACTCATGTAAAAAGAAGGGACTTAACCTACCAGCTGGCCTTTGTCTGTCTTCACCAAACTAGATTTGGCATTTGTTAAAAGTTTTTGTGTCCTAGGAGGATTCACAAGAGGGATATCACCTAGAGAAATTCTGAAAGAGAACGAGTTCTGCATTGTCTATTGCTCAGCAATGCCAAGAGAGGCAAATAAAAGTGGGAAACCCGCGCATCCAGGCTCTTCAATTAGCATGCCGATCCAGCGCCACTGTTTTGTTGTGCTTCATCAATATGCAGATCACATCTTACCTTCCCCTAAAGCATCAGCGGAGCTCAAAGAAAATTATTAAAAACACCTTGTATGAGATGAAAGTTCTGATTAGGTTTTTTGTTTCAGGTGCGAAACCTGCTCCTGGGATCTGCTTTGAGAGAGTCAATTCCGCGGGGGATCCTTACGGCAACTGTGGCAAAGACTCCAAAAGCTCCTTCGCTAAATGTGAACCCAGGTAGGGTCTCTCCCCACAAACACAGGTGGTGGGAGAGGGCTTTATAACATTAAAAATTATTTAACTAATCTTCAGCTTTGTTTATTTCCTTCAGAGATGCTAAATGTGGAAAAATTCAGTGTCAAGGAGGAGCAAATCGACCTGTAATTGGTACCAATGCTGTTTCCATAGAAACTAATATCCCACTTCAGGAAGGTGGCAAGATTCTGTGTCGTGGTACCCACGTGTATTTGGGGGATGATATGCCCGATCCTGGTCTTGTGCTGTCAGGAACCAAGTGTGAAGATGGAAAAGTAAGGTTCTGAAATACTCCCAAACAAGGAGAGCATCACTACCCTCATGTTGCTAAGTATTTAGTACTAAACTGACGGGTTTTTGCTTTGGAATATCTTTTTTTCCATAAAATAATTGTTTTTCATGCTGACACTGAGTCAGACTTTTACTCCCTTCTTCTGTTGGCCACTACTCTGGATTTCAGATTTGCAGATGCAATAAAAGTTGCTTAAGTTTATTACTGACTTTTTTGAGGGCAGCCCCAAATTTCTGTCCATGTAGGGTAGAGGTTTTCTGCAAAATAAGTACAGCAAAATACATTGTGAATGAGTTTCTGAGGAGTTCAGTGTATTCACTTTCCCAGTGTCTATGGCATTGCAAAATTGTCATTAACTTCATTTTAGATTTCAAAATGTGTTATATCTGCTGATTTTGGCTCCCTCCCTCTCTTTTTTCTTGCAGGAAAAGCTATCCCTGTATGCACTATTAGAAAAGTAGAAACCCATTGATGCTTGGCCACCAAAGCTGATTTTTGCAATCATATTTTGCAAACTTTGTGAATTATCCAATGTAAATATAGTCCAAATTTCATATGGCTGTCCCATTCTTAGGTTTTCTTTTGTGAGAAAAGGAACAGAGAAAGGTGGGAGACAGCCATAAGTTTACAGGGGGGAGAAATGGAAAAAAGCCCAAGAACTACTGCAATGAAGAGGGTTTCCATACCCTCGGTGGATTACTTGCAATAGGAAAAAAAAAGTGCTTTGGTAATTTGTGGTGAATTCAAATAAGCCTCTGCATTTCTGAATGCTTTTGAGTTGTGCTGGATTATCACACTGCACTGGGAACAGGTTTAAAATATGTCCCTAGTGAAACCACAGCTCTGCTACAGGAAAACAACCCTTACAACATTTCTAAGTCAATCTGTTATAAAAATGTCTTTTCAAAGAAAATTCAACACTGGGAAAGCACCCCATTATGTTTTACTAATGAGTATTTAATCTTTCTAATCTATCTAATCATACACATACACGCTATAGAATACACAGGCTAATACTTATGAAATTGTATGTTTTACTTTGAGGACATTAGTGCATTTGTATTATGGATTAAGAATATGAATTTAAATATTCTTGAGTTTTCTAAGCTGAAGATACACAATTTGAAATGCAGCCATTTTAATGTGATCAAAATTCTGTGAGCTACTGCACTATGAATATTTGAATTGTGAATGCTGCTGTAATCAGACCATATTCTCTACATGCGTGCATGTTGATGCCAATTCACTCTAATTTCCTTCCCATTTTTCCTTCTCCCCAGGGGATAAGTGCCCTGATTAAGCATCCCTGTCATCTCCTTCAACACTATTCCCTGCTTAATGCTAATTATTGTGACTGACTTTTAGCACTACTGAACTGAACTGCAGTTAAACATGAGCAAAATTGTGCAGTGATTTTTTTTTTTTTTTTTTTTGGTCAACATAGCATAGCAACAGTTATTCCATACCTGATTTCTTCTTTTTTTTTTAATTTTGGTTAGGATAAATTCTCATTACTGACATCTTCATCAGTCATTTGATTGTTTGATGGTATTATTAGATGGTACTAATCTTGCTTTACCTCAATTTTCAGCAATATTAGCAGAGTAAAGCTTACCTATAGTGGAAAATTTAAAAAAATTAGTTTTATTACTTTGCATATGCCATTTGTTTACTTCCATTTCCTGTAAGTTTATTATTACACTTTGACTACTGTTGGTTTATATTTGCCAACCAAAAAAATGTTTAGCTTGGGAAAACTCCTGGAGAGGTCTCAGTTTTGCTGAAGACCAGCGACAAGCCCATGTATATCAATGCCCTCAGCTAAATATTCTGGCTGTCCTGGGCCCAAGTTCTGCACTAGCACGGATAAGTATTGCACTATTGATATAAACAGAATTATGCTAATTTACACTGGGGGGGTGGGGATCCGAACCTTTCCTTCAGGAACCACCTGCTGCTGTGAAGACACAAACGCAGCCAGATCAGATACATGAAAGAATCTTCCTCAACGCATCCCCAGTCCTGAAAAAATGCCAAATACTGTTTTTTTTTTTTTTTAAATTGGCTTAAAAAATCAAAGCCCCAGAAACTCACCACGAGTTCCACTTCAGTGAAACTCTGAGCGTTTATTTACCCAAGCTCAGCACATCAACCAAATACGAACTATGTTTGAAATTCAGGATTGGCCAGGATGCTGATCGAAAGCAGTGTTCAGCTTCCATAGGGTCGGACCTAGAAGACTTACAAAGGCATAATAATAAGAAGAAAACATCTAATTCTGGTGTCCTTATCTTTTTGTCAATGTAACGTCAATGCAGCGTGGGTATTGGGAGATCTTTCACTCCAAAGGAACCATTGATGGATGAGGAGATGTAGAGAGCTGGAGTGGGACACGATGCCTTCTGAGTGTGAGCACTTCTGTCCCTATTAAAACTCCTTTTCTCTTATTTTACAGATTTGCCTTAATCGCCGGTGCCAGAATACGAGTGTTTTTGGTGTACATAAATGTGCAACGAAGTGCCATGGACGTGGAGTAAGCATTATAGGAACACTTTTTTTACCATCAGTCAATAAACACTGGACAAGAAATCATTTTATGTAATAGTTTTGGGATCTATGATTGTTTGTAATATATCAGTCAAAGTCACTGCAATACTTTTTTATTATGTATTTCCATTTTCAGTGTCCCTTATTTGAACTGAAAGCAATGAAATTATTTTTCTTTAACAAAGAAATATTTATCAGGTAGTAATTATCTTGTCCTTAATTAACAATCTGTGATAAAAAGGAATATTGTGATCTTCAAAGCAATTTTAAGCCTAACCTTCCTTTGTGAAGAATTCCCATTAACATTTAAAAAAATATAGTTTCTATGTGCATACAGAGAAGTTAAAATGTGCATTTGAATTGAGATTCAAATGGAATAGCATTTCCAAAAGGATTAAAATAAAGTAAAACCATATTGATGAGTTTCATGGCATGAAAGTGGTGCAGGATGAAAAAGTTGATGATATCAGTTAATAATATCAAAGTGTTTTGAAACCTAGCTTATATTATGAAAATGTTAATCATGTCGAGCTATGCCTTATTAACTTTGATTTGCTGATGATCTGTTTGTTTCTGTGAAAAGCTGTGGCAACCACATTGGAAGAGGCAAAGAAAATACTCTGTCCTCTCCTGAGAAAGGATTTTAATTTGATTTAACTTATTTTATCATCCCACATTTGAAAAAAAGCACGGTGTTGATGGTGCTGCATTGTGCTGGAATGAGCATCAGCTTGGACTGGCATCTTTATGTCTGTACAATGGGGAACCTCTGGTGACTCCTAAGTAGCAAAAAATGACCTTGTGGAATTATAGATGGGAACTCCTGTAGTGCTTTAATTTAAAAAATAATGCTTAACGAATGATATTTTTCATTATCTTGCTGTCTCTGAAAAGTAAATCCTTTTTTTCTTTTTGCATTTTACATGACCATAGCCAGTGAATGATATTTTAATACTCTGCAGACACAGCCAGTACAGGCTTTCTGAAAGCCATCCAGCTGACCTTGCCAGAAAAAAATGCATATTTGCAATGTCCTGTGAACTACCTAGTATCTTACTCAGAAACTCATTTATTAATCTATTGTGTGGTTTCTCCATGGTGGTGGTAGATCAGTGTTAGCACAGAATTAAGGACCATATTGACAACTAGCCCTAAACCCAAAAATTTTCCTTAAAAATAATTTTGAGCAGCTACATGTGACTGTGCCAACTTTCTCCTCTGCAACAAATTTTACCCCCGTTCAGTTCATGTTTTCTGTCGATACAGCAGGGAGCTTTGGCCTCTGCATTAGTCACATAGCCACTGCTTGGGTGGCAGCAAAAGGAAATAAAAAGCAGCCCTTCTTTTGATGGGTGTTTGGGACTGTTGGACCACCTGCAGAAGAAGCCTTGAGTCTACTGGCCCCTTCTGCTCTGTGCGGTGGGAACAGGCTGGTGTTAATGATGGTAATGGCTTCAAACTAGAAGATGGTAGATTTAGATTAGATATTAGGAAGAAATTCTTTGCTGTGAGGGTGGTGAGAGCCTGGCCCAGGTTGCCCAGAGAAGCTGTGGCTGCCCCATCCCTGGAGGGGTTCAAGACCAGGTTGGACGGGGCTTTGAGCAACCTGGTGTGGTGGGAGGTGTCCCTGCCCAGGGCAGGGGGCGTGGAACTGGACGGTCTTTAAGGTCCCTTGCAACCTAAACCATTCCATGATTCTATGACTCTGGTCCTTTGGAGCTCTCTTATTCTGCAGGGAGCATTTGGTACATCAGGTCTTGCTCGTTGTTCCTTAACCCAGATTAAAACCATTGAGGACTGAATCTGTATAGACAGTGCAGTTGTGGTATCAAAGGGAGGTTTCCCTCAGCTCCGATTCCAGTTTCACATGTTCTTCCATCAACTGGTCCATCTTAGAGCTGGGGGATCTGAGCAGTGGTGAAATCAGTATGCAGCCTAGAGCAAGCCCTTGATGGATAGGAGCGTTCAAGTGGGCTGACAAAGCTTTATGGCGTTAATAGTGTAGACAGACTCTTGTTCCTATGAGGGCAGAGAAAACAGAAGTTAGGAAGCAGATAATGTTGCTCCTGGAGGCAAAGAGAGAATAAGACTTGAGAGGTGTGTGATTGTCCTTATATTATTGAAGTTGTCAGCTGGTGCAACTCAAACGATTACCTGCCAAATAAATAATGCTTTTTTAGCATCCCTATTATTCCATGGTGTCTTGCATTCAGAGTTGCTCTATGCCCTCTTAGTTGTGCCAACAGGCAGATACCAGCAGCACATTCCTTTCCTTCTATAAGCTTTATTTCTTTTAGATGGGTCACTATCTGATTAGGAGGCCTTATCAGCCAGTGCTGCTCTCAGATGTACAGGGTAATCCTCTTCATGTTCAGTCATTTGTCTTGTTTTGCAGGTCTGCAACAATAAAAAGAACTGTCACTGCGAGGCTGACTGGGCCCCCCCCTACTGTGACAAGCCAGGGTTTGGTGGCAGCATGGACAGTGGACCAATTAGGCAAGCAGGTTAGTAGTAATTCATGCCTCTACCTGCTGTTCCCATGATAAAGAGTGGAAATACAAAGTGTCCTCTTGTAAGCAACGAGCAAGATCGGGAAATAAATCAGTAAATCGAATGGCTTCATCCAAACGCATTGGCACCAACTTGAAAATTTAGTGAAGCAAAACCAAAGCCGGAGAAGTCCATCAATTTTCTTGCATAACTCAAGGCACAGTGGTCCTGGCAGGTTCTTTTCCTTGCCTCTCCTTGCCTTTCTTGGTTTTTTTTAGGATACACGGTCAAGTTTAGTAGCTCACTGCAATAAGTAGGAAATGGTATTGATTTAAGCCAAGGATGAGGAACTAACTCCCACTCTTGAGCTAATCCTGTTGCCATGGTAGATGAACATTGCAGTACTCTTGGATTCACCTTGAGATACACCAAGCTCTGGTGTTCTCCACTCAGTGCATCAGAACAGGACCACCTTATTGTACACGTAACCTGCTTCTGTAGCTGTGTGCCTAACTAAGAGTGGATATTGCAATGATTATAAATGCAAAATTATTACATAATCAAAAATTAGAAATATACCTGATATTGTGCTTCTATGGAGGATCTTTTTTATTTTGGAAAATAGCAGATTCCTGACTATCTCAGATTAAAACTACATTTTATATATACCTTCCACACATTTAGCAGAAGTTGCCCTCATGTATAACAGTAGTTGGAGACATGCATTTTCTACAACTTGTATTTCAATTTCCCCTTGTTCAATCTGCAGAACATTGGCTATAGTATCTTACTTCACCTTTGGCCAACCTCAGAAGGAATTATTTCTACACATTGTGAACTTTTATAGGATTTTATAATCATCACATGCCAGTTTTCCCCCAGAGTACTGTAACTGCAGTGACTTCCACAGAGATGTTTCTGATTTATGCCGGAGTAAGAGACAGGGCAGGCAGTCTACTCCCATATACGTATATAAAGCAAAACTTGCTGGAAAAATGATCTGCATGTTTTCATATGAATAACACTATTCAAACCCAAAATAGATTGTATTCTCTACATGCCAGATCCTGCAGTGAATTGTAATACTGGATTTATGACATCATGGTCATTTCCATGACAAAGCTTCACATTATGATTTCACTGTTGAAAGATCTTTTTTTTTTAAAATACCTACCAGTTGGTAAGACAGCAAAGAACCGTGCTCAGGCACTGAACAAGTGTGATTACTTGTGTGTTAAATGTTTTCTTTTAAGACTTGCTCTAAAGAATTATAGTCGATTTTCAGCTTACCTGAAAGCTGAGTATCTTGGGGAACTACAAAATATATTATAGTAATGTGCTGCACAGACAGCACTAACTAGAGAAGACAAATGTAGGACATCTTTGATAATTCTTGCATTTTGTGTTTTGGAAGCTAACTCTTCAATTTAACAGAAAATTGTTTTAACAATAGTTTAATATAGAGTGGTAGTTTCACTGTTTTTCTCAAAAGACAGTGCTGCATTCAGTAATACAGGGAATAAACAAATATGGAAATTGCTAGAGGACGTAATTTTCTATTGCTGACACTTGGATTGGAATATGAACACTTGATGGGGTGGCTTGGATTATGAGCTGAGTAGTTTGCACATCTCTAAATCAAATTACAGAAGGATTAGCTCAATAAAATACTTTCACCTTAGTCAAACACAGCTCATAGTCTCATTAGTATTTAGTAACTGATTTTACCCAGCTGACTTAGAATAAACGTATATTTGACACTCTGTACTTTTCTTACAAAGAAGCCTTAAATATTTAATTGTTAGGTAGAAATGTTAATTAATTTAAATTGCATAATCTTAGCTTATTAATTTTAGAGGCAGTGAGGGATTTATTACTCTGCAGTGCTCTAAGGTAAAAAGCGTAGCACTTCACGCCCCATCAAGCCCCACGTGGAGTTTGTTCGGTCAGTGCTGCTGACTGAGCATCCCAGTGAGCTCAGACCAGTAGAGGAGAGCCAGCTGGCTGGAAATCAACCAGGATAAGACCGAGACAGTGATGATAGGTTACCAGAGCAAAGATTAAAGCTGTTGCTCCTACTGCGGGTGGGTGCTTTTTTAGGTCAGCAGTCCCGAAGAATCACAACAGCCTCTCCTCCAGCCAATGACCGTATCACATATCCATAAGGATCGGAGCTGCTGCTTGCCTCCTCCTAAAAATAAGGCTTTCTCTCAGCTGCAAGTCATCTAGTCAGGGTTCACCTCACTGTTGTGCCTCACTTAGGTCCCAGCAAGGTACTTAAAGCAGCTTAAAGCACTCTGAAAACTGGAACAAGAACAGAAGGTGGCAGCCCCTCACTAAGCAGAGCATCCCTCGGAGAGCACATGATGCCGTTGCTGAAGGCTTTCCTTCGGCTCCTCACTTGCCTCCAGATCCAACTTGACAGCCATCTGGGCTCGATCACAGTAGCCCAGATTTCAGACTGTTTTCCCAGTGTTGAAGCACGACGAAACCCTTAAAATGTGGTTAGAAAGGAGTTAGGGTTACAGCTTGCGTTTGAGGGGCAGAATATTTAAAAGTTTGCACTGTACTCCAGCCACGATTTAGGCAATCGTCCCTTTCCTCTCCCTCTCAGCCTCTGTCTCCCTCCCACCCTGGCAGAAGGCAGCCCATGAAGAAGATGCCAGTTGGCCTTGCTACGGGTGGGTGGCCGCATGAGGCCAACAGCTCGTAGACCTTATGGCCCATTTGCAGGTGACAACCTAAGCAGGACCTCAATATATGTGCAGAGAGAGTACAGGGAGATGTTCGTGTTTGGACCCAGACATCTGACTAGAATAGAATAGTTCAGTTGGAAGGGACCTACAACGCTATATTTTAACCAATTTTTCCTCAATGTTAAAGAAATAACTTTAAAACAGGCAAAAATTCAAGCATCAGGCTAGATGAAATAAGAGTATATTAGTCTTTAATTCATAGTTTATTACCTTCACCAGCATTGCAGTGAGGAGCCCGGGCCAGGCAGGAATGTCCTGCTCCATCCACATCACACATTCCCATAGAGGTGGCTCCTGGTAGAGGTTAACCCAATGTGTTTTGTTGCAGATAATAAGAGTTTAACCGTAGGAGTGTTGATAACCATTCTGTGCCTTATCTTTGCTGGATCAATCATGTATCTGAAAAGGAAGACTTTAATGAGATGGTTGTTTACAAGTAAAAAGACAACAATAGAGAAACTAAGGTATGATCGGTTTTTCTAATTATACTCTAATAGATATTAGTAGAGAGTATCTGTCAGCGTTGCAGCTCTCATCTCAACATTCATCACAGAACAATGTGAATATGTTAGGAAGAGCCAGCCTTAACAAAAATATTCATCAGGTATTAACAGCAGTGTTTTTCCTGCTTTAGCTTAACTTTATCGATTGTCAGTAGATAATGTAAGTTTTGGACTGACTCTATACCTCTTTTGTGATAAAAAAAATATAGAAGTGACGGATGTATTGCCTTTATTTTCATTTGCTTGAAACAGTTTCATTACATTGCGTGGCCTTTTATCTAAACTCAGTCGAGTGAGCTGAAACTTTCATATTCGAGGTCATTACTGTTTAAATGCTAGATTCATTAGAATAGTCTCTTGGGTGTTACAAAGCTGCATTTCCACAGATTGCAGAACCTAATTTAACAGACTACTGGTTTCCAAAAAATCAATATTTATTTTTGTTCTTGCAGGAGCACTAGACAATTTTTACTTTCCTTGTTTACTATAACCAGTCAGAAAGTCCTTGCAAAATCTCATTTTAAAAGGAGGCTACTGTTTAAAAAAGTGTTATAAAGCAGAATGTTGTGTTCAGTAAGTATATGTTTGTATTGCAGGTCTGTTGGTCCAGCGAGACCTTCCAGTTCATCTGAGCCTAATCATGTTCATACCACGTCTCTCAGCAAAAACCTCATCATGAAGCCACAAAATACAAACCTGCAAAAAGTGAGTGCCTAAATAGTTTAAATAAAAAAGCAGGGGTGGGGGGTGTATCGAAACTCCCATATTATATATTTTGGATCTCACTTAAGTAACTTATTATAATGCACTTATTACAGGATCTTAATTTCATGTAGAACTAACAATATGTAAAATGGGGAGAAGATGTAGGCTTCAAAACACGTTTATGGCTTCCAATTTTTAGACAGGAGGAGATGTTAAGTGGAGAAAAGAAACAGTTTAGTCTCCAGGACAGAGCCATTGGCGTCCACCAGTACACGACATCTGAATGGTGAAGGATTCCTGCTTGAGTAGGACTCTGGAAGCTGTTAATTGCTTCTCTGGTTGCAGAGGTGTTGAAGGTAGATGAAAGCAGAGTAGAAGAGAAAAGGAAGTGAATAACATAGATTTTACAGATTTATGTCAACTCTTGAAGTTTATAGCTTTTGGTTGGGATTGTTTTTATAGAGAGATGGTCCAAGACGACCGCTGCCATACCAGATCATTGACATCAGTAACCCTGTGAAGACACATGATTTGACACAATTAAAAACGCCGCAGCGAGTCTTACCGCCCCTTCCCCAGCTGCCGTGTCACCAAGCTGTGCCTGAAAGACCCTTGCCAGCTCACCCTTCGCTGAGGTTCACCCAGGTAACCATTGATTTTCTTCACATTTCTATTTAATATTTGTGTGTGAGTATCTGCATATGGTGAAGAGGAACACTGCGTTTTCTCATCTTTCATATTGGCCTTTTTATACATTATTTCCTTTAGACTTCGTACAAGTTTAGAAATGCAGTGTAGATATATCAGTTTATGCCAACTGAGGCTGTGATCCTAAAACTTAAGACCCTGAACCCTCTCTTCACCACTCAGAAGGCACAAGAGCATAAACAAGCTTGGCATTATAGGCAAACACAGGCTCATTTGCCAGCTGCCCAACCGGAGGGGACAGCGAGGTGCCAAATACAGTGATATAGTTTAGGAAGTCAACTTGCAGATGTCTTGTGCAAGAGCAAAAAGGTACATTAGCTTGATGTGCTTCTCTTCTGCCAAGGGCTCTATGAATTGCATTTACTTTTTTTTCCAGAACACAGACCTGAAAAGCAGACTTGAAATTACCCACGCTATTTCCCGTAGACATAGCTTTCATTGCAATGTTTAAATAGAGCTGGCAACCCCCTTTCCTTCTTTTTGTTTGTAATAAGCCACATCTCAAGGTGATATTCAGGGTAGATGAAGTTGTCTGTGCAGTTGTCTATATTAAACTGTCCCTTTTCTTGTCACTGGCTTCTCTCTTTTAGTTGTATTTGTAGCGTGACGGTGTCTAAGCAAAGGAATCAGGCACCCAGCTATTTCTGTTAGTTGACATCATGCTATTCTGGATATAGTACAAGATTAAAATGAAGTGAATGTCATTATCACCAAGCTATCTTAAATGAGCATCATATTGATTTGGATGCACATACTGCAAATCCATCCTCAAATAGCTGTGTCTTGAGTGACTGTGCCTGAGCCTACTGGGATGTCCGAGGACAGAGCACCTTCTTCCCGCAGCAACCTCGTGAGCTATCCCGAGACACGTTCCCAATGATTTATAGGAGGATATGGCTATGAGAAACACCCGCTGCAGTGCGGTGCTTTGAAAAGTGGTTGTAAAAATAACACAAAAAGGGATGAGACACTGCTGAGCTGCCACGGCAGTTCGCTTATGTATTATGACAGCGGAAAAAGTGTGTCTAGTTTTAATTTTGTCTAAGTCTGAACACTGAATCACTCAGGTTAGACCGACTTTTATAAGCGTTTAAGCTTTTTCTTCTTCTCTTTTCCATCTTCCTAGTCATTTATTTTCCCTTTCAGGGCAACGGGAAATACTGATTCCTTCTAAAATCAATTATATAGGAAATCTGAAGCAGCATTGGTTTGTGTTGGTTTTGTCTTTAGCCCTAATGGTTTCATGGTTTATTTTCTTACATCACTTAAAACATTCTACATATATCACAGTGGTCAAA
>JAOXJK010000002.1:36685582-36731878 GCA_025774025.1 Xenus cinereus | reverse complement strand
ACTTTTTCTTATACAATGTTCTGCCATCTTTTAGTTTCCAGTTTACCTACTGCAACAACAGAACCCATACCATGTTTTTCAGTGAGCTCTTTTTCACATAATATGTTATTCAAAGTTGTGATAAGATCTGGTATCATTAGTGTGACAAAATATTTCAGATATGGCCTTTGGAGACTTTGAAATGGCTTCAGAGTCTGCCTTAAAGTCCCTGCCCATGGCGGAGGGGTTGGAACTTGATGATCTTTAAGGTTCCTTCTGACCTAAACCATTCTATGATTCTATGACAGTAAATAGGACTGAATTAAGTGTTTGTATCCTTTTGCTTGCCAATTAATTTTAACTTATTTTTCTTAAAACAAAAGTAGAGCTTTTGTATTTTTACAGCTCTTTGTGTTCATTAGTGGGTAACCCAAAGCAAATGTTTTACAGGTAAATACATAACACTGGAATAGTCCCAGCCTCATGCAGGGAGGCCCATTGCAGCCACTCCGTGTATGAAGAGGGGAAACAAGGACAATGAAGGCTCAAACAAACAAGTTGCAAAACCAAAATCTGACAAACAAACCTAGAGGCAAGGGCAGAACAAAAGATAAGAATATAACAATTGAGCAGAGTGACAGTGCTTAGCTGCTAAAATTACTTGCAAAGAGGGGGAAAAGAAAAGGAGATGATACAGAAGGGAAGAAGACAAGGGAGAAAAAGTATGAAAAAAACAGGAAGGAAAGAAGAAGAAACCACTCAAACTTTTGTCAAGTTGAATTGAAGTCTTATATTTCACTGTGTTATATGTCCCTGGAAAACTTTGCAACTCTGCTGCAAGCCTGGAAATGAGCAGTCAGAAAGACAATATACACTCAGTAGGACATAATCCCAACCCAAAAGAGGAGCAATAAATTAAAGTAACAGAGAGTTTCTATTCTGGAAAATAAATACAACTAAATGAAGACCTGTGGAGAAGAGAAGAGGCAATGGCTGCCTTCAGCTACTGAACAGAGGGTACAGAGAAGATGCATCTTCCCTGATGTGCCCAAAGGAAGGAGAGGTGGTAACAGCCTTGCCTTGGATGATGGGAAATTCTGACTTGATATAAGGAAACAATTTATTTTACCATGAGGAGGTAAAACTCTGAAACTTCAGCCCAGAGAAGCTGTGGGATCTCCATCCTTGGAAAGCCTCAAAACTCAACTGAACGAGGCCTTGAGCAACCTGCTGTAACCAGATCTGATCCAAGCAGAAGGTGGGACTGGATGAGCTCTGGAGGTCCCTTTCAGCCCACAAGAGTCTGTGGTTCTACATGAGAACCCTTTTCCACAGTGGAAAATTTGGTATAATTTTTAAAAAGAAATTAATCTTCCGGCTAAGAAGATTAGACACGTTTTTCCCTTGGTTTCACACAAGAGATTTGACCTTTCCCAGGAAATGTGATTATTAGACGAAAACAATGAATCTGCAAGGGTGAAGGTAACATATTTGTCTTCTGAAATAAATTCTTCATGCATTATTTGAGCTGCTTAGCTGCAAATGTGCAGTCATATCACATGGTGATAACACCTTTATTTGCAGAATTTAAGGCTGCACTGAAAGCAGTGAATAAATGATGAGTCCATTGGGGAAGACATTCACCAATTAACAAGCAGCAGCTGTTTGTCTTCTTTTCTTAGGGTACAATTGATTAAAATTGCATGCTTCATTTAAGCAGAATTCTCTTATACTTCACCAAAGAGGGAGAGAAAACTTCTTTCAAATAGAGTAGTTTCTATTCTGATTTATTGAACATCTTTCCAGCCGAATACAAATTAGAAACCTATTCTGTTTCATTGTGTATAACATGCAGAGACAGTTTTAAAAATCAGAGTTGGAATATTTTGAATGTTAATAAGAAATAAACTGCAATGAAAAAACAGTTGGTGCAATAAGTTATTTCAGGCTTAAACTATATCTCCTTTTCTATTTAGTCCACATGCGTACACAGATACACACAGAATCACAGATATGGATGTTGTATATACGTGTATTAGATGGTACGAACCGACACCATAGTATTAACACTTTCTGCGTGTTAGATCAAGCTGAGGACTGGTATGAACCAGCATGGTCTAATCTGCAATGTAACCAACTACACCAAAACCTTTAAGAGATTTCTCTTTCTGCAGTTATGGAATATAAAAGCTTGAACACAGGTAGAAGGTATCTAAACAGGGAACAAAACCTGATGGTGACATCTCAGCTTTTGAATGCAGGAGGCAAAGGCAGAGTAAGATGCATTGACTGGAGACTGAAACTATTGAAGTTTACACCAGAAACAAGGTGCACCTTTTAACAGGGGTAATTAATCTCTGGGACAATTTACCTACCACCGTAGTGGATTCTCCGCAGTTATTCCAGTTGAAAAGAAAATCCTATTGCTTAGGTCATGCCAGAGATTAGATGCTGCCTTGTAATGATCCGGTCAACTTGTGCACTAATACTTTTTGATTCAAAAAGTTATTTTAAGCAAGCTCTGATTACTTGAAAACCTGATGATTTGTTACAAATGCATTAAGAAATAAGTCCCAGATTTGAAAGATCTGCTTCAAAACAAATGAATCCGCTTAAGCTTACTTTACTGCAGCTAAGTTTCTCAAATATTCCATAAAAAAATTCTTAAACACCGTCAGTTTTAAGCATCAAACGCTTCTATAAAAGCATATGTTCACATTTTAGGAGAGCTCTCCTTCCCTGTGGAAAAAACATCTGCAATGCCAACTTGGAAATTTAATGAAAAAGGCTGATGGTAAAAACCTAATTCCTAAGTAATTTCAGGTGTCATTTAAAAATATGCAAAACTAGAACTTCTGAAAAATTTGAAAATGATTTGCCTGATTCCAAGTAGACGTTATTCAAGTTTGAAAATATTACAAAAAAAGGTATTTATTATTTTTATCATTAATAATTTTTATGTTATTCTCATGCTAGCTGAATATCTGCCAGTTACATAAGTTACTCTTGCTTCTCTCTGCTTTAGAAGACCCTTCCTGTAGTTGATCTCATCCCACCGAGCACCTCCAACAGCAGTTCTTAACAACTTCAGAAGTACAACACCTTCAAGGCAAGGTACTCACTGACTAGGATCTGGGACACCTGGGAAGAAATGTAACTTACATTCTCAACAAAAAAGGCTGCCTAAGGAAGCCACAGGAAAAAGCACGCATGTCTACACTTCCATTGGTAGAAACATTTCTGGTGTCATAATCATATTCTTCCTAAATGCAGAAGGCATGGGATGGGCTACAGAAAACATACACAGCTGCTCTTCCACCCGCTTATCTTCAGCAACCAACACCTGGCTAAGGAAAAAAGATTTTTAAAAAAATAATTAAAAAAAAGAGAAAAAGAGGAAGGAAATCAAGTAACATTTTATTCTTTTTTTAAAATTATGTTATAGAGCACTCCAGAGACTTTTATAACTATAATTTTATCTACAAAATAACTTTACTGCATGTTAGTTAATCTGAGTATTAAAGTAAAATTATGTGATTTCCCTAATTTCTGCTCAAAACCCACATTTTAAAGCATTACTTTTTTATTTATTTTTTTAAAAATCTGTCTAAGGAGTCCTTGAATTAGTCACTTCATTATAATTTAAAATCTGTACTACTTTCTAGTAGGAACCACAGAGATAACTAGACTATAAGCAAAAGCTCCTCTAGGGCTAGTGACCTTTAATTGATACCTGTAGGACGTTCTTGGCTCACAGCCACTGACGACACGCCGTGCAGCGTTGTCACTAAGAAGAAAAGAAAGTCTCATAGGTTCCTTCAAATATTCCAGACAGTATCCAAACATCTCAACACGTAGCAAGTCATCAGAGGTGCTTCTACAATGCTTTCAAAACATGGGCATTAGACCTCAAAATAAGTGTCCTCAAGTTCTGCATCACTGCTCCCATACTGATGCATCTGTCAAATCTGGGCACCAAGATATAATCTACATTGGAACATAATGACTTTCTTTTTCAATATAAACAAGTCATAAATTAAGACCAGAATACAAATAGTCTAATCATTGTTTTTCCAATTAGAGCAGAGTTGTTTCAGTTTGCTTATGTCCCCAACTAAAGAGACTGAAAATTTTTCCACACAGGAATAACCTAATTTATAATTAATCTTAACTATGCCCATTAATTACCTGTTCTCATATGAAAAATGGCATTTAGAGACAAGAAAAGACATTTGCACATGTAAATACCTCATCTGCACAGGTAGTTAAAGCAATATCTTAATCATTTTTTGAAAACACCAAAGAGGAAAAAAAATGTTTTCATTTACTGATCATACTAAATAAGCTAAATATTAACATACTTCAAAAATTTGGGAGCAAAGATTTCAGAAGAAGAGCACGTTTTATCACAAATTCAAAGTGAAGTATTAATCAAACATGTACAACAGTTGTGAAGTCCAGCATACTATGCCTGATATTTAAAAAAAAAAACATATTCCTTCAAAAGAGATGCATTTATTAGAATTTATTTTAACATTTAGATTGTTTTGAATGCTGGGTATAGTCAAAGAGATATTTGTGGAATAGAAAGAAGCCAACTGGACAAATCATAAAACATGTTACTACTAATACAGTCTAATTCTGCCACCTAGTGACCAACTTTTCTATGTAAATTTTCAAAGGACATAACTATATGTGTCACTAGAAAACACATTCATCTGGAGGAAAAGGACCAAAGCATGCAGCCTTTATAACCGAACCAGCAAACTCTGAATTTTTCTACCACCACCGCTTCATATTTAGTTCAAAGAGACACAGAGAGCCTCTGTACTCATTTGTGACAGTACCTAAAAAGTGAATACGGTATCTAAGCACCTGGAACTATTGGTTCGTTACAAGCAACTCCAGAATTGTCAAGAGCTTACTTGGAAAATACCTAAACACATAAACAGGGTGAAAAAAACAACCAGCCTCAGTGAAGTGATTAGAAATTGTGCTCGTTAGCCCTCCATGGACTGACTCTCTCAATACAAGCAATCACACCATGAGAGATCTGAAGAAGGAAGACATGGCAGATCCTAGGTATGCCAAAGCACTGAAATTATTCAGGACTTGCAATGTCCTGTTCTGAAAAACAATCCACCTGCAGCAGAGTAGAACAATATTCCTTGGTAATATTTATAGTAAAAATGCTAGTATTCAAGATATTTCTTAATAAATTACCTTAAATGTTAATAATATAATAAGAAAGTCTAATCCATAATCTTTGAGAAGTTGTGGAGATCGGGGGACGTCCCAGAAGACTGGAAGAAGGCTAATGTCATCCCCATCTACAAAAAGGGCTTAAAGGGACATCCAAGAAATTATAGGCCCATCAGTCTTACTTCAATGCCCAGGAAAATTATGGAATGAATCCTCCTGGGGCCTGTCACAAGTCAAATGAAGCACCTGATTGGGAAAAGCCAGCACAGATTCACCAAGAGCAAATCGTGCTTGACAAACCTGATCACCTTCTACAACAAAGTAACCTGCTCCATTGATGTGGGGTAAGCGGTGGACATTGTCTTACCCTCTGAAGCTTTTGACTAAGAAACTGATGCATTAGGTCCAGACAAGTGGTGGGGAATTGGCTGACAGGCCGGACCCAGAACATGGTGGTCAGTAGCTGCTTTTCAAACTGGCAACCTGTCACCAGTGGGGTCCCCCAGGGATAGACACTGGGCCCAATACTGTTTAATATCTTCATAAGTGATCTGGATGATGGGATCAAGTGTACCCTGATGAAGTTTTCTGAGGATACCAAACAGCGTGGGGGAGTGGACACTTCAGAAGGGAGAGCCACTCAGCAGGAAGACAGGGTAGGCTGGAAGAGTGGGCTAACAAGAACCTTATGAAGTTCAACAAGGAGAAGCGTAAGGTCTCGTACCTGGGAATATATAATCCAGGAGTGCAGCACAGGCTGGGATCTACCCACTGGGGACCAGCTCTGTGGAAAGGGACCTGGGGGTCTTGGTGGACAACAAGCTCCACATGAGTGAACAGTGTGCTGCTGCGGCAAAGAAACCCAATGGGCTGCTGGGTTCCATCAACAAGGGCATCACCAGCAGAGATAAAGAAGTCATTATCCCACTCTACTCAGCACTGGTCAGGCCACACCTGGAATATCGTGTTCAGTTTTGGTTCCCGCTATGCAAAAAAGCCATGGCCAGGCTGGAGAGGGTCCAGAGAAGGGCCACAAAGATGATCAAAGGACCAGGAAGTCTGGCATGTGAGGAAAGGCTCAGATAACTGGATTTGTTCAGCCTTAGGAAAAGAAGGCATAGGAAAGACTTTACCACCATGTTCCAGTGTTTAAAGGGTGGCTACAAAGGAGATCCCTTTTTACAAAGACGAGAGGTACTGTGTACAGGTTACTTCTGGAGAGATTCTGATTGGACATGAGAGGAAAATTTTTCCCAATGAAAACAACCAGCCACTGGAATAATCTCCCCAGGGAAGTGGTGGATTCCCCACCGTTGGACACTTAAGAGTCACCTGTACAGGGTGCTGGTCATCTTCTCTAGACCGTCCTTTTGACAATAAAGGTCTCTCCCAACCCGGTATTCTATGTTTCTATGAAAATACTAACTTTACATACCTACAAAAGGCAAAGGTACTATAGTTGTCTCCCATTTCAGAGGCTCTAAATCTTTTTAATTGAAGTATTTATTATAATAAGAGATACCAGATTTCATTACCCTGCCCATACAGCCCTTTCTAACATACTGCAAAAATGTTCTAGTGCTGCAGTTTGCTTTAGCACTATCAAAGGAAAAAGTCACAGTTACATTTCTGGAAACTTTTAAAGTTAAGGTGACATGAAAGGTGAAATTGTCTCAGGAGCAGCAACATAGTTACCGGGAATGAAGAAAAAATAATAAAGAAAGTATTTTTCCTAATTGACATGTAAAATTGTATTTACTTGCTTCTATAGAGGTAAACTGAATTTCAGGATCAAGAGATCACTCGATATCTAACATTTACTTTTTTGCTTGCATCTGAAAACTATAATGAAGTTTGACCCCACATAAAGGGTTACTTTACCTTGAGAAAATAAGCTGCATTTTCATAATTCTTTTAACCACATATTTCTCACAGATACATTAACAAGATTTTCCAGAAGAAAATTTGGCTTGATTTATATCAATGGCAAAATTCCCATTAAATTCAAAGGCCAAACATTTAGTTCTTCATCTGTAACGAGACAGACATTCATCCTAAATATTATCTGCATATACAACAACAAGAAGGACTTGATTTGGCAGAGTATAGACATGCCAATTCTCATTGACTTCCCTAATATTTTGGCTTGAATAATGACTGCAGAGTAAAAGCCAAAGAAAAAAGAGTGACTCCATTTAAATCTATTGCAAAACTCCCGCTGACCCAATTAGGGTAGGAATATTGTGGCACCTTGGGGCAAAATTAGCCCAAAATGGTGGCCGAAGCAACAACATGGGATTTTCAGGTTTTAAGTCGATGACCACGGCGTTACAACAGCTCTGCAATGAAACCGAATGGTGCCAGTGGCCAAATGCAGCTGAGAGACACCGAGCCAGGGCAGTGTCACATGAACACAATCTCCAATGTCAAAACAAAACAAACTTTTATTTCGGAGCATGGTGATCCTTGCCAGTTCCCAGTGACAGTAACTGTGTGACCGGAGGACAACAGCCACGTCAACCCCAGCTCAGTTCAAACAATACCAGAAAAAAATTGCAGGCAAAGCCAATTCTTCATAAAGGCAAAGTTCTCATCCTTTTGCCTCTGTTTTCATTTGAAGTACTGCAGCCTCGTGTTCTGCAGGAGTGCAGTATTCGTTTATCAGAAGACATCCGTAACATGCAATATTTTCACATCTCATGCTTCATTAAAGAAGTTATTAAGTTACAAGTTCCTTAAAAGTTAGTAAGGATAAACAAGTACTAACAAATGAAAATTTTTGGCACCTGAAAGGAATCAATACAATTTCTACCTACAAAAAAGTAGCCACAAAACACTTTTTATATTAAGAAATAAACTAGATTATGTATGGTTTTTTCATTCTGCGTGACCTAAAGCATGAAAAATCCATACCCACAGAGAAAGGAATGGACCTCTGTGTAGAGAAAGGCAGACACCTGCAACATAAAAACACTTGGGGGAGGTGTGTGTAATATATTTTATTAGCCAAATATAAAAAATAGCCACATCAATCAAATCCTAAGGAGGCAGCTGGAATATCGTAGAATACTGAAAATTAACTCTAGAGTAAAGAGACTTCTCACTCTCTCAGTCCATCAGGGTAGCAATGACCATTCTAACAGTTTCACGCCTGCTGCCAAAAGTCGTAAAGAAAACTGAAGCCCTGAATTCACAAGACAGCTCCTCAGCCACACTCTGCTGACTCAGCCGGGCTGCTCGTCGCTCCAGTAACCTCCGCTACGGCTAGAAACCTCTTCTGATTTTGGGTTAGGGAATTTGAAGAACCCCTATAACTCCTTCTCAAACTCTCTGGGTTAAATCATGGCTCCTTTTCATCAACTGCACAGGCCTGCTGACGGCCGGGTGACTAAAGGTTTGCCTTCCGCATGATCCCTTGTCAGCTGCCCATAAATCTGTCACCACCACTATTTACCACTATCTGTAAATGCTTCACCTTGTTCACTTTCCATTACATCGCACACCTTTCTCTTTCATTGCTCAGCATCCCTTCCACTCTACCTCCCCAAAACCCAGAAATTCATATTCCAGGCCATGAAAATATTCCAGCCTTCTCATTCAAAGAAAAATATAACCCCATCACTAATATTTTCATAAACATAGTTCCCAACTTGTTCCAACAGACTTTCCAAAGAATATTTTTCATCAGTTCATAAAGCAAAAGCACTCTCTGACAAACAGCCTGATGTTTCTCTATTCCCCGTGCTGCTACAGCACTAGTTTTTGTTGCTGCCCCATCAGACGTTTTGGCCCCAACCCAAACTTCTTGTCTGTAGTTCCTGTCATCTGGAACAAAACGTACTAATACTGTCTAGCTGACTCTTCATCTCATTTCAAATCCAAGTTCAAACTATCTTTTATTCTCTTCCCTGTGAATTACCTCTATTTCTCCCTCCTCCTCCTGCTGTTTCAGCTCTGGAAAGCATTAAGACTGCAGTATGCATGAATATTATACTAATGACTTGAAAAGAGAATGCTGGTCTTGCTTCTTCTAAACAACATAAAGAGAATAGAAAACAGATGAAGATATCCCATTACATTAAAAAAAACCACACTAATAAATTAGAATAAAATTCCATTTAGGCCTCCTATCATCTGTCTTCTTAGGATGGCTTGGTGTTTAAATAACATTCTCTAAATTCTCTAAAACAGCTCAGGAAAAAAAAATACTTGCAGAAGATACATACAGCTACCACTTTGCCTTTCATCTCATCATTCAAATGAAGAATAAACAAACAGATCTGATGCCCGGCTGACAGTTTGGTGAATAATGTCTTACCACAGCTATTCTACAGATAATGAGAGAGAGAATGGTTTTATTAAGCAAATGGTGGTGATAAAGTTGGTAATACATAAGAAAAACTTGTTTTGAGCTTTTAGCATTCAGCCTGTGTCCCATATCAAGCCAGTCCACCCCACAGTCCTCTCCTGGAGATGACCTGGGGACACAGGGCAGAACCTCCCAACCTCTTTCCTCACCTCCTTCTCCTCTTCCCACCACTCACACAGGAATGAAGATGCTCATCAGTCTCAGCAAAATCCCAGCAGCTCCAGGTTTGCCCAGCAGGAGGTTACTGCAGTACCAAGGGGAACCTAACGCCTGGTACTCCACACGGACACAACGCCAGGTCTTTCCGGAAGGATATATCACTAATGAAAATCATTAAAATTGCTCCTGCTACTGATTTGGGATGGGTGGGACATGGAACAATTAATAAAATACTGAATCTGTATATTTAATTTACTTTTTCTCTTTTTAAAAATAAAACTCACTTAAACTTCATGTCAATTTAAGACAAACAATATTAAGTCCTGAACTCACTGTAATCCAGGGGTAGAAATAAATACTCAAAGGGTTCACATTTACTGACACTACTGAACTGAGGAAAGTCACTGCATTGTACCCAGAGACTGCTGGAGAGATAAAACAGCTTCTGACCATTAAAGACTCCACATGAAAAGAGAATATTTTCTTGATTTGAATTTTGTAGTATTATACTAATCTGAAACTATCTTCTCAAGTCGCTATCTATTAGGCCACACTTCCTTTTCCTAATAATTTTTATTGAAATTTTAAAATATAATTTTGTTATTTTCAATATTATTGCATATGTAAAACAACTGCATTGAGATTTTTGAGTGAATTCTGATTTCAGTCCACAATTAGCAAACAAGAAAAAAAAAAAAACAAAGACGCATCTTACATACTTTTTTACTTCACTTTCACATAAATGTGAAAATAAAGAATCTCAAAACCAAGCAAGTATATTGTTTACACATGCCCAATTTCAGTTAAAAAACAAAAAACCTTCTCATTCAATACTGGCCAACCAGTGAGCTAAAACCAGATTTATTTTTTTTTATTTGCTGACTTGAAACACTTTGTTCTAAACCAATCTATCACCAGCTGTCAGTACTTTTAAGAGCAGTAATGCAAAACTAATATTTTACCAAGCAACAAAACCTTAAGTGGAAATTTAAACACAATAGAAGTGTAACTCATCTGTACTGCCACAGTCTCACTTATATGATGGAAATTCTCTATTTTAGTTTTACAGTTTGCTCAATAAACAGTAATATAGTTACAGTGTAACCAAGGTTAAATGCTGCTGTCAGTTGGCCAACAGAGAAGTTAACAGAGTCTTCAAATGAGATGGGTTTTTTTCCACGTTTGTTTGCTGCCTGTTGGCCAGGTACCAAGCATTCATATTCATAGGAGTATAAAAAGTAAAAAAAAAAAAAAAAAAAAGAGACTATTAAAGTGTCATTTTTAGTAATAGGACTCCATAAATCATGGCGATGTTCTCACCTCCAGGTTCTACTAGTGCTTGGCAATCAGCTCCAGCGGGTTTATGGGTACATGTTACTGGTTTTGCTTTTATTATGCACAAGGAGACCCCTGTCTCTGTCCCCTGTCCTACTTTTATCACAGATTTAACATGGGCCAAAATCCAGCTATTGCCCAACCCTCCTACTTGCAGCACCTGCACTGTCTGCCTCTTTGGAAGGGTGGCCCCACAGCATCCTGGACGATGAGCTGCAGGTCCAGGGAACAGCCTGGGCTTCTCCTTGTCCTGGACATGTTCATGGCGCTGGAGTCCCACCACTGAGACCACCAGCTTCAGGCCATGGGAAACCAGAGGTGGCTCAGCAAAGTAATTCAGTGCCATGGAATAAACTAAGGTACCTGGGTAGGTAAAATAGAAAGATGTCTACTTTTGGAGGCCATCTGTCTTCTGAACTGAATTTGTTCCACATAACCCTTGTCTGGTCTCAGTAAGAAAAAGATTCAAACAGAAGACAGCTCCTGGTCCGAAGCACAGGGGAGCAATCGGGCATTATATCAGGCACACAAGTAGAAATGCATTAACAGCATACATCTTTTTTTATGTTAAAAGAGAAAATAAGCAAAGCTTCCAGGAAAAATGTAATTCAAGGTTAGGAACAGCCCCTCCACTTCTAGCTGCAAAGATGCAGTTCCACGTCCTGGTGGAAATACACGAGTGCTGGAAGGATATGGCATCGAAAGATTTTGTGCTGGACAATAGGATGGAAAGAGGAACTGTCTTTGACAGCATCTGCTGGTTCTCATTTAACAAGAACAAACTATAATTTTGCTTTTTGAAACGTGATGTATTTAACAGGCTTCATTTGCTTCATATAAAATAAATTTAATCTGAAACCATCTATTTAAACAACATTCTTAGGGAAAAAAGAAGTGACACCCTTAAATTCCCATTGCAAACTATAGCTGCCAAAATGGGGAAAGAAAAATGGAACAGAGAAGAACGAACTTTGTAATACCATTGATATTGCAAATCCAAATTCTGTATAAATTACAAACTGAAAATCCTCCTCCTCTGAAAGATCTAATAGCAAAGCTGCAAAGAGTACCTATATATTAACAAGGCTTTATTAAAGATAGAGAATATGTTATGTGGTATTTACTGCTATCCTCCAGCACATTATCATAAGCACTCGCACAACAACATATAATTTAAATCAATAGCAAAGTTCTCATTGACATCTTTGAAAGCAGCTTATACCCTAATTTACTAAAAGCACTCATCTGCAGCGAGTGTTTCTGTTATTTATTAGAATTAATTAAATCCTTCTGTATTATGTTAAAAAGCATATCTCATAAAGGGCTTAAGGGCCTGGTGTAAGGACAGCAATCAGAAGAGATGATCAAGAAGCCTTGTGTCAGAGAAGGGCACAACACTCCAAAGGGAAGAAGAGACCTTGGTAAATAGCAAAGCCAACGTCAAGAACGATGGCAGCAGCACCGCAGGAGACATTCAACAGACTGGTGAAAAGCAGGGGGAGGGACAGGGACCAGGACAGAAGAGACAGACATCGTGAGGTCAAACTCAGGGACTGAAATATGCAAGATCAGAAAAGAACACTCCGGAAGCAAATGGCAGAGTTATAGCAATGAGGAGTATTGAGTAGCAAAGAGCTACTGCTTGGATGTCTTAATTTGCAAAGGCAATGCTTAGTCACTCTCCTTACCCTGGTGTTGGGCTCTGCTCATTAGACCACTCCTTTGCCAGAGAAGCTGGCTGCTGCTGAGTGCCCCTGGGCTGGTGCTCCAGGAAGATGCTCAAAGCACTCCATCAGGTACCTGGCTGAAGATCAGGATAAAAGCTTTTACACAACCCATTTTAGCAAAGATAAATCATGTAAATCAGTTAACAACCTGTTCTATTAAAACAGCCATTATCATGAAAGGAATCTGAGTTTCGTAATATTTCATTTTCAAATAGTAAACATTCTTATGGATTTGGTAACTTATTTAAATTTGCTTTCTTTCATTACAGGTACCAAAAAGGAAAACCAAAGAAATTGCTGTGGTATGACCATTCAAATTTGTTCAGTGAACCAGGAATATTGCTGCCCAGTTACACTTTGAAGAAAAAAAAGCTCATACTGCAGTTGAGGAAAGCAGAGAGCACATACTGCTGCTAAGCATGTGAAAATAAGTAAAATGCAGGATAACAGCAATTCACCTGTTTGCTTCATGCCATTTTAAGCTGAATTTCACAAAACCCAATGTCTGTCAGTCCTCTCATGACATTTATGCGTTATTGAGGGATAAGCCTCAACCACATCTGAGAGAGGCAGAGACCTCAGTGGCAGTGAGTCTGCAACAATAAATAGGAAGGATGCAGCAGAAAATCAGATAAAACATTAGGCATCAAGGGATCCACTAAGATCGCAGGCAAAGTGACTTCCAAATTCAGCTGAACGTGACATAATTCAGTTTCATCTTCCCAGAAATCATGATATGTCACCCTGTCACCTTCACAGGTATCAGGTACCATCAGGTATCACTGATGGTTAATCAAAAAGCACATTTTGCAAAGTATTTTTTTCTTGCAGAGCATATTTTGCATATTTATTTACTGTAATGGCAGAGAGCAGGCAGATAAATCACCCGGTCCTTTTGCCTTTTGGAGAAGCTCCTCCAGAAGATCACGTTTGGTTTTGGCCCTCGAACTGGGCAGTTTGTCAGCCCTTGCTGCCAGCCACTCTAATTGCTGATAATCAGCCTGATTTGTGAGCAGCATGTAATTAGACTTATCTCATTTGGATTGAGACATTCAGACTGCTGAACAAAAGATTTTCTCCTACTTCTCTTTGTTGGTTTTCTATGCTGCTGTCATCAGAGAAGGCATTAATAGCGTTGTAGACAATGTGGTCCAAAGCTATGAAACAAGAAAAATATGTAAGAAGAGGCAGTAACTTTTATTATATTACTTACCACAGAAAAAGCTTGATACAGCAAAACCGCACAAGTATTGTGCTCATAGTCTGTTCATCAAGACCTTATCAGTATCATGGTTCAACAGGAGACTTGCCTCTGGGACTAGAATAAAAAATGTTATTTCATATTTGTGTTACAGTACACATCAGTCAAGATTAGGAGACCGTTTTGTTTCTTTTGAGTCCTAAGAGTTGGAGTTACTTTACGTCAGTAATTCATTCTTCCCCCATCTTTCAAGGCCACTTCGGGTGCCCTTGAAGGATTAGAATTGGCATCTCTCTGCTTTTTTTTTAATGTCGTAAGTATATTTTAGATTTTTAATTGCAGCAAAAGCTGTTAAAGCCTCGCAAGATTTCTGAGTTAATACACAGAGTACATAAAAAGACTCTTTACTACTCTGACTTCCTAAAACACTGCAAACAACATAAAATAAAAGCAGCCGCTCGTCCTGAGGGACGCTCTCATGCAGCAGTTACCTCCCGGGAAGCGCCCACTCCCAGCCCCTGCACTGGCTTTGCTGCACCCAGGGGTGAAGCCCATTGTGCTGGGATTAACTGGCCACATGACCATCTCGGCAATCGCAATCATCACCCCGTAGCCTCCTATTCACAGCGGCCGAGAGCCAGAAAGGTCAGGCTCAGCGTGTTCTTTCCCAATTATTCCCCAGCCCGGCCGAGCAGCAGCAGAGCACGAGCAAACACCCCGGCAGGTCCTCACCGTCCGGCTTTAACACCCTACTAAAAGCTACTCAGCTCCTTTTTAACATCTTTTGCTTTAATCACTGCTGTTTTGAAGAGTTTGGAGGACTTTTTAAACTATATTTTCTCTATATTTAATACTCATTCAGGGTATTAAACCACTTGAAGTGTGACAAACAGACCGCAAAGAAGGCAGCTGGAGCCCACAATTGAACTTTTAAACTGAAGAGCTGGGAAATACTAATCCTGAAGCCAACAGAAATGGATTTCCTCAGGGTTAGGGGGCCTGAATGATCTATCACTCACAAAGGACTCCTTCCTTTACTAATGTGTTTTTGCTGGGAATAATATATGTAAGAAAAATGGAGTTTTTAACGTTTTCTCCAGAGATCCACTGCTTTTCAGAATTACTTGACTGCAGCGATGGTGATGAAGAGGAAATACTAGTATGTGGAGAAGATTTAGAGCTTAATCCTTTTGATGGCTTGCCTTTCTCTTCCCGCTATTATAAACTTATGAAAGAAAGAGAAGAACTTCCAGTATGGAAAGAGAAATATACTTTTATGGAAAGTTTGCTTCGTAATCAAATTGTGATTGTGTCAGGAGATGCTAAGACTGGCAAGAGCTCCCAGGTCAGTACAATATAACTTGGTCGGTGGGGTTTTTTAATTATTTTAGAACATTTGGTGTTGTACACTTTTCAAAGTTACTATTACTATTTCACTAATATTAGACATTTTTAAAACAGAAAAAAACCTTTACTATTCACTGCTGTTGCCCTTTATTTATATTAGGCACATCAATATCCAGATTTATATTACACTAGTACCTGGTTTCTGTTAGGAGTGGAGCGGTGCGAAGCCGAGTGCTGAATGGTATTGCACTGTAACAACACCCAGCTCTGAAGAGTTCAGCTGTGCTGTGCACACACATTGTTGCATTGAGTTTAGCAGTTCTCAGTGTAGAAACAGATGTGCAGCCACCTATTGTAATCTGAGGTTTTAAGGCCAGAGAGGGAAAGTGAAAGGAGACAAAAGATTAATGCAGTCAAATATAGATGTGAAATATATCTATATAAGCATATATTTAAATACTTTCTTCAAATATTCACAAACAATTGACACTTAATTTATGCTTGTCCATTACAAGCCATTTTTACTTGGTTGATGATGTTTTTGGGCTTCAGGGTAAGTCAAGCACTGAAGACTAACACTTCTCAGACTGTGATTATCTGACACAGTGCCATAAACAAGTAACAAAAATCTCAAACTCCAATTCTTTTTTGTAATAAATTTAAAAATATCAAGCCCTTTCTGAACACTGAAGACCCCACGCATTAACTGCTGTAGTTTAAAACTCAGAACCAAATATACAAATAGCCTTAGAAAAGTTCTGTTTAAAATTTTCTTGCATCTATCAGTACGTGCACTGTAAATTATTGCTTTGTTTGCATAGCACAACATCACATCTCAACTTGAAAAACTATCAACTGTATACTTTAAAATGTATTACAGAACGTATCAGCTAAAATCCTTTCCTGCTGAAATTACAGGTGTATTTCTACTGTCTTCAGAGAGGCCAAGGCTAAGTGTAAAATACTTTAGGACTTATTTCAGATTGCTTTACTATTTTATCAGTAAATCATTCCTTCTACATTTCTCTGGCTGCTACTTTGTTCCACTGGAAAATTTTATTGCCTCCTCCCTGATATTGACTAAACTTGCCATTTTATCCTATTTTTGTCTATCATCACATTGAACATCCAGAGGAAATGGTAAAAAGTGTGTTTTGGTTATGATTAGTACTGTATCAGGAAAGAAATAAATAGATTTGCAGGCAGGTCATAAGAGAAGGTGAAAAAGTTCTCAGGGAGTGAAGGACTTTAATCAGTAGGGCTGTTTCTCAGGGAGAAGAGCAAATGCTTTTTCCCTTCAGCCAAGAGCAAATGCTTTTTCCAAGAATACGCAATTACTTTACAGAACTCATGTTAAAAGACATCACTGAAGCCAAGATCTCAGTTGACTCTAAACACACAAATATCCACAAGGACTATCAAATTCTATTGTAATGATGTATAACTACCTAAGCCTGTTACCACAGTAAGCAGAGAAGAATTTTCAAGCGTTACAAGGCAAAACACGATTGTTTATGATTGTGATCAGGAGAAAACTTTCCTGCAGGTAAAGCTGTAGGATAATTACTGTTGCAGGGCCTCCCACACCTGCCAGATGGAGATAATGCTGGACACGGCTAGAAATCAGATATTAAACTAGAGACATCCGACTTCTCATTGAAAATTCCTGTGTTCCTACAAAAAGGACACCCACCCCCCTGGTGCCTGCAATATTTTTTGGAATGTGAAGTCTTTACCCCTTGTTATTGACTGTGATTTACACACAACAAATTTTGAATAAACTACTTGCTAAGAAATTTTTAGTTTTTAAATTGTCCTTAAACAAGTGTAGTAAGATGTAAGATATTGCTGGCTGTTCTTTAAACATTTTTAGAAACATAAACAACTATACAGAAATAAATTATATATGGCTAATGCAGCTAGTTTATAAAAGTCAATGAAGTGAAGGATTTGAAAGCTAATACTTGCACTAAAATAATATTCATAATGTGATTTTACTTTCTCATGACAAGCACATTAATATTTTCTAGTGTTGATTTTCTATTGTAAATACATAAATTAGAGAGCTACTGTGTAAGTTTCTGGAGTTCAGTGTCAGTTATCTTTGTTTACAGAGCAATTAATCTAAAATTATATATACTTACTGTGGCATTTGTCAGTTTCAAATCCTCTTCTTCCTGGGACATGTTTCTCATGTCAAGCACTTGAATACAATACAGCACGGGCAGGTTTAGTGCTGAGCCAGCTGAGAAGCCCCCAACAACAACCACACAAACATTCTTGGATCAATCAGCAGATGCTTAAGAATGATAACGCCAGTGGTACCTACTCCCCAGAGGCCAATTCTGGTCCCTTCTGCAATATATTTGAACTAATCTGAGTCCAGTTCAGAAATCTGCAGGTAAAACGTGTAGCCCACTTCGCTCCAACTCTTGACTACTTAAAGAGATTATGGGTTCTGACATTTGTCATTAATTTCTGTGTTAGATGCAGCTCATCCATCAGTAGCCAGATGGTAAGCAGCAGGCGCGCAGGTTGATTTAGTTCTTCGTACCGTCCACTTCTTTCACATTGCAGTCTCTGCTAAATGTGTTAAACACCACAGTACATCTGTTTTCTTATTTACAGATTCCTCAGTGGTGCGCGGAGTACTGCCTTTCTGCCCGCTACCAGCACGGGGTGGTTGTATGCACCCAGGTACACAAGCAGACAGCGGTGTGGCTGGCGCTGCGCGTAGCGGACGAAATGGATGTCAATGTCGGCCACGAAGTGGGGTATTTTGTCCCATTTGAGAGCTGCTGTACAACAGAAACTATCCTGAGGTCTGTGCGTTTCGTTTTTAAAGCCTTCAAACTAATACGTAGCTTGCAGTTCTTTGCAAGTGCAGAAGTTTGCAGCACTCCAGTTGTTAGGGTCTCCACTGCAGCACACCACTAGCTGGAGTGTCCTAGTCAGGACAGAAAACAGCCGTGGGGAAACACTGCTATAGTTTCAAAAGGTTTTTGCATACAGTATGAAAACAAAAAAAACCCCACACTGCTTTATAAAGTTGCATGTAATATTTTAAAATGCAGATTTTGTGCCTAATCAATACACTGTAAAAGGCTTGGAGGAGGTATGCTGTTCTAAATTATAGTAGAGGTTTAAGTGGGCAAGGTTACTGTCTGGAAGAAGCTTCATTAAGCACCTCAGTAACTTCCACTAGACTTTTTCTTTCTCGGTTTTCCGGAACAAGAGTGTTCATAATTGTAAGAGAATATGGGATAATCTACCACAAAGTAAAACTGGAATATAAAAGCAATCCAAAAATCATGGCTAGAAAAGTGTATATTCAGGGAGAGAAGGATGAGAGAAGTAAAAGAGAGCATCTGCCATTTGTTTCAGTGACCAAGAGAAAAAAGCATTCAGGAGGATTTTTAAGAGACATGAAATGCACTTAATGTATTAAATGTAGGCAGGTGACAGCAGCAACACAGGGATTCAGACTTGAGCCTCTCTGAAAGTCAGGAGAGTTATTTTCTCTGGTTCCTTAATATGGCAGGAACAAACTATAAAATCTAGATCATAAGCCTTTTTCCCAGCCATGTGAGCTCCCACTGACTCCCAGTGGAGAATGGATACTCACCACTTCTGAAAATCAAGTTCAATCGCTCTTCCTTTTGCGTGTCCTTTCTCTGGAGAACTACGTAACCTTCATCCCGCAGCGTGTCTTCCTGCAGCTGCACCTGATGTGAGAGGGAGATGAATCCTGTCCTCTTGCACATCGACACCTGCTTCAAGAAGATTCAAAGTCCCGCTGAGCAACACAGCAAAAAATAATATCCTTTTAAATAACTTTCAGTAGCAGGAATAATAGGGATAAAAGCGAGGAGGGCATCACGATAAGAATTAATCTCTCATCTTTGATTGGTGCTGCCTCAAGCGCACATGAACATCTTCTTTTCCTCATCTGAAAGTATTAGTTCCTCAAGAATTGGTTATGGTATGCAATATGCTTAGACAGTTTGGAAGATGAAAAGCAATGTAAGTAATGATTTTTGGGCAGGAGTATTTCTTTTTTTTTGCCTAGAGCATCCTTTCAACCATAGTGCCATTTAGTGCCATTGAATGACATTGAATTTTTAGCTATTTAAAGAACAGTTTAAACATGTAGTTTAAACATGGCTACAAAACAGATTCTCTGTTCTTATCAAATCTTTCTTGTTAGAACAGGAAGAACCAAACTGTCCCCAAGACCCTGAATTTCTTACAAACAGATCTGAATATTCCTAGAAACTCTGTAGAGTGTTCTGTTCATGTGTTGCAGATACTGCACAGATGATATGCTACAAAGGGAAATGATGTCTACTCCTCTTCTGACCTATTATGGTGTTATCATCTTGGATGATGTGCACGAAAGGACTGTTGCAACAGACGCGTTGCTTGGCCTTCTTAAAGACGTCTTGATATCAAGACCAGAACTGAGGCTGGTCATACTCACTGCCCCTCACATGGCCAGCGAACTGCGGAATTATTATGGCAGTGTCCCCTTCATACGGGTGGAAAACAACCACCACGCAGAGGTTGTATACTCCTGCAGCGTTCACAGAGACCACTTTCTGTCTGCGCTAAGACTGCTCTTTGAGATACACCACACCAAAGAGAAGGGTGACATTGTGATCTTTCTAGCATGTGAACAAGTAAGTTACTTTTCCAATATTTCTGATTTTAATCAAGAAACAAACTACATCTGTGTTTTTACATGACCTACAAATATTTTCTTGCCAGTATCTAAGACGCTGGACGTTGCCAACAGTTTTTATCAGTTCGGTTTTTTCCTACAAAGAAGTTATGGTATAGATAATGTTGTATTTTATATATATAGCATAAACTAATACAAGGAACTAACAGATTTTCTGTAGGCTTAAAGAAAGGCCATTGTCCTTCTGTGCAATGCAAAACGTAGCCAAGGCAGCACAAAGGGACAAGGGCCATAGATTCAGGGAGTTAATACATTGCCACCTCTTCTGGGATTATATATATTCCATTGTGTTGTTCCTGTTTTGCAGGAATGGATGCGTGTCCAGTTTGCATAAATGTTCTTCTTCGCCTAAATGTTTTTATCTTAAACCTGCTTACAAGGCAAATATCACTCCAGAGGTGCCACAGATAAGCCAGGAACCTGCAGGGGTTTGGCTATTCTAAACAGAGGCGTCTTTGAATCCCTGAAGACAGCAGAGATGCCCTAAATTCACTGCTGCCAGGATTGCACGAATATGTCCTTCTCACAAAAATTTCACAGCACTTTATAGCTGTCAAAGCAATCCCCCATCAAATACCCTTTTAAGACTTGAAATTATTATAAATTATTATTATTTACTTCCTGACAGTGACCTCCAACCTTCCACTTTGTATCATTAACTCTGCTTTAGAACAACAAATTTGCCTTAGTTGCTACAGGAAATAATGACTTTTCACATGCAAAGATAAATTACCATAAACTACCCAGGTAGTATTGCTTTCCACAGCAAAAAAAAGGGGGATGGGCATGTAACACTTTTAAGAATGCTAATAATCAGTTGTAAACTTTATGGACACTAATTTTACAAATGATGAGTTAATGAATCCTCTTTATCAGTTCTCATATTTAAAATAGGTGATGTTAGAGAGAAAATACAGTCTCTTCCCCCTTCAAAGGACTGGTAACAAAGTTTTATTTGTGATTAATTTTTTTTTTTGATGGGCAAGTCCCACACAATACTAAAATAATACTTTCTTTCTTGCTGGGAAGAGATTACTTAGTTTTCCCTCTCACAATGAATGAAGCGCTCATTATGAGCTGTTAAGGCACAGTTCACATCCTGTGCATTCTTGCTTAACTGTGATTTAAAAGTTCATATTGCTAGTGGCTCACTGTTCCCTAGCACTCGCCTGCCTTTTAAACTGAACAAAACTATGGATAAACTAAGAACATTAAGATTTATGTGTTATCTTGGTGTCAGCCTTGCTATTAGAAGCCACTGTCATACCTTTATAAGAATTTTTATAGAATATTTTCAACCTATAACTACTATGAATGTAGCGTGACTCTCAAATAAAAAAATCAATGTTTTTTTCAATTTTGAAAAATGTTTGCTAATAAAAATGCTTTCGAAAAAAGCCCAACAAAATCCCTTTCAAACTGAAAAGCCTATGAATGATTTTTGTATACCTTTAAAAGAAATTGTTTACGACACAAAGGATTTTATATTTTTAAAAAAAAATGGCTAAAATAACAACAACAAAAACCTGACACTGCCACTCAGGGCACCCACGTGCATGACTGGTTCTAGTAGAAGACAAAACATTTTGGACACAGCAGTGGGGCACCTGAGTACCTGCTACAGCAATTTCCAGCCCTACACACGCGACAAATTTGCACCAAACTCTTTGGCAGTAAATGACTGATGTGGATGCACCCTACATGTCCTATATACATATAGTTTAGTGATGGTTTTGTAATTTCTCAGCCTTGCTATTTCTATACTATATTTTTTCACGTCTGTCTACCCCTGGAGGTTGCTTTGGATGTGATTAAAGCCAGAGATGACTATTTTGAAAACTGCAGGGAATCAAAAACCAGCCCAGCTTTTCCCTGGTCTCTAGTTAGCAGATACAGTCGGTAAAAGTTCATACATAGTTCTGTTCCCCTTTTTTCCCCCTCTTTAATTATTAATCATGTAAGATTTAAATGTTGTTATATTTTGATACAGAGTTAAAATTAATTTTAGAAGAAAAAAAGTTGCTTTACAATTAAATATTGATATTTGGTTTTCATACTCATGAGAAAAAAAAACCCAATGTCTTTCTCCTTATTGCAGGAAATTGAAAAAGCTTACCAAATGATCAGACAGGAACAGTCTAATTTAAATCCTGACCTTGGAGAACTCATCCCAGTTCCTTTATACCCCACAAAACAAGACCTAATTCCTAAACCAAATCAAGACAAAGAGAAATGCCGCAAAAAATACAGAAGAAAAGTGCTACTCACCACAAGCTTTGGAGAATCTTTGATTTGGATTAAAAATGTCACCTTTGTAATTGATGTCGGTGTTGAAAGGAGAAAGGTTAGTAAAGTTAACCCAAATCAGTAAGCCAAAAATTAACTATGGCATAAGTTTTCTTCAGGTTGGGGGAAATGTCTACCTAACAGATCAATGCAAATTGTTTCTAAAGGATCAAATATTTTTCTATTCTTTCATAAGTCAGATTCTATAATACTTTTTACATTCAAACTAACAAAATTGAAATAATTTTCATGGACATGAAAGCCAAGGAATAAAACACAAATAATTTGTAAATTCTGTCAGAAAACAAATTTTTCAAGTTTCTAAAGCCAGATGAACACTCCCAGCTGAAACTGCCACTCGTTTGGGTACCAACCCATTGTCATTTCATTTGCAAACTGCATCTCACCTTAGTTTTGGCCTATCAATCATAATTATGTCTTCAGTATCTTATAGATGAAGCAAAATCCAAGCAGTTCTTGGCTACCTACTGGCGGATTACCTGGTGTTGTAGATTAACCTCAAACCTTGTTAAAGAACTTCACAATCAGTGTCATGCCACAGATCATATAGGGCCAAGGGATGCTCACACCGGGAACCACTTCCTTTTAAAGCTGCTTGTGCTCCTTCCAGAAATGTGCTTCCACCCAGGTACCTCAAAATGCTGCAATGTACCAAATTAATTTTTGACCTTTTACAGTTCATTCCAAGTACATCGTCAGTTCTGCTTTTCCACCCTGTCCTGGGAAGGCTTAGTGCAGCTGCAAAAGGATCTCTCTTGTTTCTTTCATTTATACAAAACTGATGTCCTAAAGAATGAGTGACCACGTAGGAACAAGTCACTACATGAACTCGAAAGCTACAGGCTTTGTAACTGGCCTACATGTTTTGCTGGTCAAAATAAATATTTCAGTAATAGGCAAAAGTAACAATAATACAGTTTCTTTGTATAATCCAGAATGGAATCACCAAAATTGAAGTTAAGTTTTCCTAAAATATTAGATTGGGGATCATTAATCCTGATTAGCCCTGGAAGCAGTTCAGGCAAAAGCTTGGAACTACCACTACTTTTCATCGTCATCGGAAAAAACTGTGTCTAACACAGTTACTGCCAAGGGTTCTCATTTGAGGGTTATAAATTAACTCAGCTTCAAGTTAAGGAAAAAAAGATTGTCATACTTTTGTGCAAAATGAAAAAAAGCAGTTTTCAATTAGACCGTGCATAACTCAACTCATTTCTGAAACTACAGTTGTCTTGGATGACAGGTATGAATCTCACTTCCATGGTAATCTGAAGCTCAAAGTATAACTCGGCGCTTCCAGACTTCTGTGAATCAAAAATACGAAGTGATGGGAACAAATCAATTTCAACACACTCCTGATGGCCATCAAATCACGTCTATTGGTTATGCAATTTTAACTCTTTAATTCAATTACTTTGTCATAACAGTTGAAATTCAGTCCTCTAATGTTACATCCTCAGCAATTCAAATTCCCATTCAATCCATGTGGCTGAAAGTCAGTTGAACATAGAGAGAACAGGCCAAGTTTTGGGCAGAACAAAATCCCATGTAAGTCTTGCCACTGAGATATATAATAAATTTACCTGGAGAAAAAGAAATCTGTCCCCTGCACTGAAGCATATTTCATGTTTTTTATTAAAACCCTGCTTAAAGTAGACAGGGTCAGTTCAGATGACATGACTAGAAAGTTGACTTACCCAGGTGTTGTATGTCTTGTCATATACTACAGAAGCTTAGGGACATCATCTGGTGGTCAGAACAGGGAGTGAATGGGCTCCTCAGTTTAATCAAAATAAAGTACAGTTAAGAAAAAAATAAAATGGGGCATTGTACATCTTTGTTACAGTCCTTGTTTCCTGTACTGAATTAAAAGATTTCAGTATTAAGACAAAAATCTGGAGTTACGGAACTAAATGTTATCAGACAATGTTGGGATTCTGTCATTGGAAGAAATAAGTAATCTTTTTCGATGCTTTTCTTGATGATACCACAGATATACGTTTTGTCTTTAGTAAGGTACATTTCTGCAGAAAAAGACGTTTATCTAGGAGTATACTTACAGAGCTATTGCAAAGCATACATGTCTGTCAATTTATCAAAGCGCTGACTGTTCTCATTTCCAGGCTGGTGAAATACGTAGTCTAAAAAGAAATGAAACTGTTACTACACTTTCTGTAAAATGACCTAGACTAAAATTCAATACAGACCAGTAATATTTTTTTAGTTTTCACTTACTTATCTGATGCTTATCTGATCTCTTTCATTTAAAGGTGTACAATCCTAGAATCAGAGCAGACTCTGTTATAACGCAGCCTATCAGCAAAAGTCAAGCAGAGATGCATAAACAAATTCTGGGCATGTCTTCATCAGGTAGAATTATTAGCTCAAAATTTAAATCCATTAGCTCAAATTATTAATAGAATCAATGTGGCAATGAAAAAGAAAAAAAAAAAGAAAAAAAAAAGGTAATTTTCCTGAAATCTCTTCCAGGAAAACTCTTCTGCTTGTATCCTGAAGAATTTACATACAAAGAAATGAAACCACACTACCCAGCCAAAATCCAGGAATCAAAGCTAACTGGAATGGTTCTCTTCCTGAAGAGGATGGATATAGCAGGCTTAGGACACTGTGACTTCCTAAGCAGGCCAGGTAATGATGATGCACCAATTGTCCATCTTTTTATCATTATTTTTGCAGTTATTTAAAGATTAATTTTGCTCTGTTATTCACAGTACTGTTTTTTATTTAAATACTTGTAATTGCCACTGCTTTTGCCACCTACCTGCTAGAACAGATCACAATAGTAGTTCAATAGTTGTACTTAAAAAAATGGTACTGAATATGAACTGTTTGCTCTGGAAAAGACCATAAAGGATCTGAATGGAATCTGAATGAAAACAAAATAATTTAAAAAAAATCAATATTCCAAATACCTTCTCATCTAGGTTTCATATTATTTTCCTAGACCCCACAAAAAAAAAAAATTGTGTCCCATTGCACAAGGCATTGTACAGATATCTCACAAAATATATTCCTTTAATCAAAAGTTTACAACCCAACTAAACTACTGTTGTTACCAAGATCTATTTAGAGGAAATCAGCTTTCTTCTTATCCTCCAGCATCTCCCCCTCAAATTTACAGTAAGTTGTTACTCTAGGACAATATTATTTATGAAATAAACCTGAATAAACTTTCAATATTACGTTTAGGGATTTCACAGATGTACGAATTCTAAGTTTTGTGTCTATTTTTGAGATAAAGCAGCTGAAGAAAGCATCTTGCTGATGTGTACAAAATTGAAAAAGCATTTGATAAATGTATCAGCTTTACTTGGACAGGCATCAAATACGAAAAAGTTTTTGCTAACTAGATCAAAAGTGCGAGGTCAAGGTATTGCAAAGTTCAAGGAACCACTGGAACAGTGTGAGGAGCGTTAGACAAAAAAAAAAAATTAGCAACAAAGCTCACAAAACAAGCAGGGTGGCTTTTCTGACCCTAAGGGAACTCCTGGCCATAACAGTTCTTATTCTCATCTACTACCCACGTACACGAAGCCAATTTGCCCACCCTCAACCAAACGTGGGGTAAGACCAACTGGACCAAAAAAAACCAACCCCAAAACCAAGCAAACAGAAAACCATGGCAGTATTTCTATATGCTATCTGACTTGGCCAAATCAAGTGCTGCTTAGAGCACACAGATAATAAAAACACAAATAGCCTTTCTATTTCTCCCCAGCACAGTTTGTCCCAAGCTATTCCATGCCTCTTCACCTCCTTGGACTTGATCTCCCTCTGAGGAAACACACTGCAGCATCTTCCATGTGCCACACATGCTACAGGCACGTTCCCATGCACCCTTTCTGTTCAATGAATATTATCAAGTTTTATTTGTAATTGAAACAAATGGAGGATTTGGGTTTTTTTTAACCCCAGGTGGATTTTTCCCATACAAAATAACATTTTCACTGAGATGACAGAGTAAGGTATAGACATGAAATGGTGAACAAATCAAAAGCACACCCAAACTCATAGCAAGAATTCAAAGAGAAGTCCTTCACAGTCCGTTGCCTGTACATGAAGTAGAGAACATACAGCAGATAAGTAAAGAAACAAAAATTACATCAGTAATACATTTTACTTCTGCTCCGCAACAATGTGCATAGGGTTGTTTTTGTTTTTTTTTTTCTGCTGCTCTTTGAGGAAAAATAAAAGCCTGGATTAACTCTGACTCATTACTGCATTATGAAAGCAACAAACATGTCAGGCTTACAGCTGCTGCATTTAATTCACGCTCTAATCGAGCTGAGCGAATGCAGCAGACTCGTAACCCTTTTTAGAATTCATGAGCCATAGGAAAATGTATTTGGCACTGCAGTTCTGAAGTGCATTATTTGAATTCCTGTGCCGCTGTAACAGGGATGTCTTTACATTTTTATCAGTTAATCGGCTAGATCTTCGCCGCGTTATATCATGGGACAAAAGAACTCCTTTCCCACAGATTGCAGCAACATTATGTATTTTTGTAAATCACGGGAAAATCCTTATTGAAACTATGCAAATCAGTGTAACGATGAAGCCATGTAAAATTTCCATAAGAAATCAAGTTGAAAGCAGTTTGCAGGTTCTGCCTTCATGCAGAATTACCATCAACAATTTCCAGATTAAAATATTTGTTGATGGTCATGGCTACCATGACATTTGAGAGCTACGCTATTATAACCCCACTGAGAATATATTTCTAGAAAATCCACAATAACAAGAGTTGTATAAATGCATATAATTTCAAATTGTTTCAGAAACAAAATTTGCTTGCGGTTTTTTCATTAGAAACAGACTGTCAAAGACAGAAACTCAAAGTCCCATGTAAGGTCTGCTCAACAGAGATTGCTCCATGGCAGATCTTGAGGGATTCTTTTTAACTTTGCTCCCGTGCAAGCAGCAGTGGAGTCCCCAAGCCTCGCGGTTTGCCTCAATGGCATCAGTAGCTGCGTTGGCAAACAGGCCGAAAAATAATGACACTTGCTAGAAATCATTATAAGGCAATGCAGGTTTCTGTTCTTTAAAGAAGAGCTTTCCATATCTAAACATTTACACTACTTTTGTTTTATCGTAGGTTTAATTAAATAGGAACCATACCATAAAGGATTCTCAAATGAGCTTTAGCTGTTCTTATAATGGCTTGTTATCGATTGAGTTTGTGCCTCAAAATGCAGATCCATATCTGAACGCCCGATTCTTTTTTATATTTTTAAAATTTTTTACTGTTCCTTCACTTGCTTTATCTACCTTTACTATCTTGTCCTTTCTAACACAGTAAAACTCCAGGAATAGTCTTTTTTTTTTTTTTTTGGAACACTCATAGCAAAACAGGGAAGTAGTTTGTCCTTATAAATCCCAAGGCAACTAACTCTAGGGAATAAAAATGCAAATTACTGATGCTATCAAGGGATTGAAATTGGCTGCCATATAACCATATATTTTTCAAGTTCTTAGCACAAACTACTTTGTTGATTTCTGGAAATTAGCTTTCCATGATTTCCTAGTAATTACTATATGCCTGAATGACCATTTTACTCTCCCTGTATTTTCAGTCACCGATATCTATTTCCTGTCACTGACTTACTCTTCATCAGCTGTTACTTTTCATTTATTTGAACTTCCTAAGTATTTTCTTCTCAGATACCTCAGCTTTTGCAAGGGCTCATCTTTTATCCCATTAAACCTCTTACAGTCTGATAAGAAGTGTTCTCTCTAGACAGAAACCCCTCCTGTTGTACAGGCAGAGATAAGAACTCTAATACTGAAATGAAACAGGTTCACAGTTTTAACAGTAACTTACAGACTCCCGAGAGAATTTATCTGAAAACTAATAGTAGGTGTTTTAAAATTAACTGAACACACAACAGTAGCAGCTTTACACACTGGCAAAGTTTTGTAAAAGCTCATGTAAAGCGAATTAATAAACTATTTTTCCCATTCAGACATTAGTAACAGAAAAGGCGTTAAAGCCAACAGGTGCTTGCTTGCTTCTCATTTGACTTTTTTTCTTTACTTCATTATAACTAGTTAATTACAGAATGGTGGCAATAAACTAACAGTTCGCTGCCAACAAAGTTAAAGCTCGAACTCAAGATTTTCTTGCAGGAAGGCAGAGTGCCTGAAGTGTGGAGTTACAGCTAAATGTGACCTACCAGTTCCTTACAGGTTTGCTTTGCTTGTAATCTTCGGGATGCAGAAGTAGCCCTGCCAAAGAGACATTCCCGTTCATAATGAATTCAAGCAATTATTTCTTGTCATCTACTAATGAAGATACAAGAACAAACCCTGCCTGTGTGGACAGCTATGGCTGTGTTTGGGGTTTTTTTCGAGATTTTTTGACATTAATATGCAAACTGACAGCAGCCCACAGAAGTCTGAAAGATTGCCAGTGCAGTCATTATTTCCCCAGTGCTGGGGACGAGGCCAAGTCCTGCTGTAGTGGAATTTTTGCCACCAGCTTCAATGGGACTAGAATTTAACTTGTTATCCATAAACCAGAGAGAAAATATCAAGCAGTTCCTTAAACGGGAATAAGGAGACACTTGCTGCAGTGATAGGAGAGCAATTATGAATTTAAATGAACTGGTGCCCAAAAAAGATACCGACCATTACAAGAAGACCTGGAATAGAAACCTGTATTTGAAAAGAGCTGTGAGGAAAGAGCCTTCATCACACTTCAGGAGTTCCCAAGTCACCACCACCATCTTTCATGCTCTAACAACTACTTTTTGGAGAGTGTAGGCTTGACAACTTCTGCTCAGCTCTCAGGTTTGCTCTCTCTAGCCCCAGAACTGTAGCCCTCATGGCTGAACATAAAGCTCTTCTATGTTTGTTTTGCCAAAGGGACCTACTTTCGTCAACAGCAGATTTCCTACACACCCGCTCAAATTCTTATTTTAAGTACTGATTTGTTTAATCCTGTCCTTTCAGACATGTTTTCTTATCACTGCAACTGTGAGGGTCTAAATTCATTATGTCATTCCTTCAGCAGAACAAAGTGTTGCTGAGAAAACACTTAAAGACTAATTTTTCCAAATTCTGAAAAAACTGTCAGTATAATGCTTCACATTCTTCTGGGCCCACCTATCAAAAGAAAAGGCAGTCAATAATAATAAAAGGGCTAGGGAATACCTAAGGTGATTCTGCCTTCCACTGCTCAGATGCAGCAAAGCGAGAAAAAAATAGTGGGAAAAAAACAGTAAAGGAGAAATTCAGCAAGATACCTAATGAGAAAGGAGAGTCTTTGTCAAACTCCTTTGTTATTTACCCCCACCCAGCTGAGAGGTTCAGAAGAGCTACTGCAAATGCCATCTTTTAGTGAATCAAGAAATAACTGATGAGATGTAATGATAACTGATGAAATCTTTATGCTCGTGTGTATAAGCCATTTTCTGTACCTTCGAATCTTGTGGGTTGTTGATTTCATTCACCCTCATCCATGAAAGAGGAAGATACACCTATGATTTGTGGAGGTACTCATAGACTAAGCTTAATATGCCATCAAACAAAACATTAATGAATTAGTTGTACAATTAACTGAATTAATTGTTGATATTCCAGCAGCCTTCACGTGGACTACTTTAGCCTCAAAGCTGTGTTCAATGTATGCAAAAGCAAACCTCCCCACCAAACACTCCTGGCAGGCCTCCACTTGCATTTATCTAACACTTAAGATACAAAACCCATCACTTCTGTCTTCATTCTCCTCTGCTGTCACTGCTCAGAGTCCCATCTCAAATGATATCCTTCATGTTTTCATCTGTTCAAGTCCATCTTGTACTCACGCTCCCTACTCACCGTGTGGCTCACATTCACATATTTCCTACTTTTTTCCCAAACTAGTCTCTCAGCCTACCTAATTATTTTCCCATATTCACCCATTATTTTTTCTGCCTCGCTGTTCTCACTCCTACCTATGTGGAAGTTATAACCTACAATAAGGGAAAACAGAACATTTAATTTTGTGCAGTGAGAAAGTACAGCCAACTGCCGGGGAGACGTTTTCTTTTAGTAAGTTCCCACTTTTCTTCTGACATCATGAGAAACTATGTAAAAAAATAGTAATAATTATTAAAAAAAAAGGCAACCAAGAGAAGTACAAATACTTGCAAGAATGAGAAGTGAGCTACAACTTCTGTAAATGCTTTTCTTTTGGTTATAATCCTCTTTCCTAGAGCTTTTGTCTATCCCTCAATATCCCTCAAACGTGACCACCCCTCTTTAAAAAGAACAAACAAAAAATACCTGACAACTGCTAATGGTGCAAGGAGTTTTTTTTATGTAGTCTGGCTGTGATACACTATTCAGCAGTCACTGTGTCTTGACTTTTGACAAAAGCTGCTCTGATGGAAAAAAAGATCAACAAAGTTATTCGCAGCCCTATAATTGTTAGCCCTTATTTTCTTTCTCCAGAATCTTCTCAGCCTTCTGTTCATTTAATTTATTACTTTATCTTCTCCACCGTTGTCAAATGACAGAAGCTGACTTCTATCATTTTCACATAAGATATACACAACTGAAATATCATAATGAGAATTCAGGCATTCATTTATATGCAGCCATTCTCAAAAATTTGAATTATCTTTCCTTTTCATCAGCTCCTGAAAGCCTGATGCAGGCTTTAGAAGATCTCGATTATCTAGCAGCCCTGGACAATGATGGAAACCTTTCTGAATTTGGAATTATTATGTCAGAATTTCCCCTGGATCCACAACTGTCCAAGTCAATTCTGGCTTCGTGTGAATTTGAGTGTGTTGATGAAATGCTCACCATTGCGGCCATGGTAACAGGTACTCAGAAATAACATCTCGCTGCATGGCTTCTGCCACCTGCCGAATCCTCGTAGACTCTTTCAAAGTCTATTCACAAGGGCAACCCAAAGGCACACTTTCGTAATTCACATCTTGCTTATTTCAAGTAAATGACTATCTTTGGCTGTTTAAGTCTTTAAGCATGCAATGAAACACAAGTAATGAATTTGTAATAGCACTCCAATTCCATGCTTCAGATGCCCCATTAACTTCCACCCTTCCACCAGAAAGCACACACAGACCATCCCTTCGAACTCAACCTTCTTATCTCATATTCATGGACATTTGTTACAGGCTGAAGCAGCAAATTAGGGGAAGTTCTAATTATAAACAATATTGAACTGTTGACCTACAAAGAATTAGTTTCTGGTTTTGCTTCTCCACTTTAAATATTTTATAAAACTAACATAACTTTAAGTCTCTGTACCATTCTGTCCTGATGGATCGTCACTCTGCTCCTACACGGCACCGAGAGACAAACCAGCTGGCCCCAAACAGTGGACACGTGAAGCCTGGAGCAAAAGCATTTATATTAGAAAGTTGTTAAGTACAGAATTTCTTTCACTTGATGTGACAAAGCTTTCAAGCCAACACAAAAATTGGTGAGGAGTCTTAGGCAGCAAGGGCAGGAACCCTCAGGACACTGAGCTGCATTAGTGCTTCTCCTTTTAGAACAACTTGGTTTTATGCTCGAGCTGGCTCGATTAAAAAGCTCAACCATCTCATACAATGCAATTATGTAGTACCCAACAGAAGTAAAATGCACTGGAAGGCACAAATTTCAGCACATAGGAGCAAATTAAGACACGACATCCACAGATTTAGTTTATTTCTATATTAAAAGAAAGCATATACTTGGACTCTGGATAAATTGGATCATGCCATTATGAAACATTTTTGGTGTAAGTCTAGGAGAAAGCTGCTCACTTTCTTTTGTGTTTACAGCACAAATTAACTAAATGAGAGATTGAAAGAACACCCGTATAAATTAGAGTCTTAGTGAATGCAATAGATTGAGTTCCTCAGCAGCAATCCAACACTGAAGATTAAAGGGAACTGAGAAAGCAAAAAACCCCAAAATATCGGTGGAGTTACTAATTGTGCATGCACCTACATGTCTTAATAACCACCGGCTCGATTTCTTTTTCTAAGCTCCTAATTGCTTCTTACCCGCACCTCCTGGAACAGAAGAGATTGCTCTTACTTGCTGGCGAAAATTCTCACACCCTGCAGGAGATCACTTTACTCTTATCAACATCTTCAATGCCTTCAAGGAAGCCAGTGCAAACTCCGCAAGCCAATGTAAGTGCACCCATATGGGACAAAAGGAAGCACACGGTAATCAATTTGGAAAACAAAACAAACCCCCCACATTGTTGGCATATAGTTCATAAATACGAATTATTCTTTTTGAATGATTCTTTCTAGAATTGCTAATTTGCAGAGAGAAGAGAAATCTAAGTTAGTAGCCACTACAAACAAGTATTACTTTTAATTTATTAACAAATTGAAAGTGACCTAGGACAGAGCACCTCATTTAACAAGGATATGTCAGCACTATTACTGTTGTCATTTGAAGTTATATTGTTCAAAAAACAGGAAGATGTTTCCTCCTGTAAGAGCACGTAAACCAGGTTTTACAACATGAAATGACATAAATGCAGTTGAGAAGGGATTTGATTCCCCCAGCAGCCTAACAATTCTGGCGGTTTTCTGGGAGCTGTCAACTAAAAGGAGAGTTGAAGGGAACAAACTGAAAGAAGTAAAGTTCACATTTACAGGAAACCAAATTAAAGACAGGGGGCTGCAGAGCAGACAATTTTCCTGTGCTCAAACATCTTGCTCAGGGTCGTTTAGCCCGAGTCCAGTACTTAGACATTGGCAGTGATAGATTTGCATACACCAAGTGAAAAATTAGGAGAGGACAGTAGGATTGTTTCACATTCAGCCACACTGAATGCTGAAGGGAGGTCCAAGAGAATCTCTCCTGTACCCGTTTGAGGGGTCATCACCAGCCCGGCAAATGGGATTTCAGTTCCATAGCCTGGCCTGAATCCAGAAAGCCTGCAAACAGAGTTGCTACTCATTCCGTTTGAAGCTATTACTTTTTACAGCCCAAATAAGGGATTTTGAATATTTTTATTCAGAAAGATATAGCTAAAATTCTATATAACTAAGTAGGGATATCAAGTGTTGCCCACTCACTTTACAAGCAACTTCAACGAGACTAAGCTGTCCATATGACTCTTGTTATCAGAATTTTGGACAGCTCTGATACAGCTACTGGCTCCAAAATATTTTTAATCTATTGCACCAGTCAAAGAGCATTTTACAGAGCAGTAACTCTGTGGATAGTACCTATCAGTCAGACTCTGCTTTAAGCCAAAATACTGTTTTTTTCCTCCACAGACTACAGTAATGAGAAATGGTGTCGTGATTATTTTCTAAGCTGTTCTGCACTGAGGATGGCAGAAATTATCAGAGCCGAACTAGTAGAGATTATGAAGCGTATTGAACTTCCCATTTCAGAACCGGACTTTGGATCAAAAGAAAATATACTAAGCATTAAGAAATCTCTCTTATCCGGTTACTTTATGCACGTAAGGAAAAATATTGTGGTTTCATCTTACTGCATTGTTAACTTATATAGAATGCTTCCAGAGAACGTAAGTTAGGTAGTGGAATCTTTTAATCACGAGAAAGGATAAAAGCCATTTTTTACCACAGTGTATCAGACAACGCTTCTGCCAACTCCACTCTTCTCTCTGGGGTTGAGCTGTCACAGCAGGAAGTCCCCACACTTCACTGCAACAGGAAAACTGTCAATGTGCCTTTTGCTGAAAAAACTCTTTAACTTGTAATATTCTCTCAGGCCTTATCTCCTTTTTGAAGACGTTTTTGTGAAAATACCCTGGAAACAGAGAATCGACTTGTTGAATATATTTAGGTTTACGTAATATACAGCTTTCTTCATCTCAACCACATGATGTACTCTTAACTGCAATTGTAAACTCAAACAAGATTAATTTATTCCCATTTGAAACATGCTTTCCTTCACATCAATATGCTCCACTTAAATACAAGAATGACCCCTCCAAACTACACTACTTCAAGTACCTGGCCACACATTATATTTTTAAAGTCTTTTCACATCTGTTTTTACACAGACCCTTCAGACCCAACTTCAGATACTTACTGTATAAGCCTGTCCTCATTTGTTGCAGTTTCCTTTCAAATATACAAATCAACTTTTTTTTTTTTTTTTTTTTTTTAAGTCTAAGCCTCATTTCATAGTACCCAGTCCCTAGCTTTCCCCCAGAAATTTGTGAAGAGGTTTAGGTTCTCCAGTTTTAATTATCTGAAGACAAGTTTAATTCCTGGTTTTAATAAAATAGGCAAACACTGATCTATGCATCCTGTACTTTCAGTTAATTAATGGATAACTCTTTGCATTTTTTCTAGATTGCTCGTGATGTAGATGGCTCAGGTAACTACTTAATGCTAACACACAGACAAGTGGCCCAGCTTCATCCTTTCTCATCATATTATAACACCAGAAGGATTCCTGAGTGGGTTTTATTCCACGAGTTCAGTATATCAGAAGACAATTCCATCCGAGTCGTCTCCGAGATATCACCCGATCTGTAAGTTAACAAACTCTTTCTCCACTCACACCTCTACCACAAAATCCACAAACAGGGTTACCTCACAGAGGGGGTAAGGACGTGTGTGTACGTTGGCCCTTTCCTTTATCTCTGCCATAAAAGTAGTTATCTTCTGGTTCTGCAGAGAAATCATGCCAAGCATAACTGATTCACCCAAGGCAGGGATATGGGTTTTAAAAAAAAATTAAAAAATCTTAAAAGAGGCATAAGACAAAAGGACAATGTTCATACCTAGTCAAGCAAGAGGAGCTGGCTTCCCATTTCACAGGAAGGGTGAAATTTTTGGTTTTCCACACTTTTTATATTCACTAGGGAACATATTAAATAAATTTTATTTCTTTGTTGGCAGTATTGTTCCGTCACCATGTGTAGCTTTGCTTGACCTCTTCCTTTTCATGCAGAACACCTACTGCATTAGAGCTCAGAACTATCAAAGGGAAGAACTGTGACCTCGCACCCTTCCTACTCTTTTAATGCAAAACATAACATCACTTAAGCCAGGCTTTCCTTTCCTAACGTGCTGGTCTGTTCGGGTACTGACATAAGTCTCAGTGTCTGTCACTGTAACTGTGATCAATTCACGCATTGAAAAAATACCTTATAAGTAGTAAAAGGTTCTTATGAGGTAAAATATACAGGAAAAAAAAAAAATCAAGGAAGAGTTAACACAGCAGTATACTCAGAGATTAATCTAACTGGAAATTTCTTTGTTCCCTGAAAAGCTATTTTCCAGCAAATCTTTTTCTCGACATGTTTTCTGTACCCAGCCTGCTAAATCGTTCCCCATCAACTGCTTATGGATTCATGCATTTCACTATCCTATCTTTTCTACTTCCAATGTTTTTTATAAGGAAGCCTTTTTCATAATTTTATTGAACCAAAAATATGTTCAAATCCAGGAAAGTTACTATTTAATGCAATCTGCAGCACTGAGAACTGAACGACAATCACCTGAAGTGCAGAGAGTTTCGGTTTTGAGTTGAAATACCAATTTTGTTGCTGCCTGCATCAGCATGTTGCTGGTGTCTTTTGTACAAGCCTGGAAATGGCTATTCAAACATTCCAAAATTCAGTTAAAAAAATTATAATCTTTTGTCTTATTTCCTCACCAGATTCGTGGAGCTGGTACCTCAGTATTATTTTAGCAATCTTCCTCCTAGTGAAAGTAAGGACATTCTGCAGGAAGTGATCAATCACTTGTCACCCGATTCAACCACGAAGGAGGAACAGAAAACTAACAACGACAACAAAGAAAACGAAAAATTTCCCCAAACTTCCACTGAACAAAGATGTATTATTCAGTGATTTTTGGCTCAACTATCATACACTGGACAAATATAAATAAAAACAGTATATGCAATATACATCCGCATCTTAAGCCCATGTAATTATTTCGAACTTTCGGCATATTTAACAGAAGAAAAATTTAGAAAAAGCACTTTTCTTAACAAAAGGAGTTGTATGCATTATTTCATAACAAAAATATGCGATTTAGTTTTGCTTAAAAACATATTGAGCAGATCTTCAAGTTTTCTTCTAACATTGGTTTTTTATTGACTGTTTAACGATGATAACAAAGTATAATAAGATCCATTATTTAAAAATATTAATTTGATGGATATTTTCAGTTGTACCACCTTCTTGTCTTCTAAGTGTACAGAAGAAGCACTTGAGCAGTACAAAACCGTTAACTCGACAGCAGCCTTTGGGAAATATTGTGAAGTCTTAGCTCTGCATGGGCCGCTTTATAAAACCCAGTGTTTGTAGGGAAGTTCAGAGTGAGAGATAGTCTTTGAGTTTATCCATAATTTCATTAATTCCAGCAGCTGGAACTATCATAACAGTCCGCAAAGGTTTCATTGGTACATCATCAAAGGACCATCTGCCACCCAAACAGGTGTCACTTTCCTCTTGCACAGAGTAGTTGAACTTCAGAAGGGCTTTCTAAACAACAGAAATAAATGCAGTAGGATTAACATTTTTAATTCGCATGAAGATTAATACATCATCTAAACAAAGTAAAAATAATGATAAAAATTATGCACATGCCTATTAAGAAGTTATTTTCTTCCTTCTCAAAAGGCTCACCAGAAAAAACTACATGACAATCCACTATTAAGCGCTTCCAACTATTTGCTTTTCACAGAATTTATAGAATTCACATTAAATTCTCAAATGCTTGCTATCTTTATATTTTGGTATCAGAAAAAAGACCTGAGGGGAAAAAAACAAACCCAATGCCACCTTCATGTGCTTACTGTGCCTCATTTTAGATGTTTTTAAGACAGCATCTCATTCCATGTTATCACATTAAGAAATCCTGACCCTTAGAAGCCATTTTGCCAACTAGCAGGGATCCTTGACCAATAAAAGAAATCTCAGGCTCTTAATACACCTTCAGCCCTGGAACAAGAGCAAACCATTAGCTGTGTAGTTTTAAGAATTAGCAGATCAGCCAAAACTCAGATTAAAGAAACAGTATGAGACTGCAGGTAGAAGAGAGCCTGCATTAAAGGTGACAGCGTGGTGTGGGTGACATGTGGAAGGCCTGTAGCAATGAACAGGCTCTGCTCTTTTCATGGCCTACTCTAAAACTGCCGAGTCCTAAAAATTAACATATCTGTAAGAATACGTGGTACCATAATCCTCTCTTTCACACTGCCAGTAGAAATTATACATTAAGGGGATGGGCAGTACTATGAATCCTGAGCAGAATTTCAAAAAGCCCTTGGAAGGTCTCTAGGAGGCTGGAGCCAGTGAAAGACATATTTGTCAAGACTGCTTCTTCAAATAGGCAGGTATCTATATTTCTTATTATTTCATATTATTTCTTTTCAGTGATATATACTGCACACACATAGAACAGTCCCTTTTTACTAGCTTTGCCAGACAAAATGCCTGATGGATAAGAAAAACTTACCTAACAAACGTTTCTAGTTCTCACACAAGTCAGATTAAGAAGTATGAACTGAACGCCTAAGTGGAAAAACTTATCTAACCTCTTCCCTTTGCAGGGAAAGTTAAGATCCAGTATCCTTTAAGGTTTGCTATTTCCTAACAGTATCTCAAGGTTGTAAATTTAATTTTGGAAGAACCATCAAATTGAGTGGTTTTGCTCAAGAACAAACAATTTGAGCAATGGACGCCCTAAACCTTTAATCAATTCCAAGTCTGGTTATAATGGAATTTTTCCTCTGCTCCCTCAATAACATTTTAAGGAACAGAATAAAGCACAGGGAACTGACAAGTACAAAAAGGCATCTCTCTCTTTTATTTGGCTCTAAGCGTCTGCCTCACCACATTTAATACTATTTTATGGCAATCTAATTAAGGCTATGTGCGATCAGGGAGGATATACACTCCAACACTAATTTAACACATATACATTATTAAGTACAGAGACCCACTTAATCTAATATCCTCCATAATGTTTAAAATGAATTTGTTAAAAACACTAGGAAGTCTGTTAAAAAGAAAGGCATGTTCAGTTTGAATCTATCCACTTGAGTTGAAAATTATTGCAATTTAGACAAAAGCACACGATTAGTCTTTAAAATGCCACTCAAAATAACAAAACAGAGACAAATACAACATAAGCCTTCTAGAACATCACACCCGTGGACACATAGGCATCACAGGCTTCTCCCCTTCAGCTTTTCACTAACATGTTTACATAGAGTACAAGTTCAGTTGGTAAAGCTGCTACAACAGGAACACACTAAAAAATCCCAACCTTGTTACTGCACAGAGGCTACAAAAGTATTTCCTACAGCTAACAATGGATTCCTCCCACCTATATTTTTCTTCTTCCCAAGAAATAAAATTACAGCCATATCATAGCCTCTAACAGAGAATGTCATGAATGATTACACACAGGAACCTTTCCATTAACCATATGATGCATGTGCTTTATCCTGTAGGCGCTGTCAGAAATGAAAAATAACGTGCTCTTGACAAAGCAGTAATACTGTAGAATAATATTTTTAAAGATTTGAAAAAAAACCCCAAAAAACAATGAAAAACTCTTTGCATTTCAAAGTACATTTTTAATTTAATTTCCTGCATCTTCCCCTCTCCTGATCTGGTTTGGGAGCACCAGAATTGAGTAGACAGGTTCCCTCAGGAAACAGGAAGTAATAATTTCATCTCAGTATTTTAGCACTTTTTATTAATATACTTGTCCTGAGTAGAACAGAGACAGAAAAGAGAAGAGATACCTATTTAATTGGATCTTCAGAAGTTTTTTATTCTAAGAACATATGTTACCTCATAAAAGAATTCTTCCTCCGCATTCGCAAACATTAATTCCTCCTTTTGCTGATTTCTCCCTTCCCTCCTCTTCGAATTGCTCTTTGTGGCTTCTGTGAAGGTCTTGCTGATAAGAAGGTAGTAGTGGCACTTCCCACAAGGTTTGTTTGTTCTCTGTGCCTCAGTCAACTCTTTCCTAAAGAGAAATAAATGTTTACACATACAATTTAAAAATACATGTTCACATATACAATTTAAACCCTTGACAAGTGTATAAGTAAACCTTATAATGAAAGGATATTCATCTTGCAGCCTATTCTTTTACAAGTGCCACAGAAGATAAATTTTGCACACACATTCCTTGTACTCAAACATACTATTTCCACTTTAAAACAATAAAAATATGGATGTCTTTCCACACTTCACAATATAACCCTTTTTTTCCCAGAATCTTGTTTAGGGTGAAGAGTCTGTGAAATGATTCTAAGGGCAACTCTGCTGCAAATTCATCACATTATCACTCATATGAGGAACTACAACTGAAGAGCCAGAAGATGCTCTTGCCACCCTTGTGTTAAACATGTTGTCACTGCAACACTCCAAAACCTTTAAAGACAGAAGCTGAGACCTGAATTTTAGTTGTGACAAGTGCTGTACTAGTGGTAAACCTCAAAGCGAGGCCTTCAAGCACCTCATTTCTTCGTTTAAAAACCTTCTTGACCAATCACATCTACATGTTTTCTTTGATATCAAAGTCATAATTCCTTAAAGGTCTATTTTATTGTTGAAATGAGCCATGACAGCAGTCATCTTAATCTGACCTCTAATCTCACGTCACATGAAAGAAAAGAAGAAAAAATAATCTTCATTTAATTACTGGAGCTCTTTATCCAACACAATTTCCTGGTTCTCAACATGGCACTAAAACAATAGAACGCTGTATCTCAATGGATTTATTTACTTACTGTCACGCAACCTATGATATAAATCCATGAATTGGTAAAGATCAATCAGCATCTAACCTGCTTCACTCATTTACTTGAAACTAATCAAAACACTGCATATGCTTTTCATGGGCCCAAACTCATCTACCTTACAAGTCTTCCATTCCAGAGCCAGACACTAACACACGAGCAGAAACATCCACGTTGCTCATTATCAGCATGCTATAAAAAGTTCTCATTTTTAAATTTTCCTAGATCAATACCAAAATAATCTGCAACACAAAGATAAACTACAATATACACACAGCTATTTCCGCAGGACAGCATATATTCTTAAATTATTTCCTCTATCTTAAAGTATAAAGAATTTGAAAAGCCTAAAGATATAATAAATATTAAAAAAATTAACTAAAGACCTTATGCGAGATGAAAATTATTTTTTCTGTTCATGTCTTACTTGTATCTGTAGTATCACCTGTCTTAACATAGTTCTATATACGTAAGATTTCTGAAAAAATAGGAAGAAAAAGTACTATTCCACATCATGTCAAAGAAAACTCCAAACAAACTTACTGGAGCTGCTGGTGCATGGGCAGAGCAATCTGTGGTGGTACGTTAATGAATCTCTCACTCAGCAGAAGACCCACAGGTTTAGTGCTGTCATTTAGGAGCTTATGCAGTTGTTCAACTACATGCTGTTCACAGCTCTTCTCACACCGACTCAGAATCAGCTCTTTGATTTGTTCAGCACACTGTGTACCCTAGAATCAAAAGGTGTACTTTCTTTATATTATAGAACAATTATTTATACAAGAAAACCTTGAATGTGAACTTCAGGGGAATATTCTACAGGACTACTGGCAACTTCCTTAAGCAGTCTCTAAAGCACTGTACAATTTCTCTGGAATTATTTACCAACCTTGACGCTGAGGGCAAACAAAGGTTCTTAACTGATAGGAATGCAGTGAGGAGCTGCAAGACCAGCACACTCAACAGCAAAAATCAAAAGCTGCCAAAGATGAAAGTGAAGAAATACAAGAAGCTGGCAGCTTGGTTACCCTGGAACTACTTATTGGATCCAGTTTTAACTCTTTATTCCACTCTTTGCTTTAGGTTTGACCTTCAGCAAGTTGCACAGGTCTAGATCCAAAAGAAAGCTAAGTGAGATGCAACTTTTAAGATCGTAGTCCTCCATGGTAGAATTCACAATCCTGATCTGGCTGTCTAGGCTTGTTATACAAGGCAGAAAAGCAGGGCGCAGTCTCACTTATTACTGTCTATAGACGTTAATAAGGAATACCAACCTTTCTTTCAGTTAAGTTTAAGAAGCTTATAAAACCAAAGACTTCGTCATCATCTTCATCATCGTCACTACTGTCTTCTTGGACTTCTGCTTGCTATTTAATGAAAGAAGAAGTAACAACTCATATTGACAATCTATTTCCACTCTCTGCAGCAAGAACTGTTTTTCTTTCCAGAAGATGCTCGGCAGATGACAACCATCTAGGTAATCTGTACAAACACATAACCTACAAATTCTGGTTACGGTTATGAAGGTGCCGCATCATTGAATGTCTCTGTGTACTTAGAGCTGGCTATATAGAGAGCCAGGTCATCTGTCTTCTGCAGCAGGATCTTTTGAAAGGCACTAAAATTTGATAGCTCACATATAATAAGCAGCATCTTGGTACAAGGCATGGCAGTATCTTAAGCAAAACCAATTTTCTTCAGTTTCGAACATAGGGAAATAAACCTGCAAAGTATTAAAAACCATAGAACAATAGAGCTTTGACAGAGAGTGAAACAAAAGGCTCAACAAAACTCTGCAATGAAAAACCTGGGAAAAGTACTGCGAGTCATGCAGTTGTAGTATAAGGATCATAATAAATTTGGGCAGAAAAGCTGTCAGCACAGGACAAAAAGGGAACGTATAGCAATGGTGCCTACTGGTACAACAGCACAACTGTGCTCTGTGGGGGCAGCTTGTTTGGGTTTGGAAGCAGCCATGGCCATAGCATCTTGAGCACTATGCAGTACTGAATGGCTTCCTTAGCCAGGAGTAACACAGGATCCTCCACAGGTCGCTCCACTGCCAGAGCAGAACTTCTTCAGGACTCATTTCAGGGTCCTTTCCTGTGCCCAAAGAACTCTACACAAAAGGAAAGTGGGGATTTTTAGTCTATATCTCTGTACATACTGAGAATGTAGGGAAACCTCAAGGTCCTATTTCTTACGGGGATGGTAACAACCTTCTCCATAGCATTTTCAGCATTATTAGTCTGCTACACCAAAATTCAGAGAGAAAAGTGAAAAGCCTTCCATATGTAAAAACAAACCAACCAAAATAACAAATCAAATTCCTTGTTTGGTTGAAAGTAGGCAAGAAAAATTTCAGCTCCTCTAGAAGAATTATTCTTGAAGAAAAAAAGCAAGAAAGCACGCCAATTGCAAAGACAGGATCACCTTCTGAAAGTCTGTCATGTCATTTCAACATAAGAATTGCACTTCATTTAAAAACATAAATTCTGTCTTACCTTGATAATACTTCCAATATGATTCTGTTGTATTAATATATCAGTTAATTCAGCGGTGTTAACAGGAGCTTTTAGAAACAACTGGAACACAAGAAACAAGTATTAAGTTTTAGGCTGATGATATATCACAGGCCACTTAACAGAAAATAAAGTAGGGAATTCAAGTTCTTATGCAATTCTCTGTTCCATTTGTGATTTCCATTTAGAGAGTTTATTTAACTTCCTTCAATATAATACTGTAAAGACTAAAAATCAGCACCTTGAAGCGCTTGCTCCTCAACCCTCCACAAGCTGGCATTTTGCATACCTGGTATCCTTTTGAGTTTGGTATGATCTGAGTGCTTGCTGAGCACAGGTTTACAACAGAAACAGCCAAAAGACGACTGGAAGCTATCAGATTTAATAGACACATTACTGGTCTGTTTTTTAAGGGCTGTAATTTACAAAAAAAACCCTCCAGGAAACTGATTAACACTGAATGAGGTTTTCTGAGCTGCAACTAACATGATAAAGATGGAAAGATTATACACATCATGGAAGAACAGCTCTGTAGTTTACTGGGTAAGGTTCTTGGAACTATGGTTTAGGTGACACATGTTCACTGTGGCTGTAATTATTAAATTTTCATGAGCTGAAGCACAATGAAACAATAAATCAATATCAATAATATGAACTGATGACTTTGGATAACTCATTAGATATTATTTATTAATGGACATATCAACCAAACTAACAAGAAGTCAACGTACCTGTTGTAGCAATTTCTTTATCCCATTATAGTCATTGTCTGATATGGAATGTGCTTCGAATTCAATATTCACTTCCTATGAAGAAGTAAAATAGAGAGCATCAAACTTTCTTGGCCAGAAACTATATCAAAACAAAGCTAAACTTTAAGAAACTCGAAGACAAGTTATGGTCAACATCAGAAATGGAACTTATTTCCATCTTTCAGTAATCTCAGCAGTTGTTATAATTTCTTCTGTAATCTTCAGAGAGTGTCTGAGAAAGTAACTTTTTAGAATTAACTTATAAACTGTGTTGTGAACAAACCTTTAATGCCTTGTTCCTGCAATCTGGTTCACACAGTTATGTTTACCATAGCCACACAGACTCTTACTGTAGAGAGGCTTGATCCAGGGAGTTAAATTCTTAAAACTGCAGGACTGGAGCGTAATGCCTTGGCTGAAGATGAAGATTGCTCCAGACATTTAAACAACTACATCCAAAATCATACTTTTGCTATTTCCTCAAATCCTAATGGTATCATTAACCCCACTCTGGGGGTTTGTTCAGTAGGCACATGAGGAGACCTTGTCACAGCGAAACAGAACATGAACTCCTGCTCCTCCTTCCAGAACAAATGCTGTGCATCTACCAAGCATTTTTACTGGTTTTCTATATTAATAGTACTGCCTGCCAAGGCTGCCTTGCCTACCTATTCTTCTGTGAACCACTGTTTGAGACCATCCAAATTTACTTTGCCTTTTAACTGTTCAAAAAGTAGAATCCAAACCAACAATCTAAACAAGTGAGCCTTACTTTCATCATCAATTAAGCTCATAAATCTCTCCAATCCCAAGCGGTACACATTTCGGGGAGGGGAAGGAGAGGGAATAAAAATCAGGAGACATGCTCAGATATTATTCTTTGGTGCAAGGCAGCTCTGTAGAGGTAACTGAGAGTACATTATTTACTTGAGAAGCCACCTATGTAAGAAAACAGATTGTATCTTTGGTGTTAAAAGCATTCACTCCTGGCATCCAGGAACTTTCTGACTGCTTTAAAATTCAAGGATCTCACTGAATGATTAAGCCAGTAAATTTTGAACAAAACACAGTTTACGGTGGTTCTGAATACTGTACAAATCATAGCCATAAAATTGATATAAACCACAGCAGCGCTAGATATTCTAACACTGGTCTTGCTTCATGGCTTTTCCACTACCCAAAATAACAGCCTGGTATGAGAGGGTTTACAAACCCTCCATCTTTCAACTATTTAAAAAAAAAAGGCAAATAAACACTCATCATATATTTTGGTGTGTTCCTGTCTTGCTACTGTGTGCTTATTCTCCTCCCCCTGTGATGCATCCAGAGGAAAGCTAAAGCCTGCAAAGCAAGGTGTTATAACTGAAATAGACATGATAGTGATATACCATCCCCAAAAGTTGGGACTACTATATTAAAATAAGCATTATATTGCAAATGTTACCCAGTGCACAAACAATCGCAAATAAAACACAGTAGTGTACACCAGTGCAGGACATACAGAAACCATCCTCAAAACCCCTGTCACTGAAGACTCAAGAAACTTCATCCACAAACACCGCAATATAAACCACTGTCCTACCTACACTATGCAGGAATACTGAGCATTTTAAAAAACAAACCAAAAAAAAAGGGATTATTGCCATTAGCTTTAATTTCATAGCGTCTAGACGCTAGCAAAACATCTATCAGTTTACAAACGCTGAACATTACAGGAAGGACTAGCACTGCTAGACAAGAACTTCATAAACATATGCTAGCTCAAACTGTCAGTACCCATTTATCATGGCACACATTTCTAGCAAGTGGTAAAAGTGCTTTTCCATCATGTTAGTATGACTGACAACGCAATTAAACCTATACTTTTTATCATGATAGTGGGTAGGGCTTGGGTTTATTTGCTAACAAAGTAACTAAGGCCTCATTTAAGAAAAAGGAAAGTAACAAATTAAAAAGTGAAACCCTAGTGAAGACAATCAAGTTAGCAAAATATTTAATTTTAAATGTACTGAGTTAAAACCCACAGATACTTCTATTCTTTGACTCTTTTAAGCCATGTGAAGACAGATTGCCTTAACATCTCAAGATTTTAATAAGAGTTCAAAGTCAATGCATATCTCGTTCTTTCCCAGAAAACTGGACTCCTCCCTTAGCGCTGTTTCACAATTAAATAACGCTTTTTTTTTTCCTCTTCCTTTCTGATAGAAAAGGAAATTGGAGCAAATCCTCTGTGCTGAAAGCGCTGTTTTCAAGTGGCTGCCTCCAGTCCCACACAGGGACGCACCACAAGGGCCAGGTCTGTACACCTGACTGCGGCCTCGGGGGTGCAAACGTTTAAAAAACAAGAAAACGAAAACAGAACAAAAAAAGTATGACTCCCTAACAACTAACCGAGTACATTTTACCTCACGGATTAACGATTTACCTCGCCGATTCATCCTATTACCTACGCTTTACCTCAGGAACCGGAGCCTGCCGCCCCAGCTGGGCCCCCACCCGCAGGTACCTCTCAAGGGGTTTCACAGAGGGACAAACCCCCTCCCCAACAGCTCCCAGCCAGGGCTTCGTGACCCCGGCTGCCCACTTCTGTGGTTTTACAGCTTATTTTAGTCACGGCGAAGGAGGAGGTGAGGGACAGGCTCCGGAGGGCAGCGATGGCCGGGACACAGCGGCACCGAGGGCCCGGGAGGGGAGGGCGGGCGCAGGCCCGGCGCGCAGGGTGAAGGCCGGGAAGGGGCCCCGCTCCCCCAGCTCACCTCATCGATCCTCTCCTCCTCCTCAGAGTCCGACTCCGGCTCCGACCCCGACTCCGAGCCGCTCTCCCCGGCGGGTGGCTGGGGCTGGGCCCGCCGCTTGGCCGGCGTGGCCATGCTGCCGCGGCGGCGCAGGCGCTCGGCAGCCGGAAGGCCGGGGCGG
>JAOXJK010000002.1:36629037-36673153 GCA_025774025.1 Xenus cinereus | reverse complement strand
CCCCTCCCTGATCCAGAGTCCCTCCCCATCTCTCCTGGAGCCCCTTGAGGGACTGGAAGGGGCTCTAAGGTCTCCCGTGAGCCTTGTCTTCTCCAGGCTGAACCCACCCCAACTCTCTCAGCCTGTCCTCACAGCAGAGGGGCTCCAGCCCAAATTAAAAAAGGGAGACAGAAACCTTCGTCTAGAGGAACCCAGAATGACCACTGCTTTGAAAAGGCACGGTATTCAGCTGGTCGAGGTAAACACCGTGTCTTTGGCTCTCCCTGGTCAGAGAAACACGTGACAGCCAGTGCAGTTATTCTAGATGTTGGGTGAATTATTGTGTCTGCTGGTTTAAAAGCCCTGCTGCTGACCACACTGTGAACTTGCTGAACAAGGTGCTGGGTGCTTCAGTTGTGGAAACGATGTCAAGAACCCTGACGTGGTATTTTTGGCTGTTTTTAGCGTAACATTAGATATGAAAGAGAGTGTTGATGAGCAAAGTCTGCGTAGGAGGATTTACAGGTAGAAGAAAAATCTGATTGGAGGGGGCAGATGTTGTTATTTATGGGCAGAATGCTTTGTAATCCATCGGCAAATAAAATATTTTGACTGTATGGAATATTTAATGATAAAAATGATAGTTGCCAACACAAGATTAAATAATAAATTGTGAAAATTAAAAGTGAAATTTTCAACACAGAAATGCCATAAATGAAGAATAACCCATGTCTGTTCTCCAACACGTACTTTAAACAAGGACGGGGGTTTAGATGATATTTTAGTGCTAGGAAATCTGCTTCTGATAATGAATTAATGTTTGCAGAAGGAGGGGTTTTCTGAGAAGGAAGAGGAGAGAAATACCTGTGTCTTTTGTTGTATAAATGTGGAAAAAAACCCCTCAGATCAGGCCTAGAGAAAAGAGGGCATGAAGTACCGGGAGTGGGACAATTCCTCCCTGGTGGGGCTGTGAGCGGCAGTTCCTGCATCGGAGCATCCCGAGGACGGTTTCATACCTGGGCACCGGCAGGACATTTAAATTAACACAGCGCTGCTGCTCTTCTGTTAATTATCCCTGCAAAAAATCACTGCCTTTGGACACCCCTCGGCTTTGATACCCCCCCGCTGGATGAATTTCAGTCATGAGAGACTCCTTGTCGTTGATACGTACACTCGTACCCAGTGATTTGGTGTATGTATGCGCTCCCCATTTATCGCGTAGTTTATAACAACCTCTGAAGTACAGATTAAATTACAGCACCTAATATTTTATTAATATTAAAGATAAAAGCAGAGGAGGAGGTGACTTGCGCAGAACTTGCTCTGCTTTGTAGGGGGGGTGGAAACGCAGTTTGTCTGTCGTGAGATCTTTCGTGCCAATGTATTCATATTAGAGTTATGGAATGTTTTTTTAATTGACATGTTAAGCAGCCTCTCTCCTCTGAACTGTGGATGCGGTCACACTGCAGACGTGTTCTGTTCTCTGTGACAAAGCACACGGCATTTACTGCAGCGCTCAACATCCCATACCTCTAAAATGTATTAAATGTAGCATGTTTGCTCTTTATTAGAAATGTCAATTAATTAAAGTTCCTGTTTGTGTGTTTACAGGAGAGAAACCCAGTTCCTCAGCTCTTCTTTTTCCTTGTGGAGCCCTGAAAAGAGAAGCGCTTCCTACAGCGCTGCGAGAGAAAGGTGGGACTTCACTCGGAGCCTCATTTGAGTCAGTTCAGTTACGAGCAAAGGTGGATCTAAAGCTCACAAACCGCGTTGGAGTAACTGAAATAAATGGAAGTTGCTGTTACGTTGGCCAGAAGTTGGAGGGTGGGAGTAAAAGCCTGGGGCTGGGTTGCTGCCTGAGGCTCTGGGACGGAGCTGGGCCGTGAGGAAGATGATTTGCCTTCATCTTCACTCCTGCTCTCCTGCGGGTGGGAGGTGACTAAGTCACCACTGGCCAGTTTGCCGTTGCCAGGTCCCCTGATCCCCTGATCAGTGTATATCCTGACATTCTAGAAATACCTTTTCTCTACCTTTTAAATCTTTTTAGTACACTTGAGTGCAGTTAGTGTGTTGAGAATGTTTTATTGAAATTAATGAAGCCCTGTTTAATTACGACCGTATATTCTGATCCCAGGAATCCCCCTGGAAAGCCTGACCGTTTATCAAACAACCCAACACCCTGACCTGCGAGAGTCGCTGAGCAGTTACTTCTCACAACAGGTACTGAGTGCTGATGTGATTTGAGAATTTTGGAGGTTTCTGTGAATGCCCAGCAGAATATACTCCTTTTTCCAGCTGTCTGTAAATGACTCGGGGTGATAGAAGAACGTCCTGGATCGGCTTCTCGGTTTGTTTCCCTGTTGCCCACCAGAAGTACTTCTCCTTCAGCAGAAGTGTCAGACAGAACGCGAGTCCCTCGGTTATTTGTTAGGGCAACTGTAAATGAGTTTGAAGAAGAAAACAAAACCTTTCACGTTTTGTCTAACTTTCAAAACACGTGTTTGAGAATTACTGGGAAATAACTGCATAAATAACAACATATTCAGTTTATTCCATTTAGCTGGACAAGGCTGCTTTTTAGTTCATACCGTGCCAGAAATTACCTTTAGTGAGGGTATTTATTGAACAGCTTCGTTATTAATTTTTACGAGCGTAATTGAAATATCACTGGACACCTTTGCTACGTGTTACAAATCAGAATCCAGCAGTAGTTCCCTGCCCCGTGTAGTTTCACTGTTCCTGCTCTGATTGTCCAATTCATGAATGTAATAATCTCATTTCCAGCGTTACAGCTCCAGGTGACGTGCTGCTGACAAGTGCATTGAGATACATTTGCTAGAACGGTTATTAATGTTTTTCCCTTTTTAAAACCATCTATAAATGTCCTTAATCACGGATCAGTGCACAGTAAGAGATTTGAAGCTACTAATAATTGCTTTTATTGTTTTCAAGACTTACTTTCTGAATTTGTAGGAGCCTACATCGTACGTAGGATTAATTTTATTCAAAATACAGGCTTTCCTTCTTATGGAAAGTATGGCTAGAACCTGTGCTTACTTTTACTCAGGGAATTCCAGCAAGTGTTGTGTTCTTCAGTCCATCTGGCGTCAAATTTTGCCTCCAGCACATCCAGAAGCTTTCAGGGGATTTTCTTTCCCATATCAAGGTACCTTCTCTTTAAAAATGGTGAAATATAATAGAGAGTAAGTTTGGGGCTGGTGAACGAGGGATAGGAAAGCTGTTGCACCCGTTACAAACCTTCATTTTCTCTTTGGTTTGTGTTTATTTCTCTGAAAAAGCAGGTTATAGCGAATACACAGATTGGGAACACAAATGTTAAGGTTTGTAATTTGTTGATTTTGAATAAAATTCTTTGAAGCTGGTACTGGCAGTTATTGATCATGATTAGTTTGTAATATAATTGTTCTTATTTATCTGTGTTCAGTCTGGCCATAGAAGAGTTACAAATGACTTGCACCCGTCAAGTTGTGCACAGGGTATTCCTCATCCCCTCTCCTTGTTCTTCTTTGTTAGTGTGCTCTCCTGTTATGTACTCCACAGCCTTTTTTTATTTTTGGAAAAAAGGAATTGTTTTCACCTAGAACTGTTTTCCCAACTAACACCCCGTCTCCACTGGGCAGAGGCTTTAGTTTCTCTTAGATGGGAAGGTGGGAGCGGTTCTTCCTTCAGTCAGTGATTACAGACTGAGGCAGATGAAAATTTCCCTTTTTTGTGGGATTAGGAGCTTGAAATGTTTATAAAGGTGAGAGGAAATAATCATCCTTCCTAAGTAATTTTTAAGTAGCTTAATTGATGGGTGGTTTTTAATACCAAGCATGTGGTTGGTACACTTCAGTAAGCTCAGTCCTGCAAGTAGATACCTTGAGCGTCGGCGAAGCAGGGAGAATTTGCACCTGAGTGAGGAGGAAGAGCCGACGCCAGACCAGACGACGCTGTTTTAAAGGTAAATAATGTCATTTCAGTTCGCTGCCATCGGCCCAACCACCGCGGAAGCCCTGGAGGCTGCAGGAGTCCCGGGTCCCTGCACTGCGGAGAGTCCCACTCCCCAGGACCTCGCTGCCGGGCTCCAGAGAGCGCTTCGCACGCAGAACTGCCGCGTATCGAAATGAGAGCTCAGCGGGCGTTCGAAGGCGAATATTGGAAGACGGCGTCCTGCAAGGAAGTATTTTTTCAGGACTAAGCGGCACTGCCCTTGTCAGGACCTGGTGGGAGAAGTTTGCATCTAAGTATCTGGGAAATGTAGAATTTGTCCACCTTCTCTTAAAACATCTGGCCGCTCCCCTTTTTCCTCTGTGGGCAGTGCAAATATTTCACGTGGACGTTGCCCGTATATTGAAATAAATTCAGTGTAGCAATCACCTCAGGTATCTCCTGGCACGCAAGGCAAGGTTTTCCTTTCTCTGTGTAATGGGTTTTACACACACACCATCTTGTTCCTTTGTAGGAGAAAAGCATACTTAAAATGAAGTATTTTCTGTTGTGAAGCTTACTTGTTCTGTTTTTCAAGGATTTATATTAAAATGACGATTGTGGATTCTCACTGGACTGCGTGGAGCTCAGAGCAGGTCAGCAAGCGCCTCTCAATATCCTTACAGTCCAGCGTCTTAAAAGTTAGGTTTTGGTTTCTAGTCATATAAAGAAGGAAGATTTATTAAGAGAGAAATAAACTGGCTTATCACAGTTAATAATGGTGTTAAAGTTGTTTGGTTTGGATGCGGTTTATGCTTTAATTGTTTATCTGTGAAAGGAGAAAAAGTAATCCCCTTTAGCACTGACGCTACCTTCGCCAATGCTAAGGCAGTCACAGAAGATTTAAATCATAATGTACTCAATACTAATCCCTAGGGAGGCCATTTGTGTTGTCTGTGTAGTGCTGGGGGTCACAGAAACTCCTCATTTGCTGCAGGTTGCTCTTAGCTGCACTCTTTGACCTGAATTTCCAATGAGGGAGGATGGTCCGTAGCTGGAATCAGAGTTCACCTGAGCCCTGTTAATTCCTAGAAACTGAAGCATTTCAAGTTGCGTGTCTGGATTCTGTGCTCGTGTAAAACCATATTTAAAGTTGTCAGGATGGAAATTCCTATGAACAGGGGTTTTCCAGGTGAAAACATGCCCCATACAAAAAAAGCATCGCTGTGTAGCTCACACCCTGAGAGTGAGAATCACCTCCTCAAAACAAGCACCTTAAATAGTTCATCTACTATTTGTAAGTACAGACAGAGTAAAAAAAATAAACACAAATGCATGTGTTACTGTTACTGCCTCTAAATAAATTGGCTTATACCATTATTTATACAATGATGAACCACATTGCTTTGTAGAAAAACATTAAGACCCCAGATGTTTTTTGTTTTTGAAGTGCTGTCTTTGAATAGTAAATATTTCCAAAGGTGCTGGGCTGAGGACTAAACTCATTTGTTAGACCTGATTTTACAGATTTTTTTCCAGCCCCTGCTGCTTTTCAAATGGTTTAAATTCTGTTGAGCGGTTTGTTTCTCTGATAAGGGTTGTTAGTCCCAACCAATAAAAACAAAACAGGCCAATTTATGAGTTTATATTTAATAAATTATTTTTTTTTAATTTAAAAATACACTCTCATTTATTCACAGTTTCAAGTCTGAAAAAGATAATACTCTTCTTGAGCAATTCAAACCCGGCTAAAACCATTCACTTTCTGGGGTAACTGAAATCCCAGCGATGGCTGATGTTTGCAAGTGTTTTGCATCAAAGCTGAAAGGCACAGAGTTTTGCGCGGGACAGGAAGTGTGCGAGGAGTAGTGTGTCCCCACATCCCACAGAAATGGCCTCGGACACCTTCAGTCCACGTGTTCCAATGAAGCTTTGCTTATAAAGTACATTTCATTAAATATCAAACCAGAGCAACTGTGAGATTACACTTTTACGCGAAACATTTTATCACCACAAAGCCCATTAATTTCTCCAACATAACGAACCCCGATTTGGCATTTCAAACAAAGAAACACCACTAACCGAGCCCTTACCGAGCTCTCGGGGTAGAAAGGAATTCCTGCTTTTTCCCAGACGTACAGCGTAACAGGGCGATAGTCTCACCTTCCATAAATAAAAATATCACACGGGAAAGAATCCCAGTGATCCCAGGGCAAGGCACCGTTCCTGCTGGTTTGCAGCTCTTCGGTCACTGAACTCCTCCTCCGCTGGGGGTCAGCTGCTCCAGGAGATCTAACATCACCTCAGTCCGCTCGAGCAGCGTCACGCTTTTGTTAGCGGTCGCCCGCAACAGCAGGGAGTAAACTTGCTTGTTCGTTTTAAGAACAGCTTCTTCTTCGTTAACGCCCCTAAAAAGCAAACAGGCAATACAAATTAATAACCTGACCACGGTATTTTCTCCTGAAAATTACCAGTGTTTATTAAACACCACCACAGATGACTGTCCCTGGGAAAGCACACGGCTGGCGTTTTGAGTCTCTTATTTCCCGAATTCCTTTTTCCTACCATTTCCATAGATACTTCCCTGCACAAAAGGCCTTTTCCTCTGTTGCCAGCCTGCACAGCTCCCGCCCCTTTTCTCTATTTGACAAATGCTGCCAATCCCTTCTAACACACACGCTGCTCTTCTGCTTCAGCACCTCACCCCTCCTCTTTCCCACCCTGCTCTGCTACGTTTAACGGCCAAGACTAATAAATAAGTGACCCAAACTATTAAAAAAAAAAATAAATAAGAAATGCTGCCATTGATATTACAAATAAATTAAGTGTGTATGTGTTCAAGCAGCAATCAGTTTAATTGAAAACGCTTCGGGAATAACCAAGAAACGGTGAAGCAAATTAAATTCACAACACTTGGCAGAAATCAGGTTTATTTATTCAACAGAGCAGGTAGTCAATAAAAAGCCACTGAAATGCAAAGTATTTCCAGGTTAAGTTACAAGAATTCCCAGAACAAAATATTACTACTTCTTTCCTCAACTTAGAGCCAAGTTCAGTTATGCTTATGCATTTCACTTTTAGAGGGTAAAACTCTGGCTTCATCCAGTTTTATTGTTAGTCTGCAAGTTTCACTATCAAATCTTAACTTTATCCCATTCTCCTGTTCTCAGCGCATCAGAGACCCCCGAAATAGCGAGTGTGAGCTCCGATTTCCTCCCTTTCCAGCCTGCTATTGGAGCAGAAGGCAGCCCCTGCCACCGTCTGGAGAGCAGAGCTGAGGAAACACCTGCCAGAAGCACAGAGGGTACTACAAAGGTTAAGTGAAAGGCAGTTTTAAGCTTAGCCTCAATCCATCACTGTTTAAAAAAGTTTAGATGTTCTAGAAACACTACCCTTTCACAATATTCAACCTGTAACACATTCCCTGCACGGAGTCATCGCTACAGAACCCCACTGGAGAGAGACGGCGATGAGAGAGTAAATGGAGGGGGGAAAACCCATAGAACAAAACTGAAGAGTTTTTTTGTTCTACACCACGTGGCCGTGCTGTGAGGTAACGGAACTACAGCAGTTTCTCAGTGACTTGGGCACCTACTTGGTTACGGACAGATCAGACTTTAATCCTCTGCGTTTCACATATGCAGATTGCCACCTCGGGGAAGCTCTTTTTTAAAGAGTGAAAGCCCCAAACAAGGCACCTCAACGAATCACCACTAAGAAAGGACCGGGGTTTCCTCCTGTCTCATGTTTTTCCCTTTCCCAGCCCCTGCTCTCAGCAGACACTGAGCAGCATGAATTCATTCCACAGCTTCCCTTTAGCAAAGCAGCACTTGCATCTGCAGTGCTGCCATCGCAAAAGCTATTAACACAACCTCCAACATAAAAGCGGACTATGTGTTAGAATTAATACCATATTTTTATAATTTAACTTTACGTAGCACTAGGAACAACAGTAATAAGCCGCTGTACCTTTTGCAAACACATTTGCTGCTGAGAAAATAACAAGTATTTTCTGGATCCCAAAAGCCATACCACCCACATTCTAATCTAACCAGGAGAAGCAAGAGTGGTGTTAAGGAATTCCACTGCCAGCATCATCCCAACAACACTTCAAGGTTAGCACAGAAAGGAGAAGCCACTTTTGTTCTGAATCCCAGCAGCAAGAAAGATTATTTCTTCATTGTACTCCATTAGGCCTTAGAAAATTCTTTAATGCCAGTATCTTCCCCACAGACATGCCTTTCCCATTTACAGCATTACTGATGCGCCGACATTTATTCTCAAGTATTTTGTTTGCTGAACTGTGCTGTCATCAACATGTTTTATTATCAGGATATTTCAAAAGATCAGCAGAAGAGTTTCTCCCCCACTAACTTCAAGTGCTCTGTCCCAGAGGAAGCCCAATGGCAGGTAAGGTAAAGGACACCAAATGCACGTACCTCATTCCCTGAGCAAACAGTTTGATTAAAAAAAAAGAAAGACGATGAGAAGTATTCCAGCAAAATGACGGCAGTACAAGTTGAACTGCTTTGTGTGTGAATTTATACCTAGGAAGGGCATAGGATTTGTATCCTCTAAAGGATAAGTTAGGTATCACAGAGCATGATATGACTCAGAACTGGACCGTGCACTTCAGACGATGATGACAAACTATTTATTTTCCTATGGGAACACAAGCACTCAGTCTGAGTTTTTGTCGTTGCTCAGCCCCAGACTGCTGTCAGGAAAGAGGAGAGCAGACAGCCACCTACACACACTCAGTAAAGATGTTTCTTGGTCATACCCTCAGTTACACATAAAACCACAGAAAACATTCAAGATCCAGATGATCAAGGCATTTCTTGGCTCCTTCTCCGCACAGAAGAGTCACCTCCATAAAAGAATAAATACCACACTGTCTTGTGTGCCTAAGAGCACATAGTTTGTATGGATTTTCGGATGAGAATCACATCCACACACACATTTCAAGGTTTAACTTACCCAATTTTCTTTTTGGTCGAAGTTAACAATTTAATGGATTGGAGGAGAAGGAATGACATTCTGGACTCAAAAATACTAAGCAGTTTCAGTACTTCTTCTTTGTTAAGGCCAGTAGAGGAATCATTGGGGGACACACTCTCAGCACTACCTTTATCCTTGCTCATCTACAGGGAGAGAAAACCAAACCATTTCACTCAACTCCACCATTTAAACGCACCTCAATTAAGTCAGACAACCACACTGGCACCCCCACTTCCTGATCACAGGTGTGGGACCAGTGTCACGATTGCTGTGACACCCTCTTTATGGGTCAGGAGTTACCTCACACCCATTCCACGCACAAGTTACACCAACTGCCTGGGACATACATCTATATTGGAATATTTAGTTATAAAAATATCAGGTAAATATGGGTTTGACTACTTAAACTGTTGCTTAAACTGCCAGCAAGAGATGAAGACACATCAGCATATAGTGCAAGTAAATATTTATTTAGGCATTGAGAACTTATTAGCAGTAGCAACAGATAACCTTCCACATTTTAGTATTTCAATATTAAATATATATAGAGAATGCCCATTTATATTATAGAACGGTTCAGGTTGGAAGGAACCTTAAAGATCACCAAGTTCCAATCCCCTGCCATGGTCAGGATCCTTGTACATACATTCTTAAGTTCTTTAAGAAGACTTTTAAGGGATAATAAGGGACCTTTAAGGGATAATACAGTTACAGAGTCCCATTCACTCACTCAGTCCATAGATGTCTGTATATAAATACATTTTAATCCACGTCTGTGTCATTTCTAGAGCAATTCGTTTTATCCACTTCCATTTGAAGGCGAGAACAGAACTACAATATGTTCACACCCTGTCCATGCTATTTAATCAACCAGCTCTACTGAAAAGTAATTAATCAATACCTTAATTGCCAAATGACCAGTTTTACATGACTGCGATAGATACCAGGGAGCAGATAAATCACACCAGTGGACTTTTGTTACCTGCTCATTTTCTGCCACAAGCTCCTTTCTGATGAGCTGAAACGCACCCTTGGTTTTCACCATTATATCCAGGGCCCCAGATAAAGTCTTTAATTTCCCAGCACTGCTGTTCTGACCTAAAAAAAAAGGAGGACACAAATGGGTTATGTTACAGATTGCACCTCTTCCATCCAAAAACTTCAAGAGTTTGCAAAAAGCACGTACTATTCTAGTCAACTGAAAACCAGTAAGATAAAAATGCAGATAAAAACTTCTGCTCTCATACACAAAGTTATCTAAAAATGAAATTAAATAGGTCATGGTAGTTCAGAAAGCTGTTGTAGTGAGACAGAGCTAGACTTACTCGCCATCTGGAACTCTGCAAATGCCACTCTTTCCAGCTGCACACGAAGGAACTCACAGGGCGCATCCTTCAGGAGCTGGAAGAGTCGTACTGCTTTACTGTAGTGAAGATCAGCGAGTACCCGGTGTTGCTTCCTCAGGTGTTCATCACCCACCTGCGCTCAAAGGAGGGTACCTCATAAATCCCAGACAGTTCATACAGTCATGAGGTACCCATCAGAGACACAAGGTACCAACAATCGTTCCCCAGCTCATTTCATAATGGTTCATCTAAACATCTACAATACACCACCAGCCTGCTGTCTTTGAAGCTATTGTAATTTCATAGCTAATACTCTCAAAGTCACACCAGCTAGAACTAAGTAAAGCACAAAGAACAATAATTTGGAAAAACAAAATAATCAGAAAGTGACATGCAAGTCTACACTAAGGCTTTAATAAATTACACGCTTGTGTTCTAGCAAAAGGCTGCCTGGCTTCAATACCAGAAGGGTGGCTGGATGCAAAACCAAAGATAATAGTTATTATAACATGGATCTACTTCGAATAAACAATAAAGCTCAGCACACTCTATAAAGGACAGGCTGCTTTCAAAAGTAACATTATATTTCACAATGATTTGCAAATAAACCACCTCACATTTCTTTGGTTAAATCGTTTCAATAAATGTATCTTAACTACAAGTAGAAGCATAAATATCGATCTCCACACACATTGGACATCTTAAGTACAGAACCTACACAGAAATCCAAACCAGTTTGTACTAATACCTGGTTTCTCAGGCAACTGTGGTACATTGAGGCAAGCCTGTGGTGGATGGTTGCAGCCCGGTATTGGCAGAGAGGCTGACGCGCAGACACTGTATCAACATCACAGTATTTCAAGGACTTCATCATGGCTTCACTAACTTCCTTCTCTATCTACAAGAGAAAACAAGAAGGTGTAGTGTGATTACTGTGAAACTAGAACACCACCATGTGCAAGTATAAGGGTTAAATCTCTATCTCTTCATTCAGCAAAAACCTTAAAAATGCAAGTGACTAAGTTTGCAAGAACTACTTCACAGAAGTTCTTCAATCTAACAAAGGTATACAAGTTATTCCCATATCAATTTTGCTCACTGTTTAGTTTTTCATGAAGAAAATGGCTTATTTTTTTCAGATGCTGTCACAAATGCTCTTTATTACCTGTTCCTGAGCCTTTCTAGATAACGGAGCATAATCCTGCTGCAGAGTTGCCATAGTGAAATAGGTAGTGGAGAGCTCCCAGTTCACAGAATCCCAAACAGCTGGATGCACATCTCTTTTTCCCAGTGACCTTAATGCCTTCAGATAGTAGTCAATAGCCTGCGGATGATAAACCAATACATGTACATGGTTTCTGCTTTATAGCAACTAGAAATTCATTTCCGTTTACTCATTCTCAAGGAATCATTCCAAAATAATCTTTCTGAACCTTCTTCAGTATGTTCCTTAACCCATTTTGGTCATAACTTCAATGGTGACCATGCATTTCTCTCTCCCCTGTGTGTGGTACTGCACTCAGTTAAACACCAAGATCTCAGCTCTTCCTCTATCAGAGCAATGGAATCAAACCTCAACAATACAGAAGCCAGTAATACAGCAAGGACCAGGATAACACGAAAGCAGGAGAGTTTTCACAAGTTATTACATCAAGACTGACAGATATGTACAAAGATATTTACAAATATTCTATGGTAAAAGGCATATTAGGCATATTCTATAGTACGATGTTACCTTATTATAGTAAAGGGCCTCTTCTGGGGAAAACTCTCTTTTGAAGTCCCCTTCAGTCACACAGTGCGCTTGAGCACAAATTCGCATCAATCTTCCCGTGTTGCAGAGCAGAAGAGCTGCATTGGTTGCGTCATCAATGGACTCAAAATTCTGAATTCCTTCTTCAAAGCAAGAGAAGCTTTTCTTCCAGAGCTGCTGCTCTGTCGTCGATACGTTTTTACTCACTAGGGTTAAGACACAAGGCTTACCATCGCATTCAAATTCTTGAAAGATGCTGAACAAACATTTCCATTATGTTCTTTTTTCTTGTAAACAGCCATTTAGAATCTACCTCCCAAAAAAATTCATAGACTGACTGCACCGAGACTATTCTCGTGTTTAAACTAAGCTTAGGCTTGATCACGCTGGGCTAAACCAAACACATCCAGAATGCAACATTCCCTCCCTTCTGTAATAGAGTTGGTTTAAAGTTTCCATTGTGTTTTTTTGAGGGCATTCTACATATTTTAAAAGATTTTCTCTAAAGCTATAGATTCCATTACCCAGTTTAGGCCCTGATGCACAAGCCATAGTAATCAACCGTAGACAAATACTGACAATGGACATTAAAGTTACATCACATCAACTACAGGAAGGTGTTTACTATGAAGTTCTTTAAACGCCTTCTTTATAATCAGAAATACTCAAGATTTCTTGCACTGCTAATGAATGTGATCACTGTTGTAGCTCCATGTAATAGCAAGAAGTGAAGAAAGACTACTTGCCCACTCTCTCAGTCTGGACCGCGGCAGCCTGGTTCATGTAAAACACTCCGATCTCATTCCTGATATTCCCCATCCTCTTTAGCACCTGTATACGCTGCTCTGGATTTTGGTTTTTTACATTACTGAAAAGTAAAATTTCATAAGCTGCTTCGTAACATTTACAGCTGACGGAAAGCTGGCATTCCAAGTCTGTAGACAAGTCAGTAGCCCAGGCAAACACTAGAAAACAAAACACAAAGTCTGCACATCAAAAAGTATTTCCAAACAAACTGAAATCTGCTATGATCATCATTTTGGGGATTGTCCTCTAGACTAAGCATAAGACCGATGTCAGAATGATCCCACAAGTTCTACAGAAAAGTACAATTTACCCATTACTTAAACAATCACTGTCTTCAGTTATTTAACAGCTTCAAGCACGTCACACAATATCTTGACAGCCTCCTTGCACACGACAGGCACAGTAAGCTTTCTCTGAAGAAAACGGAACTGAAGCGTAGCAAACCCTCCTCCAGAAATGATACCGGTGCACAGTTTTGAGGAAGCACAATAAAATTACTTATGTCTGTCATATAATTGAATTATGGCAGTTATCTTATATCAGCATCATACCTTGGCACCTGGATTCTCTATGAAGACTGTGTAATATTTCCTGATCTTCTTTTGTCTGGTAATTATATTCTTCAAGATACGCTGCTCTGTTGTTGGCATTTTGAGCGAGCATTAATTGGATATCTCCACAAAGGGTTAAACACTGACAAAGAAACACTAACACTTCGGGAAGCATGCTGGCGCTGAGACAACAGTAGGTATCTGTTAGGAAAAAAAAATCCCATGGATGAAAGCGGGGGGAAGAAAAGAAGAATTAAACATCAAAAGGTTTGACACAGACTGACAATGTAATTGGTTTTATGTTACCTGTCACACTTATTGTCTATATTCAGACACACATGTTCTTCTAAGAAGAACTAACCTATTTTAAAGTCATAGTTGCTCTACACAGCTGAGAGTTTCAAAAGAGCAACTATGTTGTTCAAGATGAGCAGCAAATGTGGTAATTAGAAATGCTGATCTCAGATTTGGCTAAAGAAAAACTGACTTTCTACAGATTAACTCAAGTGAGATATAGCCTGAAAAATTAATTTCTAAGATGTACAGTTTAAACTTGAGCCTTTAGAAGACTAAAAGCTGAAGAAGGCTTTGAGTTATTGCTCAAGCATATCGATGCTTTGTGTTAGGATCAACTGCTCCTGCCTCCCTCCACCCCTACAAGTATGGAAGCAAAACAGTAGTTCTACAGTACAAAGCTAATGGCATTTTCCAATTAGTTATTCTCATTATTGTACCAATATTCTAAGTAGCCTGATTTTACTTAATTTTACTCAGTAATACTTGAAGATCTATTTCATTTTAGAGGAGTATCTGATTCAGCTGATGAACCAGTTTGGTATTTCTGAGTCAGGAATACATTTAAATGAAATGGGAACCACCAGGCATTTCCAGGGAAAATTTATCTGCTCGCAGCGATAGCGCTCAGAGCACAGAACACTATCTGGGTCCTGGCACCAGGACCGACTTTCCCAACTTCAAGTGCTCCAAAGCTCCAAATCTGCACTCTGAGTTTCTCAATCTGTCAAAATGGGAGCACCTTTCTACCAAACAGAGGCGGGAGTTACTCTTACTACAGACTTCCCTCCTCAATAACGAGCTAGACACTTAGTCTAACTAAACACGCCGTTGCCAGACTTGTCGCTGCATGCCACCAGGATAAATCATGTATTTGATATTGCAAAAGGTACGTAGAGGCAACAGCACAGATGACAAATACATTCTCGCAACTCACCGTGGCACTGTAAAGCCAGCTTGATGTATCGTAATGCTCTCCCGTATTTCTGCAGAATCATAGCAGCGTCAGAGAGGACATAATAAGCCTTTGATGATTTCAGAATGAGTTGGAGTTTCATTTTATATTGCCACGATCCAGGAATCATTCCCGACTGACTGGAATGCTTACCCTTCTGAAACGAGCCCACTGTAACATGAACAGAGCCTCATCAGTAAATCTCATCCCCATAACATATGCCAGAGGTTGGACACAACTTCATCAGTACACAGACAGAATGTAAATTGCCTTATTACAGCTCTGCACAAGTAGAGTTACGCCAACTTGTCTGCCACTACATTTTTCATCTGCAAAATGGACCCAATACTTGGAACTCTTCCACATACTCCACCTGACAGTGGGATGCTCAAACAGTGAGCACACTGACTGTGCAGTTAACCTCTCTTTCTTTAAACAGCTTTTGAAATACAGGTGCAGCAGCCAAGACTACTCTGTTAGGTAGCGGTAGAAAAGAGTAGGAAAGCCACAGGCATAATTTGTCATATTCTCCACCAAACCCTGTTTATACAGAAACAGAACATATATTGTCAGTCTCAAAGCGAGAAAGCCTCTATTTGTGGGCTTGGCCTCCAGCACAGGAGCTGGATAACCTGCTCCTGTTGCAAGGAAAGCCAATGTCTTCTTTTTCTTGGAACGCTACTTCCGAGACATCCTTAGTGTAAGATTATGAAGGTTCCTTCTTTGATGCTGCAGTGATTATGGAACCAGAAAGAACAAGCCACTGTCTTAAGGATACCAAAGGACAGAATTTTGTCCTGACAATATCTGCATGCAGAATGAGTCTCTTGCTTATAGGTGGACCTACAAGGCCTAGCCTGCAAGGCCCCTCTCTTTAATAAGTTCTAGAAGAACTACGCGTTTACATTAGGACAAAGACAAATCTAATACAGTAACACCTCATGCAGTTGAAGACACAGGATGCATATATCAATATACTAATCAGAAGTAGTTCTCTTCAAGAATTAAGAGCACTTATCCTTTCTATATATATATATGTGTATATACACACATGTAGCAGAGAAACTATGTAGTTTGCATCACAGACAACAAACCAACCCACATACTGGAGAAGCAAAAGATTCTCCCTGATGTTTGAACTATTTTTCTCTAGGTTGAATTCAGTCCTTACGACCCGAACAAGCAGCACCATGGCTACTTCAGGGAAGAACTCCAGCAATCAACTAAAATATTTTTTTTCTGATCTGTGCAATATTTATCTCCCACATCCCCCAGGAAACACTTGTTTCTAAACAGCAAAAGTTAACATGTGGCCTTTCTCCCTGCCAGCTGGCAAGCAGCTGCAATGTGTCACCAGTTCCAAACTGTGAAGGCAGAAGACAGAGCCTGGCTGTGGGAGAGCTGAAATCAGCACTCTGTTCTCCCTGAGCTGAGCTAGGTAAAAATCTCTTGGTAAATCTTGGTAAAAATTAGTCTCACAGTCCATATTAACGGTACTGTCCAGAATTGACACAACCTAAATACAATCTAACTTTCTAATGGAGGTGGTAAATTTTGTGGTCACTTAACTGCTAAAAACTGAGACAGTACGTGTACGTCTCCAGGTCACTGACATTCAAGAGACAATAGCTGGAAGAGAAACATTAGTGCACTTAAATGAATAATTCAAATCTGAACTTGCTTATTATTTAGAGATTTTTCAAAGGGGGAAGGGAGGAGAAAGGAACGAATAAAGAATTGTAAAAATATGCAAGACCTAGATTTCTTCCTGGGTTATACTTATAGGGCTTCTCTCCCTGCAGAGAACTCTACTGCTTTCAGAAGAACGGTCTTTCCTATACCCTTTTGTGGCACTCCAGAGAAAAATTAAGTAGGGAGACTATAGCCTGCAACTTCTGGAGTTTGAGTATTTAAGCAAACAAAACATTTATTTGTTGCTTCCTCTCACAATTGTAGAGGTAAAAGAAAGAAAAAAATCCCAGTTAACATTTTATATGCAGTTCAGCAGCAAGCATGATGTAGGAGAGAAACCTGCCAGAAGTGAGAAATTCTTCCACAAAACTTCCAAGTCAAAAAAAAAAAAAAAGAAGAAAAACTGTTTGAAAAACAACCCACACAACTTATGGTGCTCCACATACCAAACCCCAAAATACTAAGCCCATTTGGAAGTCACCTGCAAGCCACATAAATAGGGTCCAGTAAAACTATGTGTTTACTAATAGAATATGTTTTCATGTGCAAATTAACCAAAACGAGCTATTCTTTTCATATTTAAGAGGCAACAGACTGTTCTCCAATTTTTGGTGCAATACTTTGGCTTAGGCAATAGTGTAATTAGTGACTTGTAAGTACACTGTGTTGATAATCAAAATAAAGTAGCAGCAGTTTGTGTTGGCACTGGAAAGGTCTTATTTGCACAACAATACAACTTACTTTTGTCTAAAAATAACGCCATCTGTTTTTCCAGACACTCAGGACCACCGCTGGTGGATTCATCTTCATATTTCAGTGGGATTGGTGTGCTGGGGTCAGCTGCAGGAAGGTCACCCTCTTTTTTAACACTACTGTCAACGGACTTCAAGCCCTGCAAAAAGAAGAAATAATTTAATTTGCCTCGAAAGCAATATTTAGCAAATACAGAAGACACCAAGAATTGGGTAGTAGGTGAAGCATCATTAGAAAGTTGATGGTAAACTTACCTCCAGGACGTAGTTGAGCACCAGCCTGCAGCGCTCCTCAGTGCCGTGGCAGATGGGAAATGCACAGCTGGGCTTCAGTGAGGGGCAGCGGGGAAGGAATAAAGAGAGAATAAACGTTTAACACATGAAACGTCAAAATTACTGGCTAGAAGATGCAAACGAGAGATAGCATTAAGATGACCTGTTAAAGGAACACCTGAACTCTACACTATAAAGCAGCACAGTATTTCTTTCCTTTATCTCAGTGAGCAATTCATACACCCGGTCGTCTACCCTCGGTCTCTCCTGGTAACGCCAAAGACAATGCAAAAAGAAGAGATGAGATCATTCTACTCTGCAACAGTAATTACCAAAACATCCACAGATGGTCTGCAATGCAGACCCAGGAAGATAAGCAGCTTCCATGCTGTACAGAAATTATTTCTTCAGCCTAAACATCAAAGTTGCATTTCTACCACCTTTGAACAACTAACTGCCTTGGGGGTTTTTCTGGAGGGCTGCAATTTTGTTTTCTTCTGGGGTACAGCAGAAGGGGGAGAAGAAAGAAAATTAAGTGCTTCTGCACATGTACAAGTTGTTGTATTTTCAGCTGACAGAACTTAAAGTGTTAGAAATTAAGATAGCAATAAGAGTTACCGATTTTTTTTTTTTTTTTTTTTTTTTAGGAAATCTTGTTCTTTGCTACTCGGCACAGACATTAGAAAAAAAGGTTTAGCTTTTGACCAAAGAGAGTCATTTCATAATCATACCCCTATATAGGTAAGGCAAGTAAAACATCAAAAAAGTAAAATGCTATGAACAGTTTCTTCACTGATTTCCCAAGTTTCTCGCACTTCTCTATTTTGTTTCAATAATAATGCACAGAAAGTGCAATGAAGGTATAAATACTACACTTCTGCTGTTTCATTGATGAAGCACATGTATGTCAACGAAGTTTCAGGAATACTGTGGTTATGCACCCAGTATTCCCCTTAGACACAACATACACACGTGCAGATTAAAGCTTCATCTCTTTTTTAAAATTAACCAAAGTTTCAAGGAAATCAAATTGCTATATTCTGACCAGTTTTGGTGGGAAGATAGATCAAAGAGGAAAATCAAAGACTAACTTTGTGGATGCAAAGCAGCTGATGCTATGAGAAAAAAAGAAGTTAATACTGCTCCAGAAGAAAAATACAAAGATAATGTAGGTACACACACAAACTTGTCGTCATCTACAGCTCTTAGACATGGCCACAGTCAGCAGTATTTTCTCTGCTGCTGTGACAGGAATAGTCTTCCAGCAGCCAGCTATGCTGAATCAGGCCGCAAAGGACATGTGCAAGGTGGCAGGGGAAATCTACATTACACCTCCTACACTGTAAAGTTCAAAGACCTCAAAATTTTATGAGCAGCTCACGAGAAGTTTTTTTCCCAACCGCCTCGTGCTTCTGAAGAGAAAACCAACAGGGAACTGAATTTCAGTAACAGACCTTGCTACATGAACTGAATCTTTCAAGAGAACCCTTACAAAAATCCACAACTTCACTTACACGTATTCGATGAACAGACTTGTATTTTTCTGGGACTGATAACTCTCCAACAGATTTGATTATAGCCACAGCTTTATTGTCATCTGGTGGATCAGAACTGTTACTGTAAGAACCGTTTTCATCACTGTCTGGCATTTCTTCCTCTTCCTCACTGTAACTTTCATCAGAATTTCCATTTATAGGGAAGTCTGCACTGTCTTCTTTTTTAGGTTCATCCAACTGAAAAAGCTCTGATAACATGTAGTTTGCTGAAGCAATAATCTGTTTAAATAAGAGAAAAAACAACGTTAGTGATTTGTTTTCAAGTTAAATTTTTCTTTTCAGAGGCAACATTAACATAATTTGTCTTAGAATAAGGAATAAACAGTACATGCAAATAGGTATTTGATAAGCTGGAAATACAGCCTGTACACACACACGCTGTATGACCGTATTTTTGAGCACTGAATTTTATCAGTATTTAACAAGCAAATGGCTAAAGACAGTATCTTATCAGCTATCCATATATGTGCACGCAGCCTCTGCAATCAACCTTGCCCAGGTTTTAACCCCCAGCTTACAAGGTCTTCATCTCTTGTTTTCCAAGTGAGAGCATAAAGTAATATTGGAATTTTATGGGAATACAGGCCACCATGGCCCAAGATGGTTTTATTTTTTTTCTTAAAAGAAAAATCAATAAGTAAGGGTAGCTCTTGATCATCCTATTTACTTCATTTGAGTGCAATCCTAACAAACGCCTTGTTTAGTTGCATCTTTTGAGTTTCACAGATTCTCTCAGACTGCAGCTACACCCCATTCCAGAGCGGTTTTTACCTTCTCCACTTTTGTTCTAATTCAAGCAAGAAAGAAAAAAATCTGCCTTAAGATAAAAATCCAGCAGCTACCTTCTTAGTTAATGGTAAGGAGGTATTTACCCTCTCTCCTCTGGATTGCTGTTGCATGGAGAAAAATAAGGAAGTAATGAAAGCTATTTCCTTATGTTCACATTTTATCCTTTCGACCTAAGACCTGCTCCAGTGTCTGTGCAGCTTCCAAAGACAAAAGGGCTCTTTGGGAATGAGAGCAGAAGAGCAAACGTAATGACAAGTTCCTTTTTAGAGCAGGACAGAAAACTTGTGCAGCAATGGGGGTCAGTTAAGGCTACTAATTCAAAGCAACAAAAAAAAGTCTGTGGTTTCTTTAAATGTAAATCAATTTCTAAGTTTATAAAGGAGTTTAAATTTTCTCCCTTGCAGAGGGAGCAGTAAAGACCACACAAAATAAAACCAGGTGCATTCTGATGGCAGCATTTCCATTATATTTACACAAAGCTACAAGAAAACACATAATTCTTACCTGAGGATGTCTGCCATTGTCCAGTAACTTAAGACAATTAAGGAGCAACGTTCTGATAGTGCCGTAGTGTTTCTTATTCTGGTTTTTCTTCAGCATCATATTGCAAGCAACTCTAGAAGGAAGTTAAACATAATAGTAAATCCCTAGATAATTTGTGTTAGAGGAAAAAAACCTTTAAATAATACTGCAAATGTAGATCTCCCGAACTTTAGGACTTACTCAGTAAGAGTGCAGTTTACATGAGAAATGGTGAAAAGGAGAAAGTCTGTTTTGGTTTAGTGGGACTGAGGCTTACCAAGCTTATATGTAAAAGATTTTTCATTTCATAATTTTTGGTCCATACTCTTAACAAATGTAACTGCACAAAGAATGAAATATTGCAACAAAAATTGTCAAAACTCACTTGTATAGAAGAATTGCCACTGGCATTGTAAAAGGGTTTTGGTATTTGTCTTCTGTCTCTTCACAAAGGGTGGTCAGGTCATAGAGCTTGACTATATCACTCCCACTTGCTGAAAGTTAAGAGCTTTCATTAATCAACATGACATTAACATAAATCTTTATAAATTGATTCTGTAATTCTATTCGATGATTCTATATTGATCTAAAGCTACTTACCCTTAAATAGCCAGTAAGTATGTCCTTCTTTGGTGCAATTTGATTTCAGAAAAGATAAGATATTTTGAGCAATATCTTTTATTACTTTGGTAGAAAAATTAGAGTTCTCCAAATTGGGAATATCTTCAGTCTTGATCATTTCATATTTCTGCAAGGAATATAGGTTAAAACTCCAGATTAGGAAGGTTTTCTGCCACCTATCCCCCAAAAATCGATACATCAGTGTCTCCTATCAGCTGCTAAAAGAAACAAAGGCTACTATTATGATACAGTGTCACGATAAATCGAGTTAATTTCTATGATTTACTTTAAAAGCAAGCACATCTTGGTTACACTACTGAATAAAAGCGTTAAAGAGGACATACTTGTATGACAAACGTGGTAAAGTAAAAGGAGAATAAGAGGTGAAAAAAAACCCCACAAAAGTGTAACACCTATTACTTCAATAAAACCTGGTCAGCCCAGTAACTATATGCTACCAGGTACAACAGAAACTCAGCTGGTTTGTGTGGGCTATTGTAAAATAGTAAATACAAACAAAGGTTTAAAAAGCATGCATCTCTTTTGGCAAGCAAACACTGCAGGTTTTAAGATGCAATACACTGATGTCTTTCTGCTGTTACATTTTTTTATTTTTGCCTTTATTTATATATTGGGGGAAGTAGGAACCTTGCATGCATGGAAAGGAGAAACAAAAAGAACACAGTATTTTTGGATGACTGTTGCAAGCCATGTAGACGGTTCTCATTTTGCAGTAAAGGATTTTTGATATCTTTGTGTCAAAACAGTAAGATTAGAAAGAGATCTGATACGACTGGAGCAATATCAGGAACTGAAGAAGGGATGAACTAGGCATAATGCAAAGAGACAGTCTTACCTGAACAATTCCATTAACGTGAAAGCACATCACAAGCTCTGGTACATTGCATATTAAGTTGTCCAACCAATAGTCAATTCCTGTTAGGACATTTATTGGCTTGTTGTTATCCCTAAAAACAAACATTTCAATTGTTATTTAAGTCTTTATTTTCTCTTCAGAAAATATTAGATATTTACTAATGGGATTTAGATTTAAGTCACCTGAGAGTGGATGGATATTAAAACAATTATTTGTGAATTGTTCTATTCTAAGAGCAGCAAACAAGGAATTATATCAAAGAAACAGATGTAGTGATCTCTTCAATGGAATACACTCACATTCCCTCAGCAGTTCTGAATTCTTGGCCACACTAACACTGAAACTTTAAAAGCTTCAGATGTCACACTATTACCAAGGTAACAAGTACTTAAAGTTCTAAAAGAATGGCAGTATTAGCTGCAACTAATTATACTGCAAACCTTCTCCTAGACCATCCAAAATCCCTTGCAAAGTAAGGAATTTATTAATTCCTAGATGTGTCTTAAAAAGATGACAAATACATCAAGCCAGTTTCAAGTTTTTGCTCATTCTTTGACTACAGGTAGGCAGGAACAAACAAACAATAAAAAACAGGTAATCAGGTGATCAACATAAAATATTAGTGAAGAGTGAGAGTCAGAACTTAGTACTGTTACAGTCACAAGTTCTAAGTACTTAGGAAGTGCCCCACTAGCCGTTATTGGAATTCAGAATCCCATTAAGAAGAATATTACTGCCCTCTTCTAAAAATAGCCATAGAATGAAACTAAGGACTAAATGTATGGAAGTGTTTTCACACTCAACATTCACACTGAAGTGAGGAAAGGCTGCAAACCGCCAGTACTTCCAAAAAGCTTTAGTTACAGAGCCAGAAAAAGCAACAGAGCATTTCGAGTCGCAGTGCAGTGGCATGGCTATGGGACTGCTGCTGTTTTCCAGTGCTTTACCATGCCATCACCATTTAAGTCTAAAGCATGAATTTTATTCTTTAAACTGCATGTAAAAATTAAACAGTCAACCAAACAAAATGCAGGTAGCTAAACAGGAAGCAAAACAGTCAGTCAAGGCTACCATATATTTCTCATTAACTTAAAAACTCACCTGAGACGCAAACTCACAGCAGGGTACCTCCCACCTCCAAATATAGGCATATTGGATCCTACTAACATGTGGATATCTTCAAAAGTCCACAAGATATTTCGTACAAAGTCATTTTTAAGTCCCTTCATTAAAAGAAAAAAGTTGGTCTCTAAATCGGTTATAAAACATGTTCTCTGTGACATTCTGAGGAATTATGAGAAATCAAGAAGCAAAAGCAGCAAATAAAAGACAGCACATAATGAACTATGCTACGCATTCACGTTAACTTAAAAGACTGAGATCACAGATGCCACAAAAGCTACTTCTACAGGGGGCCTTAGTTTTTCTCTTGGTTCCAATTTAGACCAAATTTTAAAATATTTGATTAAATTGGGGGTTCAGTGTTTGAGCTCAAATTTCACATATAGCGTACCTGACTGTTTTCCCCGTCATTGAACAAAGTAGTCAGGTTTTGTTCTTTGGGGGCTGAGGCCACGTGCCCCACTATATATGAGGGTTCAAGAGGCACATTTCCCTGTGAAAAGCACAAGGATAAGGAGTGATTCTGCTGCTGAGGTAAAGTTAGGCCATTAAAAAAAATATAATCTGAACAACAAAAACATATAAGGGAAAAGCCCTTACCTCTAACATCTTTAAGTAAATAGGTATTAAATGACAAAAAGCCTCTGGTCAGGGACTAGAACGGTTCTTTTTTATAGCTACTATCAAAGTTTTGTACTTTATTTTGTCATAGGCTTTGGAAAGAAATCAGAAAGTTTTTACAGAAATCCTTTATTACCCCACAGTCAGCACCAGATTATCAGTCTCCAGAATATAAAACCTCTGTTCTGATGTCTTATTTGTAAATTAAAATGACGCTGTACAAATGCACAACAGCTTCTTTATGATAAACAGTCTGCTGTATTAGGCAACAGTTCCTCAGGAAGGTGGAAGAGAAACAGTCCTTTTTCTAAAAGCTTTCAACTACTTAAGTATTTTTCGACTTTAGAATATTACTACACCACAACACCCACAGTCATAATTTTATGGATAATATATATTCAAGCCTTCATGAATTAGTTGACCAAGTCATCTGGCCTAACGTTGGTACTACTGGCTAAGCGTAACCATAGCATCATTGCTATACTGAACATAGTCTGAATAGAACAGATCTTTTGACCTCTCAAAAATTTAATCAATTCCTGTATTATATTACTAAAAAAACCCCACAGGAATTAACAGTTTTCATAAATAAGTTTAGCCACAGACTGAAACTCTGGATAAGGCCTACTACTAATCAGTTTGTTGCATAATTACTATAAACATCTCTCCCTTCTACTTGCGTAATTTCATATCAGTACTTGTAAGTGTTGCTTAACTGTTTTGCAAACATTTTCATGGATCTTCATTTTCCTCTTCCCCTAGTAAATTCAGGGCCATGACACATTCATTTCAATGGCAGATTTAAAGAGAAAGGCCAAAACCTTAGGCTTCTATACACAACATCTGAACATCAGATTTTCTTACTTTTAGGTAAAGACATTGATTACTACTCCGAAAATGTTTTGTTTCCTCAAAAACATGATTTCTGAAATTGGGAGCTCTGAAACACTAGCATAAGCTAAACCGCACATACTGCCAAGTTCTTCCCATGGCTTAGTTCATTTCTCTCAGCAAAGAATACTGCAGCAGCACCTCTGAAAACCTTTCAATATATACGTCTCTACAAAAAGTAAGGTGCCATTTAAAACATATTTACACTAACCTGGTTTGAGGCACCTGGATCTTCAGATAACGAAGAAGGCATTTCAAAGGGAGCTGGCCAGGAGGCCTGTCCTGCTTCATCGCTCTCACCTGAAACAGGACCCTCCTGGTGCTGTTTTGAAGTGGAAGGAACAGGCTGAGCAGCTCCATCACCATTAATGCTGATAAAGCAACGTTAAAAATTTCAGTCGACGATATGCAAACAGATCCATTTCAGAATTTTTATAGTTGATGCATAGTTCTCAGAGAATGACTTTGCTAATATGCTAAAAGATTACTGTATTGACCAGGTGTTAATTGTTCGAACTCGTACAAAATTACAGCAGGTGTCACAATCTACCTTGCATATTTTAAGCTGTTCTTCCCTCAAACCCAGAAATAATGGACTGCATATCTCAATAAGTTATGCTGTTTAGTTTTCCTTTAAAATATTTCAATTTCTGTTAAAAGATTTACATGCTATTTCCCAGTTTTATTCCTCAATTTCCTCTGTATAAGGATAAATTAGTAAATTAGACGGACCACAATAGAATTTTAACATTTACTTCAAGCCAAGAAACCAGGCAAAAGTGAGTGGCGCAGAATTCGAGACTCGTGCGGACATAAGGTTACCTGTAATACAAAAATTTAGAAAGAATAGCCTTCTGGTACCAATGTTCTTTACTCTTCTTTTTTCGTTGCCACTTCTGATCGATCAGCCTTTGATAAAACTCTTTCAGCCAGGTCCAGTCCCCTGTCTGGGCAATATCATAAATATGAAATTAATATCAAGAAACATCTGCAAAATAAACCAAGCACCTTATTAACTTATGAATATTCATCCACAACGAATGAAACCCAGAAAATAACTGCACAGCTGAAGTCCTGAATTGGTCACTTAATGCAAGCATATCTTCCAGAGAAGTTATGTTCTTATGGAAAAGCTGACTTCATTAGAAAGTCAGATACATGGTAAAAGGCTACATAGTAACAAATTATTATTAATAATAAAAATAATAAAATAGTATCACAATACTGAAGTAATTACAGGGAAGTGGGACATGGAATTTCAATCCTACAATACTATAAATACACAACGTCAAATGCAGTTTGTGGGTAAACCAAATGTTGCAGAATAGAGCACCTTTTTCACTTGCATATGGCTCTCAGGAATTTTGATACATACACTATTCTTGAAATAATGCATTTTGACTATGTAACATACTTAAAAAAACCCAAACGGTTAACCTGAGATGATCTCATGAAGAGCTCTTGAATATCTAGTTCATCCAACAGAAGCGTCCGCCCAATGCGATGCACTGCCATGCTCACATGTGACTTGCTATAGGGTATCTTCAGCAGTTTTTTAATATTCTTGCAGGAGAAAAGGGAACAGAGAAAAGATTCAGTACAATCATACTGCATTGTAAGACAATTCTTAGGAAACTGTAAGCAAAGAATACGCTACTAACATTGGAGTGGCATGGGCAGGCAAATACAACTTTATAGTGCCAGTGATTTTAAGGCCATTCCACAAGAAGTTGCATTTGTTGCGGTCAAAGAACAAGTGACAATGATAAAGAGACCAAGTAGTCAGTAAGAACCACATACATGGTTTATACTCTCTGGATGGATCATCACAACCAGGTATCATCAAAAGTGACAAAAAAAAAAATATAAGTGGATGGTCTGAATTTCAAAAGCTTTATCTTCACCACATGAATACCAGCACTTTGTCAGATATCCAGAGGAATTTGGACAGACATCTGAGTCTGAGGAAAAATCTGTCAAATGTGTATTTTTCCTGTTCTGAATAGCCTCATCTGAATTCTGCAGACACTACCAGCACCAAAAAAACCCCAGCAAAAGTCAGAGGACAGAAGTAGTTGGAGGTAAGCTATCTCTTCTAGATGAGAATAGAAAAAAAATGTATATCCAAATAACCAATTTCACACAAGACAACTACATTGCAAGACTGATGTGCTGCATTCACTAAACTGCTGATCGTAGCATGGTGCGGGTTGGAAGGGACCTTAAAGATCATCCAGTTCCAACCCCCTGCCCTGGGCAGGGACACCTCCCACCAGATCAGGTTGCTCAAAGACCCATCCAGCCTGGGTTTTTTGATTGTTTATAGAAATCTCCAGAGGAAATATGATTTTATCTATACATTTTTTACTCAGTGATCCCAACTCCCTTAAATGACAGAGCAAAAGTCAGATGATCTGTTTGTCTTTCAGTAAGGGATCTTTACTTTTCCTCAAAGGGCACAAAGATGACAGAAGCCATGACAGTATCTTAAAATAAGGTTTATACAACATAAGAGTTTGAATGATGGAAGTACTTATACGTACCTCTGAGTCAGACACAACATCGACATCATTTCCAACAGAGTCAATGAATTCATACGCCATCCCAAAGCTGTTTATAAAATATTACAAGTTAACATAAAAGCAGCATGACAGGAAAGACAGATCTCTTTCTACAAAGCTTATTAAATCTTTGAAAGCTTTTTCTTCATCAGAAGAAGAATCTAGCTAAACATTACCAGGTGTTACAATCTAAAGTTAATTAACAATCACTTTGACATTATACAAGTTTCCCAAAGATACCATTGGAAGTGCTCAGATCCAATTTCAAGATGGTATTTTAAGTTTTGTTGAAACCAAAAAAAAAAAAATTTAAAAAAAAAATCAGAGCTACCTGAAGTGTTTGTTAAGACAGCTATGGGAAACTAGAGATAATTGATTTTTTATTTTTTTTAACACTAAAAAGGAAAACAGTTTTCCAAAGCGTTCATATTTAAGTCATTAAGCATGTTAAATTCTTTCATTTTAGCACCTGTCATTTCATTTTACCTCTTATTTAAGTTTTCTAAAGCTGGCCTACATGTTTTAACAAACACATCCTCGTATTATTATCCACCCTTATTAAAGCCTCTTTAAATTACAAGGTATTAAATTAGAATATTTCAATGTACAGATCATTATTCCAAATTTAACCAGGTATTACTATAACGCAACGAAATATATAAATGCATGTCTGAAATTACACTTTCACTATTAGCTTTTTAAATATTGACAGAAGAGACAGAGAGATTAAACTGCTAGCCTCTACCTGACAAGTAAACATAATATATAAAGGAAACAGGAAAAATTCATAAAGCTCTGAGAAACACGTCACCCTGCTCAAAGATGTACACTTCCTGAAACAGATTATGAGGATTTAAACACAGACCCTTCACAAACATTTAAATTTCACTAGCTAGTGTGAATTTGCTCGCTCAGTGCAGGATTTAAGCTTCCCATTTATAAACACTCTGAAATCTCATCCACACTGAAAGGTAACACTGCTTTTAGATTTTGCCCCTTATGCCACCTTCTGTGTTCATTCACAGAAAGATCCAGAAAAGCTATAAATTGGCCGTAACTTTCAAGGGGAACGACATTTGTTCCCTTTTCATCTGTTACCAAAAGCAGAATGGCTGGCTGAACCAGTCTGGTTTGATTTTGACCAACCGACAACAGTGAACCAGAGGAGAACATGGAATCAGTTTGACTGTCTCAGGCAAGGTGTCAACATGTACTTAAAAAATCAGTAACAATCAACAGCATTTCCACCATCATTAATCACTTACAAAGGAGACAAGACTATACCATACAGGCAAAAACTAAGGGTGAAAAAGTAGAGGAAGAACAGTTATGAAAAAGCAATAGCTAGTTGCTGCGGTGAAGTCTGTACTTTATATCTTGAATTACATAGGGTCTAAGTTCACTGTTAATATTATTTTTAAAGGCCTGGAAAAAATAGATCCTGCTGTTACTTACCTTGAAAATGGTTTACTCTTTTTGTTGTTGCCAAGAATGGTTGTACCTGCCGGTCCCAGCTTGGCGCTTTCGCGTAACCAGTTGGCAGGTGGAAGTTTCAAGTCTGTTTTCTCCTGAAGCCGGGCAAAGGCTGCTTGCGGTGGGGCTGAGGAGTATTTGACCACAGCACTGCTTTTCACTTCATTGCCACCAAGAAACAACACCGACCCCTGGTTTTCAAAGAAAAATTAGTCTTTCGTTAATAAAATAATAGTAATTAAAAAGATAAGACTTGCCCTATGATAAGCTATTTTTAATGGTAAGCAACCAAAGCCCTGTGCTGCATTCACTTATAATTTTCTCCAGTACATATTCACGAGTATTTTGGTTACTCTGACACTTGTTTCAAGCGTATGCCCCACTTTGAGTTATAAGACTAAAGCACTATTAAGGTTAGCTCCCCACGGAATATCAAATTACTCAGAAAGGCCAAAATTAAACCATAATTCCCACTAACACTGCAAAACCTCGTGAAAGTTAAGTGTTCACTAACAAACGCCAACACTAAAGCTAAACACGTTTCTGCCTGAATTAGTAAGCCTTATGACTGTGTACTTCTTTTCAAATATAGCAAAACACGCAGCTGTCACACTTGCGTTAAGCGCTTTAAAGCGATAGATGTTAAAGGGAAAAACAGATCCACAGGATACTATTTATGTAAATACGACACAGCACACAGCACTTAGGCATAACAACAAAAATACTGCTTACAATTAAAGCTTAATGATAATTAGCACGTTCCCTACTGTACTCCGGTCCTGACAATAGCATTCCCTCACTCGCCAAACTGGAAAGAGGACGCACGCCTGTGAGGCAACTTAAAACATTCCTGTGGGCTGTGTTTACAGCCCCGCGCCTTCAGCCCGACCGGCCCCGCTGCACCGGCCGCCAACAGGGCGGGCAGAGCAGGGGTTCCCCCCTTCGCTACCGTTACCTGCTTGGGCTCCTCGGCGTCTCCCCTCAGCGGGCCAGCGGCCCCCACTCCACACAGCTCCTCCATTTTCCCCCCTCCCTCAGGCGGGGGGCGACGGGCCGCTGTCAGCGCGCGCTGCCGGCGGAGAGAGGGGGGGGTGCCACAGTCCGGGAACAGCCGCCTCTCGCGAGACTTCCCGAGAAGCCCCGGGAGGCACGGACCAATAGGAGCGCGCGGAGGGTGGGGCTCGCGGGCGGGGAGGGGCCGCGGCCTGAGGGGAAGGGTGGCGTTGGCGGGCAATGGCGGCCGCCCGAGGGGTTCTACGGCCTTTCGCCCGGCTCTGGTGCTGGTTCGGCTGTCCTAGGCGGCTTCCCGCTCCTCAGGGGTGCTGAGCCGAGGCGGGTGGTTGCGGTGGGGCGGTACCATCAGCAGCTGCTGTGCCGTACTAGGAGATTAAGGTGCTGCGGCCTTCAGGGCCTGTTTCTGTGTGTGACGGGGAGCTGCCGAGCCTCTGTGGGGCTGCTCACGGCTCGTGCGCCTGGAACCGCGCCGGCCTGGGTTGATTCAGCCCTGTCCTGAGTAAAGGACTGGCACGTTGCCGTGTTAGGTAGCTTAGGTAAGGGAATGGGTCAGTAGGGCTTAATCATGGGCTTTGCAGACATGCTGAATTACTGTAACCTTCAGAAACCAGTGAATATCTGGTGATGGAGCACCTTACAGTGTGTGGGGGGATCAAGACTTGTAGTGTGTTGGCGTCTGCTTATACACTGAGTTTGACAAGACTTAGCTGTGATGGCCTAACCAAGCAAATGATGCCTTGAATGGTGCCCAAAGGATTTTTCATATTTTTAGTTTTCCTCTTAGATTTTATTCTTCTCCATGCCACAAGAGACAGTACAGTTGTGACTGCTCAAGAAGTACAAATGCTGACTGGCTGTCATTATCCTCTCAGACTATATATGTAGAGTAACTGGACCTGCGTTTTTTTATTGGGGAACTTTTTTGTCCTGTCACCAATCCTCATAGCACTTAAATGACTCTAGTCCTCTTTGAGCTTTTTCATTCTCTCAAAGTTGATAGAAAATGGCCTGAAGATTTGAAAATTGCTATCGGATCTCAAGAAACACAAAATACAGTTGCATAAGCCTTGTTTTCTTTGTAAACCACTCTGTTTTTATGAGCACAAAGAATATGCCTTTTAGAGGTAACAATATTATAAACATAACAATACACTTTGGTATGAAAAGACATATAGAATCTATTTAAGAAATATCGTTATCTAAGATAATGTTTTAAAGCAGTTATTAAAATTTAATTCTTATTCCTTACATTCCTTTAGAATGCTTTTATGATGTTAGGAAGGGACTGTTTTAAGTTTCATCCTTAAATTTTTTCAGCTTTGCCTATACCTCTCTGGAAAACAGCAGTAAATACAAAACTGTTGCAGCCCTTTAGAAAAAAAAAAGGAGATTTTAGTGGAATAATAGTTTAAAGGCCAAAGTGCTGTGTGTTTGAGTGTGCAGTAATGGCCCCCAAGTTACTGAATCTGAAAGTGAGTGGAACGGAATGACACCAAATTGTTTCTCTGCCTGTCACACTTTGTGTCCTTCTCTAGTTGTTTCTATCACAGGCTTGGTCTTAAAAATAGCGTGAGTTATTTCCACAGCCTTCTGATCTGATCCTGGCACGTTTAGATGTTGTGGCAGTTCATTACAGTCAAGGCTGAGATGACAATACAATCACGAAAGTGTTGCAAAGCAAGTTGCTCTTACAGCTTGTTTACAGTTGGTGGTGTTTTTTTTCCTTAGCCAAAATTGCGTTATCTGGAACAGCTTATTTTTCATTAGCAAGGTCTACATTAGCCTCTGTAAATCATCATAAAAGTCATTTACCTACTTTTGTACTTAAAAGTAACTTGGAGGACGGCATCATTAATACCGAGTTCCAAATAATCACTCTTCTTTGTATTATCAAAAGCTCAGCAGATACTCAGAGAGACAAAGTAGGTCATTTAGAAGAAAGCCTTGAAAAACTCATGATGGCAGCTGCTGTTCCCAAATATCATTACCTGTGCGTGATAGTAAGATGGGAAATGAGGTTTTCCCACAGGAACTTTGTAATTGTGCTTTGTAAATGGCTGTGACTGTCTGAATCATTCATACTTAACTAATCCAAGTACCGCATTTTTTCCTGTTCCATTTGCCAGGCTGATGTGTCTGACTCCCACGTACGTTGGCCTTGAATATCGCTGTAGTGGAGGCCAGGCCACTTAAACATATGAGTGCCATGTTCTTTACGGTCTGTCGAGGCCTGGGAGGCAAAGCCTTGGTTTGTGCTTGGTTTTGTGAGATGTTCTGTCTTGTCTACAGCTGCCCCACAGGCTCGTATCGCCACAAGCAAGGGCTTTGGGGCCTCGGTTTTTAGTTCTGAAATAAGCTTTACAGTTCTCCCCATCCACAAAACCACGTTACAAAATGTTCTACATCAAAAAAAAAAAAAAAAGCCTGCTACCTGCATCGTAGGGGCTGTGTCTGTAATAGATCTGTCCTGGGAACAGGGACTTTTCTGGCACGGTGCTGATGGCACCCACAGGGACAGGGCTGTCACCCCTGGAGGGACACAGTCCCCGATGTGTTCCCGAGCCCCTGCCTGTGCGGTGCTGGTGGCAGGGCGTGTGACAGTTTAATAGTGCGGATGTTTACAATCAGTGCTCAAACTCAGAGGCAAAAAATATCCTTAGGTTGCTGTCGGGTTTGGTGTTTTTTTTTAAAGAAATGCTGTTTGTGTTTGCAAGTAAGACGTATGTGGAAGACTATTTTTAAAAGAGCGTGAAGTTATGTCTTAAAAATAATACACCTAATGTCCTTGGGTTTTTTTTTTTTTCTTAAAAAATGATCCTCCTTTCTTCAGGTATTAGCGTTGGGATTGTAAAGTGTCATTCAGATAATTGTGCAGAACTAATTAAACGGAACTCCGTTTCTCTCCCATTTTAAGCCAGCATTCAGTACTTCTAATAACCGGGGGGGGTTCCCCTTCTGGAGCCGATGGGTAAGAGCAGCCTTCCCTTCGCCCGGCCGGATCTTCCCGACACAGCAGCGTCACTTAGTGACGTATCAGGCAGGGTTTGACGTCACACACGGGGGGGTCCCGTCCCTCTCTGTGAGCGGGACGAGCAGCCGCCGTGGCAACCGCGGTGCCCGGGGGGGCGAGCTGCAGAGCGGCCAGGCCGGCAGCGCGGAGCCATGCCCAAGGGCGAGTGCGACCAACCCGGCCAACAGCGCGCCGGCGCCTGGGTGAGCCCCCGTGTCCTCTTTTATCCTTAAACTCTCGAAAAATAAACCGTGCTGAGGGGGACTCTGTCCTTTAGCCAGAAACGAGGTTTCCCGTTCCTCATGTTTAGAAGAAAAAAAATATGCCCCAGGTATTCAGAGGAAGTGCACTAAAGCAAACACTGGCAGGACTGTTTTTCCAGTTTTCCAACAGTGCTGGAGGTCTCTTATTTTATATTTAGCCCTAGCTGGTTTTCTTCTGGAAAATGCCAGCAGATGTTTGCCTCAACTCTTACCCTCAGCAGTGCCACGGCCCCCTCGGAGGTGTCCTGGCCTGGGATGTCTGGGCATCCCCGGGCACTGGGACACACGCCTGGCACAGGCTCTTCTTCAGTCCCCGAAGCCCTGCGCCAGGCATTTGGCTGAGCTCTTCCCCAAAAGTTTTGTGCTTTCATCAAACCTACAGCAAGACCAGTGCGGGAAAAAAAATAAAAAGACGTTATAGCATAAGTGGTTGCTGGATGGATTAGCACTGTATAACCAATTTTCAGAAAGTTCCTGGAGAAATAGTATTATTGTCTGTTTTACTGATCGATGTCGTAAGGTCTTTATAGTAGGCATTGTATTGTGTTGTGTGTGTGTGAGGCTCCGCATTTTTCCAGAGGCCACTAGGTGCTGCTGCAATCCAAATAATAAAAAATAAATGGGAAAATAAAATTTTGCCCACGTTTCTGATTAGATTTATTTGGGATTTTTTTGTCGTTGGCTTCTTTTTCAAATGCGTCACCCCCCTACAACTTTTATTATTTTCCAGTTTGCTCACGTTGGAGTGTGCCAGAGTCAACCTGAGTCAACTACAAGCTCGGCACTAAAACAAGTCCAGAACTCAGGAGCAGCTCAGTCTGTGGAGGAGAGATTGCCGCAAGCATACAGAGCTCGGGAGAACGTGAGTTACTGTGGCAAAAGAGTCAATTTACAGAGCTCCTTTTTGCAAGATATCACTTGCTGAGTTATAAGTAAGAACAGCACTTCGGGCAGTTAGCACAGCAGCCATCGTGGACTGGCAGACGTTGTGCCTCAGGGAGTAAAATGATTGATGGCTGTGCTAGGGAAGAAACATGTTTCGCTCTTACTCAGTTATAATTTTGGATACTCAAGGTCCTGCTGTAGTTATTGCTGGTTTCCAGCGTCAGTTACTTTTCCCTTTTATTAGCTGTTATAGATGTTTGAGACACATTTATGTGCCAGAATATATTATGATCAATCTCGGTCCGAAACCTGTGTGTAAAGCCCTATAAGAACATCTAACTGAAATTTGATGAGCTGTTTTGAACTGAATGTCAGAAATTCTATGTATTCAGGCAAAGCCTTATTTTTTTGATCTTTAAAAAGTTAGAAGGTTCCCATTTGAAACATTTTTAAGACTTGCTTAAAAATGAGGAGATTTGGGACAATTCTGAAACAAACAAAATACAGTATTTTAAAATCACGGGTATTTAAAATGTTACAATTTCATAAGCATGTTTTTATATCCTTATTTTATCATCACTCTGAGCTTTGCTTTACCCACCCACTTTGTGCACAGAACATTTTCTATTTTCATTTTCTATAAGCATAGCAATTATATTGAGTTCATTTCACAGATTTTGCTATAATGAAGAGCAGAAATGGGCTAGGAAGGAATATTTAAAAGGGAAGCTTGGGGCTAGTGAAAAGAAAAGGAGAAGATTATACTGTAACACGAGTATACATTATGGTGATATTATATATAACTTTTTGTGGAGCATCTGGCCTTAGGCACTGTCTGAAAAGGAGAACCAGGTCAGATGGACCTTTTACCAATACCAGCGTGACCGTTCACCTGATGTTTTATGCCTTATATTTACCGGCCCTTCACTGTTAAAAAGAATTAGTGGAATTCCAATCTGTCATAAATCAAGAATTAAAGTGAGGTCAGTGGTGAGAGTACGAAGATGCGTTAAAGGCTAAAAAGTGGTGTCACAGGAACAATCTGAGGAAGTTTGTTTATGTAACTTTTTTGAAAAGGGCTTGTAGAGTATTGGAAGCTCCCTGCATGTGATGCTGGATGGCTCTAATCTCTTTGTATGAGGGAACTCACTGGCTGTGAGGTTAATTAATTTTCTCAGAAATATCGTACTGTTTAATCTTATATTACTTCTTATTTCTTACTTCAGGGTAGTCCTATAATTATTGTGTAATAGTGTTTTTTTTTTTTTAAAGATTAGTTAATATGAGGAATCCTTCCAAGAGGTGATACTCAATATGTACCATCTTGGTTTTAAGTTTTCCCTCAGCATATAGGCACTGGTAGTAAACACTGGTCCTAAATGTTATGATTGGTGTGGAATTGCAGTAGGATGTTTTAGTAAATCTTACATTTTACTGACTTAGAACGTGCTTATTTTTAAATGCGTATAGGAGAATGTATCCATTGAATTTACTTATCCATTGAACAACAGTCTGGTTGAATCTATATGAGAAATGAATATGTGGCATGTACCTAAAAAAGATACAGATTCTGTCTTTGTACCAGATAGCCAAAGGTATGATCATGCAGCTGACTCCATGCAGACAAATTTTGTATTTGGTGATTCTTCTTGCTGGATCAGGCCTCAGGTTATATTTATCTTTAGAACTGATTCAGACTTTATCTCATAAAATCCACTTACTCTTGAAACACGCTTTTAAAATTGTGTTAGATTAAACTTGCTCTACTGCTTGGTGGTGAGTATCATAGTTGAAAGATAACATAGTTAAAAGTAAAAATTGCTAAAGCATTTACAGAAAAAACATTAAGTTCTCATCATGAAGCAGGAAAAAAATGCTTAAGAAAGAACAGAGGCAATCTAATAGTCCAGAAGAGTTTTCAGTGTTTAAATTTTTAGCTGTTTTCATAATATTGCAATGATAGATAATAAACAAACTTTAAAAAAATTACATATGTGAAATTACTTTTAAAATAGTTCTTTTGCAGTTGTCCTTTCTTCTCCTAAAACTCTAGTTTCATTTTGGAGACTGAATGAACATTATGTTAAAGAATGAGATTATAAATTAGTTATGCAATTAATACCTTCTCCACTTCCCCTGCAACAAGCAGTGTACATGACATTCAGTACATAAATCATAGATTAATTCAGTTTTGTGGTCCCTTTTGTAGTTCATTTTAATTAGCTTTAGGCTTACTAGTGAATCAAACAAAGCAATCCTGACATATATGTAGTATTTTGCTGCTTGCAGACAGAATGCAGCATTTCTTATTTCAAAATTCACGCTTTCATATTATGTATATATTCAGTAAGTCAAGGGAATGCAAATCCTCCTGATGATTTTGTAATAAAATAAAATATAGAGGGTCCATGTTGCCCCCATAAAATTATGTGCAGTTAAGATTTAACATATGAATATGACTTCTGTGTTAGGACATAGGCAGCTATAATTTCAGCATCTGTCAGACTAGTAGGTTCCAAACAGGGTATGTGAAAATTTGTAATTTTTTTGGCTATAATTTCTTTTTTTCAGAGAGCAAGGAACAACAATTTCCCATTTTCTTCTCATGACAACAGACACTGTCTACAGAATGTGGGAGAGTACTTTGATTCTGTAAGTACCCAGCACTGAGAAAAATTAAGCAAGTTCTTATCTCTCAGTCTGCCAGAGATTAAATACAGTATCTTTACTCTCCCCTGCCAAAATTATAGATGCTAAAAATTAGGAGAGAATTAAAATGGAAACAACAAAGAAAAACACACTTCTTATATAGGGAAGGGAGTACAGGGATGGGATTCCTCTGGTGCACAGGTGTACAGCAGCACACGTGGTCATGGAGAGTGGCAGAATACAAGGGGAGCAAAAAACCCATGTTTTGGTCTCTGACAGGCATTTTCTGGCAGTCCTGTTTTTTAATCTATTAACATAGTTTTGTACCCAGTTACATATCCTATTAGTCTGCTGAAAGTGAATGGCCTCGTGATGAACTTTTGTAGGGGTCTTAGCCACTCAGAATTCACAGTCCTACATACTTGGTTCAGACTCATCTTTATCATAAGTTTAACTAAAATCCATAGGACACCCACAGTTTATCTCCAGAATGTATCCAATCAACATCTCTTTATAATATACCTGTTTAAATATATGTTGCAGAAGCCACAACTTTGCATAGAATTTAAATTGTTTTGTGCTTTTCTGTATGTGCAAGTTTCATGTTTTTCCACTTTTCTTACATTGTTGACATCTTCCAAGGTAGCAAAAGAAACAGTGCAGTTCAAAAGATAATGAGGAGGAAGAAGTGAACTGTGATATTGAAAGCTGGTCTGGCTTTGGGCTCTCTTAGACCTAGATTTTTTGATATTCATTATTCACTGAGTAACCTCCAGTTCTGTGCACTTCGTGCAGTGTCTCATAGTTTCAGAGATACTGATCAACCATAATTCCAAATAAATTTCCTGCAAGCTATGGAGTGTGAAAATCAGGCTCTGTCTCTGTGTTTGGACACACAAGGGATAGTTTTGAAGATTCGGGTTTCATGGTCTGTCTCAGTTTCTTTATTGCAGTCTGAACTTAAAATTATTAACCTATCTCTTTGGGTTGCTCTGAAGATTAATATAGCCGAGTATAGCTAAACAGCTTTGAGGATATCTTACGGTACAGAAATGTAAAGTATAAGTGGTTTATTAGTACTAAGAGGTGGAAGGTCAACAGATTTCCCGTTATATATGCAACTAGAAATGTTCATACGGGCAAGTCTGACAATTTTATTTTTAACTTGCGAAAGATCAGCCATGAGTTCTTGAAATCACTGTGGTAACAGCTTCGTTAATTTCCCAGTGGGGTAGTGACTGTTACAAGATTCATCTGTGAAACTGTGATTGTAAGTCATATGTTTACATGAATTTTTCTTTCAATTTTTTTTTTCTAGGGTATGGGCCGGAGGAAGGTGGAACCGGAGAGACGGCAACAGAACTCACACAACTTCTTCCTATGGGCTCACGAACCAGTTCCTAGCAACGAGGATGGCTTAACCACTTACCAGACATCATTTATGAAAAATGAAAATTCTGAGAGCCCATTTTACAGGCGGTTTCCAAAACACCACTTGGAAAAATGTTGCACTGACAGAGCTGTTCCTGAGAATGGAAAACAACTGCAGCCAAACAAGTCATCTTAATTATAAAAACACCTTTCAAGCATCGACTTACCATCATCAGAGCCTTTTCTCAAGATCTGAACTACTCGTTGCTCAAATGGATAATGAAATAAATATTTGTGTAAAGTGAATGTGGTAGTACGGTTGAGACTTCATTGAAATCAGCAATCACATGTTACTCTAAAGACATATAATACTACAAAGATTTTAATCAAGAAGAGCATTATAAGGAAAAAGCTCGTTTGTACCTATTTTAGAAATCAGAGAACAGAGGTTGTGATTGTACTTGTGTTATTTGATACTGGTTGACCCTCATCTTGATACAAAAGCTCCTTCAACTTCAGAATGAGTGGTATGGCTGCATCTCAAGCAGTTGACAGCACCTTGTTTTGACAGAAGAATATGATGGAACTGGATCCTTGAGGGTTCACCACAACAGGGAGCCAAACCCACATGTTCAGGTAAGAGAGAAACTTTTCTGAAAGGTTTCATGGATATGAAGGCGTTAGAGAAACTAGATAAAAAGCTGCACATTAGATTTCTGTGCAAAATAACTGTGATATTTGGTTATAACACAGTGGTTGTATAAGCAAAGAAAGAAAGGATATTGTAAACAATGTGTGCTTGTGTGTGCCCTCGCAAACTGCAAGTGTACGTGTGTATGTGTCATTCATGGCACTAAGGGGAAAAAGGCTCAAGCTGAAGGTGGAAGGATGCACAAAGGTTTTTATGTTTGAGGGGGACTGGATCTGAAAAGAACTCATGATATAATAGTTGCATGTCCCTAAGGAAGTGAATTCAGAACCAATCCTCCAAGCCCTCTGCTCCCAGAATACTTACTGGCTTTAGGATATGGAAAGCATTAGAGTCAGACCTCTGTGCTCTCCTCTTCTGGATCATTTCCATTAATATCAATAAAATAATAAACCAAACTGTGTGTCTTAAAATATACTAGAAATGAGCTTGTTGCTATGCAAAATAACGACTAAAAAAATTGAAGCACGTTTATGGGATAATTTCCTTTGTTTACAAGATAAATGGAAAAATAAACCCTCAACCCCTAGAATTCCCTGCGTTGTAAGAGATGCCTTGAAAATGAGCTGTGTTAAGAAATTATTTCTGCCTTCCAGGGAACAGATACATCTTTTTCTATCAGCATGCAGTGACTGACCTTTTCGTGTGCCATCAAAATAGGTTGTATTAGAGTATTTCCCCAAATGTGTAGCAATTTTGTTAGCGCATGCTGAAATAATAAACTACTTTTTTTTTTTTAATGAAGTTCCCCCTACTAAAGTTCTTGGGGTGCTGCACAATATGGAGAAATGCAAAACATTAATGAACAATGTAAAAACAGATAAAAAGCCAAGTAACACAGTGTTATTAAAAGGAATTATTTTTTTTCAAAGTAGAGACAGCCCTCCTGACAACTCCAGAGTCAGAATTTCCAGAGCTTTAGCCAACAATTTCGTCTCCAAACTGATTCAAAACTAAAGCGTGTGCCAATCACATGGTAAATGCAGTACCCCATGCTGTTTGGCATACTCAAGAGGGCAATCTTGGACCTCCATCATAAGGAAGAAACACATTCTTGCTACATTAGTAATGTTTATCTGTGGTTTAGCATTACAACTGGATATGGGGAAATAAATTGCTGTAGTTTGTTCTGCCTTAAAACACCAATAGAAAGATTCCAGATTTCTTTTTCTCCCTTCCTTTTTTTTCCCCCCTTAAGTTTTTACTCAAACATGGATTTTTTTTAAAGTAACCGTGGATTAATATATCTTCTCAACAAGATTGTGATAAAGATTCCAGAGGAGGAACTGGAGAGCTCGTGAAACCTCAACACAAACTGAAATATACTGTGCTGGGTTGAACACAACAGGTGATTCCCACGTATCTCATGCTCTGGCTTTGTTTCTCGGGTAAATAACATGAGATAAAATACACTGCATTTCAAAAGGAATGATAAATGCCTCAGATAAATTCCAGAAAGTCATAGCCTTGTGTACGTTGGATAGAAACCATCAGTTGTGTTTAATCCTGTGATATTCATGTCTCTGAGAAGAACCACCCTATTGAGTTAAAATATTTTTGCAATATGGCTTTTTTTTCCTTCTTGGGGGATGGAGGAGAGGGCAGAAGGGCTGGTAACTCCCATAAAGGTTTCCTGGTCAGTGCAGGAAAGCGCTGCCAGCTGGTAATTAATTAGGATCAGATGGGTGGAGGGAGGCTCAGCAGAATGAGCATATTATGGGTTAACTAAGTTCACTATGGGTTAACTGCCCTGGAAAAGTAGAGGTTATGCTTTAGGTAGTGCAGATAAAGATGGACTTTTTTTTACCTTGTTTTATTAAAAAAATGAAACAAGCGAGTTTGTTGCAAAATTTCCTTGAGCAGTATTATCAACAGTTTGAACGCAGCCAAAACCTCTTCACAGAAACAAGAGGCTTTGCACTGTAATCCTTTGGAACGAGCAGCCATCAGTGCCCTCTGGTTTTTCTCCTGAGCCTGCATCAATGTAGGGACTGGTTATACAGCTTTCTTAAGAAGTCTCTTTCGTGTTAATTGAAAAGTGTTTTCAGTATGTTAGCTAAATGCACAGAACTCAAGCAAAATTGATTAAAAAAAAGTAAACCAAGAGGCTGGGCAGATGGTTGCAAGTTCCTTTGGTGAAATGAGTTGCTGCTCATCAGCTGGACCCCCCAACAGGCTAAAGTTCATGATTATTTATGGCTTACTTGGAAAATATCAACTTTGTCACTTGACTTCCCGTGCCCTGGTTGAAGACCACTTGTTTCTCAGGTTGCATCAGTTGAGTTGCGTTGGGATACAGTCTTTGCTTGTGTCTGCATGGTTATGTCCACTTGTTTAAAGTGTATTTTGTTTTGTTTTCTCTTTTTTCTGCCCTGGTTGCTGATAAACTAGATCTGAGAAAATGGTCTCACCCAAAGCTGCCGTCTCTCAGACCGTGTGGCCTCCTGGTAAGCTACGTGTCAGCTTTCCTTTTATAGCTGTTTCATTTATGAAATGTTGTGGTCTATGAAATGGTTTTAATAGTTATTTTGACCCTGATAAGACAAGCTATTGATGTTGTGTGGTAGCAGATTGGGTTTGGTACAATAGGAGGCAAGACTGAAATTTTGCCTTTTGTTTACTTGGTGTCTAAAGAAGCTTTAAGAGATGTTCAGAGCCTGAACTGCCTGGTTTGGGGAGAGTTGGGTGAAAGGGAGAGTGCTGCTGCTTGTGGAGCCAGTCATTCAATGGGGATGCAGCAGCTCAATTTCCAAGTCGTCTGCTGCTAATCTAATCACTCGGTGTTCATAATTGAATCATTCCGTGTAGCTGAAATGTCGTTTCTTAGCATGTACTCTCAAGGTTAGTCTGAGTGAAGTAACTCGATAGAAATGTTGCTCTGAAGATGAGCCCTTTTCCTTCCTTGGGCTACACGCTTACGTTAGTAGCAATACTGTTGGAGATCTGTCTAAACCCAAAACTGGTGCTGATTTATTTACAGTGATATAGTCCAAGTGTTAAGCATCTATAAATGTTCTTATACTGGTTTAACTTTCCCCTTGCTGAACAAAATATTGCTATAACTGTGATGGTGCTAATGTTGAACTGAAAGTATAGGCCTGTATTTAATAGAAACGCTTACGTTCATACGGTGGCCACGCTGGATGACATGAAGGAAAATTTCTGAAATTAAGCAGAAATTTGGATTAGACATCTCTATATTTAAAGCAGAGCCTGCAAACCTTTTTTTTAAAAAAAAAAATAATTATTATTCCTTAACCTTTCCCCTGCTGCATTATCTAATGAGCAGTAGATGGCAAGTAGAGATTCCCTTCTCTCTGGAGTGGGAAAGGACTATATAGAGCTACCTCATCCCAAATTTCTTGTTTTATGCCTGTCTCCCCAACAAAGTGATAAAATAACGAGCTGTTAAGACATAATCTCTGGAATATATGATTAAAAGGAAGCCTATTCATCAGGGAATTATTCCTAGCTGACCTTAATTTGGTTGTATGGCAATAGTGGGTGTGAGTGAACCATTAAAGCACCCGATTTGTGATTCAGGCAGCTGTGTAGCATTTACGAAAAGCACGTTATCAACTTGCTTTGTTGTCTGATCACGGTTTGTTATTCTCCTGAAAATGCAATATCTCAATTTATCACTTCTTAAATGTGGTGTACAGAATGAAATGTAGTTTGAAATAGGTAAGTTTCTTCCCAGAACAATCAAAGAAGTGCTGCTTGGAGGGAACCTCTGGGATGTGTCTGGTCCAGGTTCCTTTTCAGACCCTTGTCAGCACAGGATTGGCTCAGCTGGGGCTTTGTTGATCTGAGTCTGGATACTCTCCAACGAGTTTACCAAAAAGTTTAGCTGCATCACCTTTGTAACTGGTCTCAGGTAGTCACAGACTGGTCTTAACCTCATCTTCAACAGCCCAAACAAACCCGTTTTCTTCAGCTTCTTCTCACAAATCACGTGCCTCTCACCATCTTGCTTTTTCCTGGATCTGCAGCCTGAAGTTGGTCACAGTATTCCAGGTTCAGCCTACAATAGTGAGGGAATAGCAACATCTCTCAGCCTGCTTGTGGGAACTGATTCTTAAAACGTTAATCTCTCCTGAGGCCAATGGGTTGAAATAATCTGTTTGAACAGTCTGTAAAACAGAGCTTAAAAACATAATTTATATATTTTTAAAAAAAAGTCCTGAGTTTGCATTTTTTACCTTCTTTCTGAGGTTATGCAGCTAATTCTCTATGTAGCAAAAGTGGAAACTGTGTAGAATTTACAGAGACTGTATGTGTTTGAACACTTGTTAATCTGATGGCAGATGCTGGAGACACCCAAATCTCAATATGCCACTTCTGGACAAGTCTAAAGTGTCTTAATCTTGACAGTGCCAAGCTCAAAGCTGTATCGGGGAAAAGACCCAGAAATTAATTATTCTTATGTTACCACTGTGCTTGTAATTGGGGGAATGCTCAGATACGTCAAGTTCTTCAGAGGTTACATGACGAGCATCATGTCTGTGTGTATGAGTTTAATTATTACAACACCCATTTGAAATAGGTTCTGTTCTTTCCTCTGTTCTTGCATTGTTTCAGGGAGAGGGTTATGGCTTATTACACAATGATGCAACTTCTCTTTGCTTTCCTCTTCCTGAAGCTGTCTTACGTGCATGGAATATTTAGATGTTTATTAAATCAGTGAGAGAAAGTTCAGACGTGTCCAGAAGTGGACATGATGATCTAACCAGAGGGAGGGTGTTGCCTGTGTTGGGGTCTTTGTGTGGCTTTTAAATTTGAAGTAAACATGAATTGAAGCAAAGACTGGAACTGGGGTCTGCCCGCTCACAGGTTGAGTGCCCAGCCCACTGAACTAGAGAAAACTGTGCTTTCTTTCAAGCTCAGTATTTAATTATTACATACAAAATGTAGCAGCTTTGGCAGAAGGGGTAAGAGTGATCTTCTTGCTGTGGGATGTCTAGAAATACTGATATAATGATCATAAAGCAATTATAGCAAGGAACCAATCCTTACAGTAGCTCTGTGGAGTATTTAAGCAGTAGTACTCAATAGACTGAGGGTGATTGCTCCATCAGCAGCAAAGCCATGGCTATAAGATGAGGAGTCCTGCCTCCTGGACTTTTGCTGCAACCAGCACCTCTTTCCCTGTGTGTGGATTTGCTATAGAGTATTTAGAGCTCTATTAGACACCTAGTTGCCTGCCAGTATTTAAGAAACTGATGGCTCTGCACATGTTTTAATGATCCCTTTTAATATTCTATGGAATGAGAGACAAATCTTGTAACCCAAAGTGTGCTGTTTCTGAAATGGAAGTGTGGGCTTTTTTAAAATTTAAAATGAACATCCGCTCATGTATTTAGATTGTCCAGCATATTCTGATACCTGCAAATGGCAGTGCCTACTATGCAAACAGACCAACAGCAGCATCAAGTACTGTGCTCAGCTGTAAATTCTTGGGGGATCAAGCTCTATAATACTAACCAGACATTCATGCCTCAAATGGCATTTTAGGTATGCATTAATGACCCTAAGCGACAGACCTTCTCATCTTATTGCTTAATTAATCAATGGCCCAGTGGCACATTGGCAGGGCTCTTTTTCAAGCTGTGCCTCCCCTCAGATGGTAATCAGATGGTATATGGCTGTATCTACTTATGGGAAAGTCAAAACCCAATAAATAAAGTTTAATTTCCTGATTCCCCTGGGATATAGTGATTCTTTTTAACAATGCTTCCTCAGTTGAGTTGAAATTAAAAAACAGCATGATCAACATATTGTGTAATATTTCATGGATGGAGTTAAGTACCAGGTTTAAAGACTTAAAAAAAAAAAAAAAAGAACTGGTG
>JAOXJK010000002.1:36603455-36628937 GCA_025774025.1 Xenus cinereus | reverse complement strand
AGGTTTAAAGACTAAAAAAAAAAAAAAAAAAAAAAAGAACTGGTGGGGGTAAGACTGTTGATACAGAAGCAGAATATTTTCCATGAAAAATGTCTAATCCTGTTTTTGTTACTGGTGTTAAACTTTACATTTTCAACTTCAAGCATTACTGTGAAGGTTTTCTGTGCATGTGTGGCGTTAATTTTCCTTCTAAATTAAGCTTGCTATCATTTGGAACCTAATTAGCATTTAATCTTAAAAATGTTTTGTACCATGCAGTACAGGTAGGTACCATCGGAGGGCAGGTGTGTTGAACGGCGTTATTGTGATATGTCTTACATTAGTGTAAGATCTAATGTAGTGAGTTGAATTACCCCATACATACCTGTATCACTGAGCTCTCGGTCATGTCAGAGAAATGCAACAACTTTATTTGGACACAAACGGAAATATTTAAGTCTTTTGTGGGTTTTGTGGATTTAAATGCCTTTTCCCAGTTGTTCATTTTTGATGCTGACAAGGTTCAAAGATTTTTCAATCCACAGTTATTTTGTTTTGCCTTTGAGAGCCTATAATCTGACTACAATTACTTACTTAATCACTGACAATACCCAGCAAATTAACAAAATTAGTTCTTTAGTTTACTACTTACATTTATTTCAACTTTTAATTTTTCTAGTGTCTAGTTTTCAATATGTCTTAATTTATGCTACAGTTTTCTTTATGCCTCAAGTTAAATTCAGGCTTAAATAGAAAAGAGCTTTAGCCTCTGGGTTAAATAATTCCTTATGAAATTTGAAATTCCATTCAATCCATATTTGCCTTTTCAAGTGAGTAAAAAAATGAATGAGACTTGTTTTGCTGGAGGAGGAAGCGTGTGGGTACTTCCATGGCTGAGACGATCCCTTCTCACAGAGCGGTTGGGAGGGACCCTGCTACAGCCATGGGGTCCTGCACGCTGAGCTCGTGGCGAGGTCCCCACCGACACACTTAGATTCAGAAAGGCTGTCTGAGAAAATAGTTGTGATCTCCCCAGTCTGTCCGTTTAGTTCTGTTGTTCCTGACCCCGAAGCATCACAAAGGGGAAGGTCCCCGCTGAGTTGTTAAGCAGAGGCTGTCCTGCAGCCTGAGAGTCCCACTTTCCTGTGATGACTGTAGAAGACGGCTGCCAAAGGGCAATGCTGTTTCTTCTCAAAATGGAGAAAAATTTCCAGCATCTTGAGCTGAAAGAGCAAGATGAACGTTTCATCTATCTCATATAACGAAGTCCCTGAAGTAGAAGAGGGCTTGTTAAGCTGTGAAGACATTAAAAGGCACAATTTGTAAGACAAATCCAGTCTTTCAGCTGCAGGAATGACTGTGGCAGCTTGACCCTTCCTTGCTGTTCAACTGACCCCGCTGCTTCCATCTGAGGCTGGCCGAGGCTCTCTCCAAATACACCGTAGCACCTGAGAAGGGATTCAACCAGATTTCCTAGAGCATGAAGCAGCTCTAAACTGCTGCGGAAGGAAATATTCTTAGGTCATGGGAGGATGATGTGGAAGAGAGGTGTTTTGTTGTCCCCAGCCCCAACAGCCCACAAAAGGCAGATCAAACCCTACTGTGCTCTAAAAATAAGTTGTCACAGAGTCTGTTAGCAGACGGGTCAGCCCTTGCCTGCAGAAGTGGACACTTTTGTTCCATATCTTTCTTCTACAACACAGCTTCAGACTATCAAGTTGTACCAAAATGTAGTTTTGGGACTATATCTTAGGGAGGAAGATCCCCCTCACCTCCAATCTCTCCCTTGTTCTTTGGTTACTCTTATATTTACTTAGATTCTGATCTTACTGCTGAAGTAGGTATCAGAAGCCAATATGGCAACTGTCGTACAAAGATCCTGCTGAGATCTGTAAGAATAATTCATGTGTCAGTACACAGCCCATCTGATAGTTTTATTTATCTTGATGTGCAGGTGTCTTGTTGGATAAATTCAGAATAATCTCAGCCTGCTGCCCAGTGTATATAAGACATGAATAAGATCTGTCACAGCTGTTGATGTCCTTAGTACACTACACATAGAAAGTCTGTCTTCACATTTTCTTTGAGCTCTAATAATATCTACAGCTTTCTTTGTATAACGAAACCCTCTCTCCCCTTTTCCTGAGTGGTGTGACTGTAGGCTAACATGCCAACATTACTCTTTTACAAAGATGCAAGAACTTTTCTAGCCAGCTATGTTTTGCTATTTCTTTCCTCCTTCTCCCTACTTCCCCTTTAACTCCCCCCAGTAGGATTTTTGCAATACATTTCTAGAAATATTGTATGCACTCTGACACAAAACAATATCTTCAGCAGTAATAATAAATTAGACGCAGTGGGAATTGAAGCTTGTTCTTTTGTCCAAGGTGATATAATGGAAGTCATTCATAATGAAGAAAAAAGTAATTGTTATGCAGCATTTTTGTATTAAACATGGCTCCCCAAATTATCCAGAGTATAAAAGAGAATGTTTTCAGAGCTTTCTTACAACCATGGCTGAGCAAAATGCATGTGAATGTCCTCTTATTTACATAAATAGGATTTCTTAAAATACAAACCATTCGTACTGTGTTAAGCTCCCTCAAGCCTTGCTACCTCGCAAGACATATCATAGTTTTATCATTAATCAAAACAAAGCCAAAATCAATAAACACGCATAATCAGGAGTCTCTGATTCCAGTATGCAAATACACTACATATTGATGAAATGTTTCTGAATCTAAAATAGTTTTACTCTTTTTTTTTTTTTCCCTCTCAGAAGTCCCTGAGCCTTTTAATTTTAATATTTTATGCATTGCAATGCAAACAGTAGAAGAATGAGTTCACGTATCGGAGATAACAAGTTAAAAGATAAATGTTGGATGAATCTCCTAATAGTTTTTGTTCACTTTGTTGACTTTAAAGGCAGTTTATGCTTCTGAAAGGCTGGTAATTCCTTGACCTCTAAAGGCCCAATCCTGCACTTGGCAAAAGCAGTTGCTCTGCTGGGCACTTCCCTGCTGGTACCAGAGCACGGGCAGCCGGGTCCCTGGGCCCTGTGCCAGGGCCGTTTGTTAATTAGTGAAGATGAGTTGTTCCTTATGTGTAGGGCAATGGAGGTGTTACAGAAGTGATGTTTGGTCACAGGTTTGTGTCCTTGACGTGTGGCCAAAATAGCAATTGGTACCTGCAGCTCCACGGAGCAAGGGCACTGCTGGGGGGGACACAGGCTCTGCTTCTAACCCAGGTGGGAGCTCAGCTCTTCTCACACACTAACGGATCATGCAAATCATTACTGAGACGTATTTAGTGCTGCCCTCTGTAATTTTAAATTCCTTATCAAACATATGTACGTTACCATACAAGAAATGTTACCATCTGAAGATGCATCCATAAATAAACATTTCAACAAGAGACTCAATTTCATAGGTTTCATGGGGTTTGCACCACTACAGTGAAGAACCCCTATCAGTGTAGGGCTCAAATTAATGCTGCAAATTCCTTTAATCTGAGTCACAAGTTTCTAACAAGTGAGCTGTGATGGGATAAATCTTATCAGCAACTACTGCTTACCTGGCTCTGAAGCTGTGCGTATCCATAGGAAGTACAAAACACAGACCAAGACACGGGTGCGTCAACAACCAAAGGATTAAAATAAAACAGAATTCTATGAAGGCCAAAGTTAAAGGGGAAGAAGGATGAAAAAGATCAGTGGTGGAAAAGCCAGGCTGCAATTAAATTGAAAAAGTTCCTTGTTTGCTAGTCAAATAATAAGCCGTGTCAGAGCTGTGGAATTGGCTATTCCAGCATAATTGCATCTCTTGTGTATCTGTGGGACTCTGCTAACCACAGGCACGATCCTCTCGTGAGAGTCGTCCCCTCTGAGCTGATTTATTAGCCATGTGAAAAGTTTAAAGGTGTGATGTTTATTTTATATCATAATAAAATAAATGTGGTGGCGATCATAGATTAGGAAGCAGAGTTTCAAACTGTGAGAGTCTTTTAGGCTTATTAATTTGCTGTGGATGGGTTTCACGATGGGTATGTCTATTTGCCAAGTTATACTTATTTACCTTTGCTCAACTCTTGTTTTCACAACCATGGAGCGTTAAAAAAAATAAAATAAAAAAAATAAAATAAAAAAAATAAATCCTTTGATGGGAATAGGTGCTCGCCTGAAGAGAAATGGTAGATCCTACGCCTAGCTGCCCACCTTACCAACAGCATTGTGTGTGTGTGTATATATATATATTCATATATAGAGATAGATGCCATGGTTTGGGCAGTAGATATATAATATGGTGAGGGGTGCAGCGAGTTTCTCAAAGTCAGTTACTTCCTGATTTTCATTTGCTACATAAATGGTTTATGGGAAACTTTGTAGTTCTGCTTTTTTAATTGATTCTTCAGTGATCTGATCTGAAACTTTCTTTTAAAAATAAGATAGAGTGAGAACTATTCATCTTTGCTTGGACCTTTGCTTATACAGTCTGAGGTAGACATTAACCTCTAACCTTTTCCTTCCTGATTTTGGTAATTGTAGTGCGTTGTTGCTGGACTGTAACAAGCTTACTGTGGCTGTGTCTGCTTTGTCTGCTGTCATTTACTATATTACATGCATGAGATACAGCGTGGAGTCTTCCACATATGCTAGTTGTTTATTTTAACTGTAATTTGTCATTTTGGCAGGTCTAAGGCTAATTAGTAATTGTTATGACCTGATGTACCTTGCACGCAAGTTCTACGTTACATCTTTGTACTCAGTTATTTTCAAAAGGGAAAAAAAAATCCCTCAGTCAAACCAGGAGAAACAAACTACAAACTCTATCTGGTTTTGGCAAGGGTGGTAGAGAAAAATACAACTGAGGCCATTTCCTTATTGCTTGTGGAAGGTATTCAAGTAAATAAACGAGACAGAATGAGAGTACTGATGTCAGTGATTAATATTTTTAAGCTCTTGGATTTCTTTGGCTCAAACTTTCTGAAAAAAGGGTGGAGTATTAACGTTAATCACAGGCAAGGACCTTCAGTCTCCAGAACTGTCAGCCTGGCATCTCCTATCATTGTTGCATTTTAAAAAGGAGGGAATAAATAAAAATTACCTGCAGGAACATTGCTGTGGGGTAACAAGCTGGGGGGTAAAGGAAAGCATGATCTCCTCATCCAGGTCTGAGGGCTGGAAGTTTTCATGTCAATGTGTTCTGCAGCTCAAAGGAATGATACTGCTTGGGTTTATTATTCTCTAGCTCCATGGACTGCCACTTACTTTAGACTCATAGAGTGTTTCGCGTTCTGAAAATATTTTTCACATGAGACTTCTGAAGTGCATTGAAGAGAATAAACGGACCTCTCTCCACCCTGGAGAGGTCTAATTAACTACTTGGCAAAGATAGGATTGGAACCAAGGAATCCCCTTGCCTTTATCTCCTTACCCTGCTCTAAACATTTTTATGACCTTTTTTGGAAAAGTTTTGCAAAAGTAATATTGAACAGAGGACTTTTTTCCACGTCCTCCTCTGTTTTGTTGCACAGTGTGGTCTGTTTTAAATAAGCTCTACAGTGCAGTCATTTAAGGAAATGAAGATATTTCATAGCACGCTTAGCATTTGCATTTGAATATAGGCCACCCTGCTGTTTGATTAAACTGGAGTTTAAGAAAACTATAAGAATTGAGGTTCATACGCAGTGCAGTACTTCACACTCAGATTGCAAAGGTTGTTGAAGGAAAAAAAAATGATAATATACTTGGAAGTACATGACTAATGAGAATATATATAGCACTTCTGAGACAGCTCAAATATATAATTATTGTGAGGATTTCACAGACACATAAATATAATGATCTTCAGCTAAGTAAATTGCTACCTACCAATGAAATAAATATGGTCCCTTCAGAATTTGAAATAATTCAGTGCTGTAGGTGGTGGGAAATGATTCACCTTAGCTGTTATCTCTGGAACAGTAATATAGAAATATATCTGCCAGTACTGGTACATTTACATTGTTCTTCATATCCTGTGGAGTTTGTCAGAAGATCTGCGGTCCCCGCTGATTTCCACCCCCTTATTTTGATAAGGCTCCGCACAGCATGGCTCAACAATGGCTTGGAGCAGCTAATATTGTTTACCACAGTAGGCATCTCAGCCATAATATTTTTCCAAGAAACACTGATGTGTTTAAAGGTCAGGTTGATACTGATTTGACTGCTAAACATGAATTCATTTTTCTCCGAGTAGAAGGGTGTACATGCCTTGGGATAAAGGTTAAACTGTTGTTTATGCACTCGATAGGTGGAAAACACAAGGCTTTAATACCCAAATCATAATAGCCTATTCTGGTCAGTCAGGGAAATGCAGTGCTTTACATTTAAATGGAAGTTTTGAATCCACAGGCGTTTTCTGGCTCCCACTGTAGAAGAAAACTCACTCAAAGCTTCAGTGCTCGCCTGGAAGATCTAGATTTTGAAACCAGTTTAAACTTTTTTCTGGGCACTGTAGTGCAGAACTCATCCAGGTCTTTGATGGTAAAATTGAATTTTACTGCCTCCGATGAAGTCCCAGAGACTGTTCCCTCCTGCTACGGTGAGGAGAGCGAAAGGAAGGAAAGGGGGAGAGGTGGAGAGACCTACCAGTTGGGATTTGCTGTTCTTGCCATCTTTGGGGGAGTGACGTGGTGGTGTCTGCTTTTGCCGAAAGGAAGGTCACCTCCCTTCTTGTAGCCAGCACCTGTCCTGTTCAGGTGCCTTTTTCTGTTGCAATGAAGTCGCGGTCAGTAAGGCTGGTTTAGCCAAGGATCTGCTGCTTCTTTTGCTTATGCCAGTTTGACACTCCTGGCAGGCAGTGCCAACAGTCTCCTTTCTTTCTTGTCCTGTGTCCACATCAGTCAGCACTTCCTTTACCATTCCCTTCCTTTTCTCTTCTTGAATCCTCTCAAGGTCTGAGTCACCTCATTTACCCATCCTGTTTACACCTTTCCTTCCAGCTTTCTTCCTTCTTTCTGTGATGAGAAAATCTTTAACGTCAGGTTAGAAAATGGTCACTGTAGCCACGTGGGAGGCTAACAGACTTTTCAAAGAAATAACCAGTGTCTTATGATCATGTTACCTGTTTCTTTAACTGCATCTTTTGGATTTTTGGGATAGGGCTTTTGGGGCTGTTCAGGTGTGTAGAGGGGCTGCGTCACCCGTGGTGCTGTTTCCAATACAGTACTCGGCTCCTGTCTTCACCGGGGCAATGGGCTGCCTCTGCAGTAGACCAACACCACCTCTAAAGATGTATTTTAAGAACTCAAGTTTACTTATTAACACTGATAAACACACAATTTCTGCTTTAAACTTTGCGTTGTAAAATGATCGGTTCTTTTCACCATTTGTTTTAACTTTCATTGATTCGTTTGGGTTGTAAACTCTGCTTGAGAGCCTCAAAATCCAGCCAGGATTTTTCCTATTGAATTATCTTACAAACATTTTCTAGATTTGTTGTTGTATTTTATCTCTATGGATTTTGTTTCTGCAAAGACTCCAGTCCTGGCACGGCTACACAGGTCACTTCTTTGATCCGATTTTCAGTGGGATGTTCTGACACCTTGACCATCTTGGCATTTGCTTTGAGAACAGATGGAGAAAACAGTCCATAATACGCCTGTTGGCCTAAAAGCAGAGAATGTAGTAGTGCCATGAGTGGTTTGCTGGCTGACATCAATAGCACAGGATGCTGTATTTGATTAGCTTTGCTTTCACAAGAAAGACCCACTGTATTGTTTTGAAGAATGCGTTCAGTTGTTTTAGCAAACTTAAAAATCCCCCGTGGCTACAGAAATAGAACATTGAAGTGAAATGGCTGCCATGTCAGGGATAAAAAGCCTTGCAAAATGTTCTGTCTACAGATCACACTCAATTCTGAAGCTCTATCAGTTCAGAAAAACTTCTGGATTTCTTTTTTGCTTTCATCTTCTGAAGACAGATAAATCTAGAAACCCTGCAGGAGGATTTCTGACTTAGCAAACAGTGCTTGACTGCATTTTGGGTTGGTATTTCAGCTCAACATTACAAATACTTGTGTCAAAGATCTTGGCTTGAATCCTGGAATTATTTCAGATGCGATGGTGTGATAATAAGAAAAAAATCCTCCCTGGGCTTTCATGCCTGCCTCGTATTTCTGCCAGGTTGCTGTTGCTCTCTTACTGAAAAAGAGAAGTTGAAAAGCTAATGTTGTATTCCTGAGGTTTCTTACGGGAAGATGATTTCTGTGGATGTCATGTACGGAAACTTCTTTACTGTTTTTAAAAGGAAAACATGGCACAAAAAGAGATTAAAAGGTCCACTTGAGGAAAAACAGCACCAGGCTGGAACTGAGAACTTTCATTTTCTCTCTGCAGCATGTTTTTCTTCTTCCACCCCCGCTCCTCCTGCCAAGGCAAAGTCCTGTGCCCCCTTTCCCGTCCTCGGTATTAATCATTCCCCTGCGCTGATATCTTCTAATTGCTTTCTTAGAAAGCCACCTCTCTGACTTCCTGATAAGTGGTGCCTTATCCCTTAAATGCTGAGCAGTAGTAACAGCCACTTGTTAGATTAATTCCACATATGTATTTTATAGCACTAAGTCCGTATTTCTTAAACATTTCGATAAGTTCTAAAATATCTACTTTTGTTGGTCTACTTTTAAGGAAACCAAGTGAGTATTTACATTTGGTTGTTATTTTAGAAACATAATCCTACAGATTTTTACAGAAATCGGAAAATTGAAAAATATGGGATAAATATTATTCCACGTTAGGGTTGTTTCAAACCAGAAAGAGGAACAATAAAAGAGCTTAATCTGTTAGAGAGATGCTAGAGGTTTTTTTCCTTTTCAATAATAAGTAACACATATTCACCACAGAGTGTTAGTTTAAAAATGAATTGAACTAGACAGAGGATACGATTTGATTTTCTGTTTATTAGTGAATTTGATATCAAATTCGTTACCACTGTATCTGGATGTTTTTGAGCTGACCTTTAACTGCAATGACTGGCGTCTGTCATAGTTGTCGTTTCTCGTCTTACGGAGATTTTTTTATGCACTTCATCCTTTGGATTGGTACAGTCTTGATTAGGTACTTTCTGTCCCCCGAAACGTACTCACCAGGCAAATAAACCACATACTGTGTACTGAAAGTAGACTGTCAAGCGTATACCGAATTTTTGGATCCTGAATTGCTGATCAGAAGAGTAGGTTGAGTGATGCCTCGAGTCTGAACACTTCCGAGCTTTGCATCTGTTTTCTCACCAGAGCATTTATTGTTGCTAGATAAGCTCTGACTTTAATGGAAACATAGCAAGCATAATGGGTAAGGAAGACATAAAAATACAACATAACACCTGGTTGTACAGGTTGAGACATGGTCTTGCGCAGACACATTGAAAATGACTTGAAAGGAACTAAAAAATCCCAGTGTTTTCTCAATAATAGCACAAAGCAAACCTTTAACTGTGAGACATTGCCTGGGCAATTTTAAGGCCTATTTAATAGTAAAAGCAAAACAAACATCTCAGATTAAAAAAAAAAAAAAAGGCAAAAAGAATGTGGTTCTTGTTAATGGTGTGAGGCAAGGGTTGTAGACACCTTCAGATTAAAAAAGGCAATTAATATTTATTTCATATCAAAGTAGATTGCTAATTAGGGCTGTGCTCTTCCCATCCCCCAGGGAAATAATCAGATGAGTGAATCTCATCTGGAAAGTTCACATATGGCAATGAGAAGCTCATCATGAAGATAAAACCAGAAAAGAACCTGGATGACCTGATGAGATGTTCAGGCTATCTCATAGACTTTGCTCTCTAATGGGGTTTAAAAGACCTAGGATTAGTGAATTTATTTTACTGGTTTTCTGGTGACACTTTCTAAGAGGCCATGATTATATATAGCTCAGTCACTTGTCAGTGTCCTTTCATTAACATGCCTAAAGAATCTTAATTGCTCAATCAGAACAGCAGATTTTTCCTCTGCTGGTAAAGTTTAAGAGGTTATTCAAGCCAAATAGAGAAAATGGAAATCCTGCTCAAATGGATGCAATAGAACAAACTATTACAGGAGAAAGTCAAGCAAGACTAAGAAGGAAGTTGAAGAGCAGATAACAGAAGACGGAAAGATAAACAAGAAATTATTTCGAGTGTATCAAAAGCAAGACTGGCAGAGAGCGAGGGACAAAGGCAGCACTGGATATTGGTATGTCAAACAATGACAGAGCTGAAATAAACAAAAAAAATTGGAAAAACAACATGTAATCTAAACTAGATGGACTTCAACATTTAAATGTTGGAACTGTTCAATAAAATATCCAATCTTTCCTACCTGCTGGGTACAATGCTGTATTATGGGCACACAGTAAAAATTGTGTGTACATTTAAGTAAACACCCAAGTGATTGAGGAAGCCTCTCATTGCTGTAGGGAAATCACTTGAAATGATGAGTAGGAGTGATGCAAAATTTTATACTAATGAAGAATTGCCTTCTTTTATTTTCTTTTTTTTTTTTTTTTGACAGAATCTTGTCTGTATGTGTGCAGAAGCTGGTTTTTTCCATTGGAAAATTTCAGCTCCTGCCAGCCTTCCCAATAGCACCATCAGGATCCTCTCCGTTGAAAGCTGAATGTTTGGGGTTTGGATGAAAAGTTCATATTTCTGTCTTAAAAACAAAGTTAAAGAAATTCTTGGGGAAAATTCCTGTTTCCAACCAGATCTAATGATAACTGCACTGTGAGAGTTTTGGGAAAAATATAACTGCTTTGAAAATCATGTCTTTCTGGTCTAATGGAATTTTTATTATTGTTAACTAGTTAGCATAGTAAACTTGGGCTTTCAAATGTCTATGAGAAGCTGGTAGGAGAACAATATAGTGTCAGAGAGAGAGTTAATTTTTCTTCAGTTTTGTAACTACTTTTTAATCAGGAAAAAAGCCCACCATTAGAATAACAGTCAACTTCTAGTGTGACAAAAAAATTAGCAGAGATGTATCCCAAGGGTTCCTATTGGGTCTCATTCAATCTCTTAACTTTCAGGGTATAGTATGAGCAAAAAGATGCTAAAATTTGCAGATGAAACAAAACAACTACTTACTGAAGGTTAAAAAAGGTGGTGAAACTTTGGGGGAACCAATACATATTGATGTTTGGACATCATAAAAGAAATGAAATTAGGTGTTAAAGTTGCATTAAAGCATATTTAAAAGAAGCACTATAGCTAACCACATGGATATAACACAGGTAGTTTCTAAATTAATTCCAGACCCTCAGGGAAAAGATACAAAAGTCCCTGTAAGAAGATTAATGGATAAACTTTAAGGAGTATAATTTTGAATAGTTAAATATAAGGCTGTTTTCAGAAATCCATAAAAATAAACCTAACTATTATAATGTCTTGTATCGATTCTATGCACAGCGTTACCTGAATTGCTTTACACTATTCTCATCAACCAGTATTAGAAAAGATTTCGTGGAAATAGAAGAGCTAACATATATTATTACAGCTATGGGAAAAAAACTTCCCCAAGGAATAAGTAAACAAAAAGCCTTCAAATAATCCAACTAAAACCTGGTAAATTTAGTAAAAGAACTGTGTAATTTTGGTGACGTTTTCCTGTGTGGGTGTGTGCGTATTTAAACTTCTGCAAATTGAGTCTTTGATGTTTTGTGGATTGTGTTATGTGCTTTGAGGTTTTTGTGTGAGGAAAGGTGAATAGCTGCGATTTTTTCTTTCCTTTCTTTAAACGAACTGTTTGCTATTTCAGATTTAACTGAAAGATAGGGGTTGTCTCCTAGAAGCTTAATGTTATTAAATCAGCAGCAAGATGTCTGACATGGTTTGCCATTGTTCTTAAAAAATAATGAGACAGTGTAGTGGAGTCAATCCCAGTGGAATACAGGTATATCTGCTTTATAACCTTTAAGACTCGAGTCTTAATTACACCCTGGCAGTAGTCACTTTAGCACTTCAGTCCATTTTACTGGATGTTGACATTACTAAATTATCTCATGTTCTAAATGCAAAGTAGCTGATTTTTCCTAAATGCATTTCTTGGCAACCAAGAGATAAATTGGTCTGGTTCCATTTTTAAGAAGGGCTTTGTCCTTTAATGGTCCTTAAATTAATCCTGATAATTCCACCTGAGAGGACGGCACTTCTAGAAAGCATAGAACAAAATCATGTATTGTATTGCTTTCATGCATTCACAAATACTCTGTAGTTGCTCCTGTTCATGCAGAGAAGAGATTTCTAGTTATTTAAGAACCGAGATATAAATAGATGAATGTCATTAAAGAGCAGCCTTCCTGCCTTTGAATTTAATGGTAGAGCTTTAGATGAAGTGGAGGACAGTTTGTCCTCGAAGAACGCGAGTTCGTTTTCAGCAGAACAAGATCCCTGAAATTAGGTGATAGTGATACATTTCGAGGTACACATCATACCAATTTTTAATACATCTCCAATGCACTTTCCTTAGTTCATCTTAATTCTTAGACTGATCCTTTGGAACAAGAGATTGTTAGTAAGCTCTGACGCTCAGTGTTTGGGGAGCTACATCCCGTTGCCGTTCCTTCTTTACATAAGGCAAATTTTTAGGCACAGAATTTCAGTGACTGTTCTGAGATAATAATGTGTTCAGAGGAGCCAGAGCAGAACCCAAGTCTGTCGCTTGTTCCCAGGGTCTCTCCAAAGAGTCTTTTGTTGTTGTTTTGGTTGTATAAATATTTGATCTCATAGTGTTTTACAAGTATTATTTTGGACAAAAGTGGGTACTGTGTTAGTTTAGCGAAAGGGAAGCCGTAGTTCAAGAACTCTTAGAGAACCAAACCTGCAGGCTAGTGATGCCAAGAGCTGGGCTGGACGTTCCCACATCATCTGGGGCAGCCACGTGTTCTCCTTTCCTCCCACAAACACACAGATACCATCTCTACCTCCACCACATCAGTCTGTAGCTAAAGTAAGGACTGTCTCACACCCGACATGCAGGGAAAGGACACCGCGTGGCCTCTCTCTTCCTTTCTACTCGTCTGAAGGACCAGGAAAGAGTCCGGTGATGTGCTGCAGTGTGAGAAGCGAGAAGATCTTTATGTAGCGCTGATTCATGAGAGCCCCTGTGAGTGTCATTTACAACCGTGGACAGTGTCTACCACTTGAAACTGTTGTCGCAACTTTTCCTTTCTTTTCTTTTTGAACATGCAGCAGGAAATCTGCAGTGTAGCACCAGATGTGAGGCTTCCCCGGTAGATGGTGCTGCTGTAAACTTTTGCGGAGCTCGACACTCAACTCATCCCCCCGGAGGTACAAAGAGAGCAGCTTGTGCCCGTACAGGCACTGTCTTACGGCATGGGTGTTCATCACAAATTTCCCAAAGAGGCCTTTCCAGCTGAAAAGACTCCAGAAGAAAAATAATCTCCTTTACTTAACATAACATAATGTGTTTTGAGCACCATAATTATAGCTACGTATGCCAATTAATAAATAAAGTGATGTAAAATGTTACTCAGCTATATACCAGCTCCATAGATCAGAAAGACATCACTTTTGGTGCCTTCAAAGAAAGGCTTCCTTTACTGGCCAAAAAAAAGGAACTAAATCAATATAAACAAACTATTAACAAATCTGTAATAGCGTATCAGAAAAAGGAAGGACTATGTGTGCTCCCTTTTGCTCAGTTATGGTACCAGAAAATCTTTATAGTGCGGTGTACAATAAAAACAAGAAGAGGGCTTAAAGGGTGTCTTTATTTACAATGCTTTTGTCTGATTTCTTTAAAGGTAATTATTTACAATTCTGTGATTCTAGGCTAAGACAAATAGGCAAAGGTAATGACAGTATTCAAACTCTCTTCCCAAATGCTTTTTTTTCTGAAAATTTGCATAGTAAATTTCCATCTTGGCCACACAAGTAATGAGGAAGGAAAGAGCTCTTTTCAAGAGTTAAACCTTCAATTCAGTATGTGAAGCTTTCTCTTAAAATCCAGGATAGTCCATGGAGGCGTTAACGCTGTCCTTAATCAGCAGAACCCTGTTCCTTCTAGAGGCCTCAGATAATTTGGATTTGAAACAAGGAAGTATTTACCAGTTATAAGATTAGTAGTAGATTAAAGTGTTGCCTGCATCACACTTTTGCAGTTATTGTAGATAAAGTTAGCACAATATGCTACTTTTAAATGAATACAGCTAAGGTCCCATCATACCTCACTTTGAACAAACCTCTTATCAGAAACTGAGCTGGACTTTCACCTCTCTGCTGAAATGCCCATTGCAATGAGGGCAATTAAGTAGAAAGTAGTTAAGAATGTATTTTGCAACTGAATTAAAATAGTTTAAGTTCATGATGCTGCCAAAAGGAGCAGTCTGGGCTCTCGCCTGGTTCTTGGGCTCATGGTCCTGGTCTGTCCAGCACTGACAGCAAAGCTTGAGATCAGACACTCCGATCAGCAAACTGATGCTGCTGCAAGCGTGCTCATCTGAGAAAAGAAAAAAGTTTAGTTTCTTGCATGGACTGCTCAAGCTGAGACAGAAGCAGCACTGGAGATGCACAGTCAGGATGGAAAGGTCAAGATCATCCCTTTCAGAGCTAACTTAAGTCTTAAGTATTCTTCAGCTGGCTGCTATACTGTACCCGCAGGCACCTTAATATTAACTAAAATTTACTGACTAACTTCAAAATGGAGTTCCAAAACACGTTAACTTCCTGGCTATAAAGACCCGAAGGTGCCCAAGTCTTTAATTGCTTCTGTTCCTTACCCATGTTTGCGAATTGCCTGAGAATCCTCCTTCATCTGAGTATCAACTTTGACAAGGCCAAGTGAAGAGCTGCAAGACTTGTTCCCCAGAAAGATTCCGAGCTGTAGCTGGGGAAGGGTGGAAGCAAAAGGAGGAAAGTGATCTGAATACCAAAATGTCTTCCAAAGAGCTGTGGTCAGAGTACTTATACAAGTAAACGTGTTGCATGAATAGAGATGTATGTTTGATTTCCTCCTTTGAATAGTGAAATTCAAATCTCATCTCTCAAGTGATTTATTTGAGGTATAGATGGATGGGACAGGAGCATTACTAGTTTTCCCTGTTCAAGATTCATTAGTCCAGTGAACACTGGTAGGAACAGGAGTCCATAACCCAGTACAGGGGGCACTCAGTTTGAAAGGGAAAAGGCTGAGTGGGATCTGTCTTAAATCTAGTGACTGGCTTGATGTTCAGAGATGTTTTAAAGGTGGTCTAAAACCTATTATATATTGAGTTGCTGTGTCTCTAGGAAGTTATCAAGTACTGTTAGTCCTAAAATCAGACCTTAACGTAATTTATTGAGGGATCACAACTTGTGCGTTTATCTCCTTGTCATACTATTTGCAGTATGGAGCTCTGTCTTCTTATTTGCAATATAGAGCTCTGTGGTGGTATCATCTGACCAAGCCCTTGGAGAAAATGAATGCTCTACATTAACTTTCTGCTAGTGTGTGTGAGTATTCGCACTGTAACCGAATTAGCCACGTACCAGGACAGTAGTCAGTTGAAAATCTCAAGTTTCTGGTAATCCCACGTGAAAAGTGCCTGTTACAGAAATGGTTTCGGTTGATTCTGCTGAAAGGTTATTTGGGTCAATCTGAACAGTGGCTTTTTAAAGACCAAATCTGCTTCAGAAGCATTGCTTGAGAGTTTGAGGTTAGAGAGTTGGTTGGGTTTATTTATACGGGGTAAAGATAGAGGAGATTTTAGGAGTGGCAGTATATGATTAAGGATGTTGATTTTAGTACAAACTGAACTCTGCATCCACCTCTGGAAGATAACGAAAAATGGGACTTTTTTCCCATAATTGTGGTGAAATAACTGCCCTGTGGCTGCATTTCTCGTGTCAAAATTAACTATATCTTGCATTGCTTTTATTGCAACTGGCAAGTGAGCAAGTCGCTAATAGTAACAGAGCCGTTGTGTAATCAAAGCTAATCCTTACTCATGGTAAGAATCAGAGTCAAAAGCCTATAATCCTACTGTAGGCTACATTCCTCTGCAGGCTTGCTCTTAATATCTCTTGTTTTTTGCTCCTTGTGAACTATTCTCTATGTTTTTAGATTAAATTCTTGACCTGAAGTTTGTATTGTTATTTTTCTGAGGTTTTTTTTGGTTCGTTTTTTGGTTGGTTTTTTTTTCCATGGGGAATGTGTTCTTTGAGTTTGCCTCAGTGCCCTCTTCATTGCAGAGCAGCCTGCCTTTATGTCTTCAAAGACAGTCACAGCACGGGCAGCACTTACACATTTCTATTTGCTGCATTGCTTACATTCCAGTTTTTTAGATTCCTGCTTTATTCCTGAGAGTCTCAGCTTTTATTTAATAAAGTAAGAGGAAATAAAGTCTCTGTGGCTGTGGAGAAAGGTCTACCATGAAGGTATATAAAAGAAGAATAAAAGACCTTCACATTCAGTCCTGTGTTTCTGCAGGCCTGATTCAGAAGTTTCAAAAACTTCCAGCTTAAGATATTAACATTTGGTTTACAATTGATGGTGGTCAAAAGGGACAGTGTGTACATGTATATGTAGGTACTTGCAAAGGCCTTTCCTTTTTTGCCATCGTTGAACAAGTGCATCGAAGTCCTCTGAGCTAAACTGTTCATTGGTTAGTGGTTCTGGTAACAGTTGCTGGAGATTAATTATAACTTTTTAGTGCCTGTATATGCTGATTGCCTGATGTACTGAGTTTATCAAATTAGTAATTAATAAGTAACAGCTGTTCTGTGGCTTCTTGCACGGAGTTATTTTTTTGGAATAATTTATATCAGTTGTAATCCCCAACTTTAATGTGTGGCTGTGGTGCCTGTACTGGGATGGACTGTAGTTTGCTAACCAGTCCCTCTCAGGGCTAACATCTCAAACTGGGGAACACAGACCACAAGCTCAGTGCTCGCCCAGACTATTCACTGGCTCAGTGGGAAAATTCTCTGAGACCCTCCAGCGATCATCTTACAGCCTGGAGCATGAGACTGAATACTTCTTATTATCTTGCTTTGAATGGCCACAAGCTCTATAAAAGGTGGAGAAGTCCCCCATCCTCCCTTCCTTGTGTGTCTGACCTGGGCAGGGGACTCTGCAAAGCCAGGCTGCCTCTGGGGTAAGAAGATGCCGGGAAACAGGGGCACAGCCAGCCAGACCCCCCCTCTGCCAGCCCAAGTGCGGCTCCTTGCGCTCTGCTGGGAGTAGGTGACGACTGTAGCATGGATGGGGGTGTGAAACAGGGGATTTAGCCAGCCAAACCATTGCCCTGCTGAAGTGGAATGGTTTTTGGGCCACGAAGATGATTTCTTCTTGTCCTGTCCCTCCTTACGTGGAAGAAGAGACCAACTCCACCCTTGGTACACCCTCCTTTCAGGGAGTTGGAGAGAGTGAGAAGGTCTCCCCTCAGCCTCCTTTTCTCCAGGCTGAACACCCCCAGCTGCTCCTCACAAGGCTTGTGCTCCAGATGAGCTCTCCTCTCTTCCTTTCTCCCTTCTCTGTTTTTCTTGTAAACTACTTAGAGTTGCTCCTTTTTGGGTATTTTTCCTTTCTGAAATTTCATATAATTCTTGCAATTGTGATCTTGGGTATTGAAGGACACAAAAAGGAATCACAAATCCCTATCTAGCCAAAGAATAGCTAGCTTGTGAAACAAAGCTGCTGTAAAATTGTTTTTTTCTGCCTACAAAAAAAAAAAAGATTATTACTGAGGGGAAGCTACAGTGTTGATCAATGATGAACTGAATGAGGAAGTTTGTAGACATGCATTGGTGGCCGATGGGATCAGAAAACAAGATTTATAACCAGTCTTCAAAGTACTCATACTGGTTTAAACTCTATTGCAATGATTTAATTTTGCATGTGAGTTATGTAATGCTGATGGAACCGAGATCGGTATCTGTTTCGAGTTTGTTGTTTCTCTTCCAATTGTTTCAGGTGGAAAAGGAGAATAGAAAAAAGTTTATTTATGATGTTTTGAGTTTGTTAGAGTTTCAAGTACCAAACTCCCCGTTGGATACAGTGCCATTCTCATTCACCTGCAACAATCAACACTTCATTATCACTTACCTTATAATCGGGAAACTTAATTATACCATTAATTACTACCACTGAACAACAGTTTCCCACCACTTATCCTTCCCTAACACAATACGTGTACTAAACTTCTTGTTCAATGTAGAAATTAGGGAGCAAAGTTTCCATGCAGTTTCAGACAGGTAGTTTGGATTTGTCTGTTCCTTAGAAGTGTCCTGTAATTCTGCGTGTTGTTATACGCCGCCTCTTCTGTTCCAAATAAACTATGGTAGTGAAGTGTGAAACCAAAACCACTTGATACACTGTGTCTTGATGTCACAGGGAATTAAAATAAAAAGCTTTATTGTCTAACAAAGAATGCTTATTGCTTGTCATCAGCAACAATAGATTTTTTTTTCTTGCTCTTTGGGTTTGGAAATCTCTGCCAGTAGACAACCATGAATGAAGGGTTTTTAGACTGGCCAATTTTTTGTTTTGTTTTTAAATTAATAGCAATTTTGTGTAGTTTGGAATGCAGGACTTCACTTGAAGCTTTATTTTAAATTATTTTAAGTCTAGAGGGGCCCTACTGGCTGGGTGGTATGCAAGGCATTGGAGTAGATCTTACAGAGGGCTTGTGGTGGCTCTGTCTATGGAAGTTGGTTGGCCTCAGAAGTTAATAGGTACCAAAATCCTTTTTGTGGCTTGAGATGAACTAAATGACCTCAAAAAGTCCCTCAGAATTCTATTATTTTGTGATTAAGCAGTAAGTTGCCAAAGTTAGATCTCCTATGTATCCTATTTAAAGCCAGGCTCATGCCACTCAAGTGAGATGAGGCTTTCTACCAGAACGTCTCATCAACCTAAGTATGCTCAGAAGCAGTATTTAATAAGTACTGATCTTATAGAAACACTAAATTAGAGGGAAGAGAACTACTCTTGAAAGCAAAGACTGTATGTGCCAGGGTGCTTCCTTGTGGGAAGGTAAAGTGTCCCAGGGGAGGCAAGTGCAGGAAGGTGCAAGCAGTTACAGGAACTGGTTGTTAGTTTTTGCAAATTCATATAAGATATGTAAATTGTATTATATTCTGGAATTATACCCATTAAGGAATGAGGGTAAGAAATGACAAAGATCCCAAAGCCAATTAGGAAGCCCTGGAAAAATCCAATAGCAGTTGTCTCTTCTGGCACCATGTTTGATTTCTGAGTCCACAGTGTAACGAAGCAATGAAAAAATAGAAGACACAGAACTATAAATATAAAGTCATCAGAGGAAAGACGCAGTAGATGAGTATAATGAATGGCAAAAGATGATTCAATGGGGAGGAAATGTCGGCATATATTATACATAGGAGACAAATAGTTTTTTAAAATATATGGTTTATTTTGCTTTGTTCATTGCAAGCATGTAAGTTAAAGGATCAAACCCAGTTAAATGCACTTCATCTCCTTTAGCATCTGATAATAAAGATTGAATTAGTAAATACTGTGGTGAGTTTCTACCAGTTCAATCCATTGCCTCTGCTTTCATGTACACACATTTTCTAAGCTGTAGCAATTAACACTTGTGATTCTGAACAACCCCCTTTATGTGAATAGTTTTATTATTATTATTTTAATATTAAACCGAGTTGCATATAATATATCTCTTTTGCAAGCAGCGGATCTTTGGGTAGCAATAAACATCCTCTTCCTGCTAGCAAGAGTTTGGTCCGTGATCTGTCTTCAACTTGTAGCTCTCTTACTTCTGTGTAGCTGGTGATGGGAATTGGTATTTACTCACTCTGCAGAGAAGGTGAAACACTGAGACCCATCAGAAAATGACAAAAGCTCCACTGGAGACTTTACAGCATTTTGCACACATTTTGTGGTGCAGAATAGTGTTTTACTCTATTCCAGCTTTCAAGAACTGACTGAAGAGTAATTTTGTATTTAAACTAAGTAGACATTTTAAACTGGCTAAACCACTTTATCTGTCAACATTTGTGCCTCCTGTCAAGTGGCTAAACCTTGCCCTCCCGTGTATTTGCAATTTCCTTTTAACCATCACGCCTTTGCAGAAATTTGATGGCCCCATACGCTACTTCAAGCAAATCTGGTACTTCATTTAAGCCAGAAAAGGTCATTATGGTCATTAAATCTAGCTTAGTCTTGCATGTAACATATACTCCAGGATTTCACCTGGGTATCTGATTTTTGAGTACAGTCATTTTTCATTGAGGAAGAAGAATCTGAGTTCCATTTATAAAAACAATCTTTGTTCTCATGTAGGAGGAGAATAGAGTCAGAGACAATCTTTATTTTCCAGTCTCTTTTACCAGCTATCTTGAGAGCTGGCTTTCAAGTAGGATGGAAAAATTGTTTTCCTTATGAAACTTCATTTTTAATTTTCAAGTAATTGGAAAGTATGAAAAAAAAATAATTGGCGGAGGTCATGCATTTGTGATCACTGCAAATAAACTTTAAATTAATTACAGTTGGCTTTTTTATGAACAAAATGTTCTAAATGCCTCAACTGACAAATCTATTTAGCTAACATGTATGATAAAGTGATGAACAAGTCAACAAAGGAAAATAAAAATAAGAGGTTATTCTCTTTGTAGAAGATGCACACGAATTGCAGGTGTTGATAGAGGAGCACCATCATCAGACCCAGCAGGTTAACCTGCACATAAAGAGGACTGGGCTTAAAGCGGGAGGAAAAGTTTCAATAATAACAATGGGAGCATTGTTGGGAAAAATGCAGAAAACCCATCTGCTGAAGAGATGTGACTGAGTCATACCCCAAAATGCAGAGGAGAACCGGGCATCCCGGGGTGCAATCTGGTACTCAGCTGAGAGAAGACGTGAGCTAGAGACAGGCTGGACTTGCCTTCTGAACACCTTCCTAATGGGGGAAAAAAAAAAAAGATACTAAAAAGAAATTTCAAATAAAAAGTTCCCACTTGTTCACATCATGAAGTGACCTTTCCAGAAACTCTTTAGAAATTTCCAACCTCTGAGTCTTAGGTTTGAAATATGAATTTAAAAAGGGTGGGGGACAGGGGGGGAGAGGTAGGAGTGTGTCATTTCTTTTGGTATTTTGTTTCCAGCTCTATCCTTTGATCTCTGCAGCAGTGTAGTTCAGACAATCTGTAGAAATATTGCTAAACCAAGTTACTTTGTTATATTTTACTTCAGCCATTTGTCAGCATATGCCATAAAAATTTTAGTTTTCTCTCTTGATCTTTATCAGAGATTGCTGTTTCTCTTTGATGTCTCCCTCCTTATTTGACATTTGGGTCTGGTTTCCCATTTAATTATCTAACTCTCTATTGCTATTTTAGTTTAAAAGTTCACTGCAATATTTTACTCCTCCTGTTTCTCAGTCCATTCCTCTGTCCTCCAGCTGAGGCACAAGAAAGCGATGAGGGTCATCACCATGTTCAGGAATTTTATGCCTGAGCCCTCCTGTGAACAGAGGGGAGCACAGACCCGTTGGTCAGTGAGCGTGGGTTGTAGATGTGAGCTCAAATGCTGGGTCTCCTAAATCAAAATTTCCAGGGACCATTCTTCAATTAAATGGTAAACTTAGACCGTTTCATGTAGGTTTGAAAGTCTGAAATGTAAACAGCAACGCAGTCAAAATAGTTGTAAAATATGTCATTTAGTACAGCCACAGTTCGTACAAACCACCTCGTGAAAATACCATCCTCACTGGTAGCTGTGTCAGAAATCAGAAGGAATTCCTCACATTTTGTAGCCTAGTCAAGAAGCTTTGCCCTCAAGAGAGACGAGCTGAAGCAGGATGGACATTTCACCTCCCCTCTGAATTTCTAGGAGCGGACAGAACCAGTGAGGAGCTGAGGCTCAGTGCCACATCAGCAGATGTGAGGTGTCTGTCGTATTCACTTATTCCAGCAAGATGTCATGTAATAGCTGGAAGCTCTTCAGGACAGATGGTTCTTGAGGCTCTTTTGCAAGCTGTAGGCCATTGAGCTAGATGGGAGTGACCAAAGAACAAACAATGACTTGATCTAGTTGGTTGATTACTGCATAGTGTGGCCACGTGAATGTGATATATAAAGTGCTGTCTTCTGGCATGGCTGGAGAAGTGTAAGTAGACCAGTGAGGTAACCAGCCATGTCACTGATGTGATGAAGTCATAGAATCATAGAATTGTCTGGGTTGGAAGGGACTTTTAAGGTCATTGAGTCCAACCTAACACTGACAAAACCACCACTAACCCATGTCCCTCAGCACCACCTCTGCCCAGCTTTTAAATACCTCCAGGGACGGTGACTCCACCACTGCCCTGGGCAGCCTCTTCCAATCCTTGACAACCTTTTCAGTGTAAAAATTTTTCCCAATATCCATCCTAAACCTCCCCCTCTTTTGCCTAAGATGACTGGAGTTTACATTTCCCACCATTAAGGAAAATAACTCAACTACTGAGATAGTTGGAGATGCATTCAGATATATGGAGATATTTTCATGTATTTGCATCTTCTCTGTTAAGCCAGTTCTTCTTTGTTTGAAGTACAAAATATTGATGAGCAGAAGAGAAAGAATGTGAGAGGGACTCCCTGGTGTAACATTTCAAGCCAAAAAGTATTTTCTGCTCTTTGCACTGCAATAAGTTATTTTTGTCTGCCAGATAAGGCATTTCCAACGAGATGGTGCTTGGAAATACAGTTCTTTGGAGACAGGCAGAATATATTCTCTTGCTTCTGAATTCCCTGGACATGTCCAAGGTTGTAAAACCTCATGTACCACATCTGAACAGGGTTGTGAGTCCCTTTGCTTGATCTTCCCATCGAGTTTTATTCTAGCTGAAGTTATTCAAGATTTCATGGGCAGTTTCTAAGTTATTCTCCAGTTCAGTGTTCAAGGGATGGGGAACAAAGTTGACTGTTAATTAGGAAAAGGTCATGATTTTATGAAGCATTTTTTTAAAGTACAGGTGAGGAGTTTGAATACTGGAAGAAATTTTCTAGCAGTTATGGGTAATAAACTGGAAGAGGAAGAGGGGGAAACTTCACTGACATCAAACCACTTAACATTAGACTGAACAGGGCTGTATAAAAACCACCTCCACCTTCAGGGAGGTTGTTTTCAGTAATATTTTCTTTTCCTTGGCTTAATTCTGTTCAAGTCCACTTTCTGCATGTATAAAATGCCTCGTTTCTAATGGGCAATGACAATAATACACCGACGACAAGGGAAACTCCTTTTCCACTTAGCACCTCAAAATGCAGGAAATCTAAGTCTTGGGGATCTCGAACTATTGAGCTGTCAGTTTCCCCCCCAGGGGCAAAATTGATCTCATCCCTCCCGATACACCAATAAACCTTTTCCTTCTCTTGTACACAACTCCTTAGTAAGTGGATTTTTCTGTGAGGACCCTCAGGAGAGCAGGAGGAGGGACTGGCGATGTGCGGCTACCCGGTCCATCCCCACACGAGCCCAGGGGTGGCCCATGCAGTGACAACAGTCGTGTCCCTGGCTCTGTATTTTGGCAGATCTTTCAGTTTGTTCTAACAATGGGCTTTGCATCCTTTGTATGGACAGGATGGTTTAGCGTCAGGTGACTGCAGAGTTGTGTTTACTTCCCCGGCATCATGTGTGTCCCCGTGGAGAAGAGAGTTTGTATTGGGTTTGTAGCCATGCATTGCTTTAAAAAGACCGCTAATATCTTTCCAAGTTTCTTTTCGAAGTTATCACACAGGGGAAAAAGAGAGCTAAGGCATTAAAGACTTACACGCTCAGAAAGACGGCAGCAGAAAAACAAAGAAACTTAATCTGGGATACACAAAGAAGTCGGGGGGGGGAGCATGATGTAGCCATAATGAGAAACGGCAAGATTGACATGAAAAAGATGGGACAGGCAGCAGAGTATAAATAGTAGCTGCAGTTTATTTGTAACTTTCATTTTTAGGTGGGGATGATTGACACATGGATGGGCTGGATGAAGGTAACCTCCCTGATCTTTAACTTGCAGGTCACATGGAGAAAACTTTGAGAAAATACTCCAACATGTAGATGTCAAATTGAGTGACAGCCGCGTGTGAGGTGAATTGCATTTACTGGCTTTTTTACATGCATCACTTCACAGAAATGATGGCTGCCATTTGAACAAAAAGACATCCTTCCCGACCGGGGTCAACAAACTGACAGTGCCCACCCATTAATAGAAAACACTGTCATTTAAAATAAAATGCTACGGAGAAAACTTCAAAAATCTATTAGCCAACACAGCGGATAGTATCAGTTTATGCACATGAATTACTGTATACCATTCCAGTGTTAATGTACAGCGCAGTGTGTGGTACAATTTTCATCTGTAACAATATATATAGAATGCCATATGGCTGACAGCATGTACTACACATGTCAGGCTCTTCTGTTTTCTAGCTCTGTACATCTTATTTGCTTCTGTCTAATTATCTTGTTCTGTTGAGGGGAGGGAGAGAAAATAATAAAAGCCAATGAGAATTCGAAAATCAAGGGCAGCAAATAGTGCCAGTTACTTAATCCCAGCATTAATGTGTTTCTGCAATATTTTTTAAAAGATGCAATTGGACATCCGTTGCTGGAGGTGGAATGTGGTGCTGTAATAAAGGCTCTATCTGTGGCATTTCAAAAAAAGAAAAAAGCAAATGAGAAAGAACAGCTCTGCTTTATGTTGTCCGCTTATATTGTTTAATTCTAGGCATAATTTTTCCAGCTGCTAGAATGTGCCCATATTGCTTCCTATTCTTAACTCTGTCTAAAAGTAGTATCTGGATTTTTTTTCCTAGCAGAAACAAAATAGTGCTGAAAAGGAACGCTACAAAATTGGACCCCAGGATCTGAAATGGCCTAAGGAGCTTCTCAGAAGTTTAAGCCCTGAATTTAAGGGGGTTTTTTGTTGGCTTTTTTTTTAAGGGATTTTATATTGTTTAAAGGTCAAAGCCCCAAGATTTGTCTTCAGAGATTTAGTCCTGGCTCGTCTGTCAGTCACTCTCACCCTCGTAAAGGCCAGAGGCGATTGCTGGCGCTCCCCCCTCTGCTGCTCTCCCCTCTTGTTGAACTGTTGCTCCGCTGAGAAATACCTTCTCCTCGACTGGAAGGAGGAAGCTCCCATCTCTTCTGTAACGGGAACCGGAGAGAGAAAAGAAAAAAGCGGGACTTCTTGTAAAAATCCCAACTGGGCAGAATTACTCCCTCCGCTCTGCTCCTCCTGCAGTGGTTGCAGTGATGGAGTCAAGGACTGTTAGGGAAGATGGGCTGAGAGAGTTGGGGTTGTTCAGCCTGGAGAAGAGAAGGCTCTGGGGAGACCTTAGAGCCCCTTCCAGTCCCTAAAGGGGCTACAGGAGAGATGGGGAGGGACTCTGGATCAGGAAGGGGAGCCGTAAGCCGAGGGGGAATGGCTTTAAACAGAAAGAGGGAGATTTGGACTAGATCTCAGGAAGAAATTCTTTGCTGTGAGGGTGGTGAGACACTGGAAGAGGTTGCCCAGAGAAGCTGTGGCTGCCCCATCCCT
>JAOXJK010000002.1:36577540-36589223 GCA_025774025.1 Xenus cinereus | reverse complement strand
TAGGGTGGATGGTTGGACTCGATGATCCCAAGGGTCTCTTCCAACCTAAATGATTCTGTGATTCTGTGATTCTGAGATTAAGAGACCTAGAAGACCTGGATGCACGGTGGAAAATGGCACCTGATGTTTCTTACTGGTTCTCTGTGGCCTCAAAGAGGCAGACTTTCATCTTCTCATCAAAATGAAACCCACCGAGGGGTTAGTATATCTATAAAAAACACCTCTTCCTCAAAAAATCATTCGTCTGCAAATGGTTAGTGAATGGGAGCACTGGTCTGGCCGCTCTAGGGGACAGGGCTCTGCCAGAGATGGACCTGTCATCCTGTCTCAAGTATGACCGTTCTTCTGTTAAACCTTAGTGGACTGGTTTGCTGTCTAGAGGTGCTTAAATTTTGTCTGTAGCCATTGGGAAGAAGGAAGTACATACATGAGAAAGGCTGGATTGTTTTCTGGGGTTCGTCAGGTTTTCCAATAACTGCATTAAAGATGAAGCAGTTGTATGAGATGGACCCACCTGCCCCTGCTCACTGCCCCTCGGAGCAGGTACCTAAAATCTCAGTTGGTCAATGACTGAGATCGGTACGTCAGAGGGACTGTCAGGGTATCCCCCTTGGAATAATATTTTCAGATTACTCCAGCCATTTTAGGAATATTATCTGTACTATGCATGGAAAATCGGACCCTTTCTTTTTTTGGCAGGTTTATTTTCTCATCCACTCTCTTACTTCTTTTGTGTATTTGGAAGTCAAAATAAATGCATTGCTTTATATAGTTCATGATCGAGGGCACTTGTTATGCAGCTAATTTTATTCCGTCTATTGAAAAGAAAAATGATAAAAATACCTTTTTTGACTATGTGAATAAGATGAGCGAAAATAATCTAAATTTAATGACCAAATCTGAGTTGCCTTTCTCCTGCAGTAAACTCAAGGGAATCTGCTTAAGTGACTAACGTGCACAGAATCAGGCTTTAAATGTGGCCGTTTTACCTGAGAGAGCCCAAGGACTGACTTAATGGCATTCTCTGTGAATCCCGCACAAGAGAGAGATAATGCCGCTACGTATGCAGATAATATGTGATCATAAACTGCAAGTAACTAGGTGATAAAAATGGCTTTTGGTTGCCAGCACAACCCGTAAGAGCTCAAGGAAAGCTACTGGGGCTTTTCTGTAGCCAAAGCGCTGCACAGAACTGCTGATAAACAGTCTCTCTTGGGCCAAGTTTTGCTTTTCCAAGTGGAGCACGAAGCGTTTCTGACACCTGCTTGTCAGGGCCTCTCACCTCCCCTTTACCTCTAATTTGTAACTGTGTAGGTCTTGGCCATGGAAAAAATACATCGGAGTTTTGACTTTGGTAGGGTAGCATTACACTCTGAGTCACAGATAAAGTATTTTCATTGTTAGTCTGTTAGGCTGTACCACAAATTTCCAAAGCAGTATCATATAAGAGAAGGAAAAATCTTAGTTATAATGGCCAATCATTACTAACTGACACAATTATAATGGTGACAGGGGCTGTCCATTCCCGAAGTAACTTATAGTGATACTTAATAACGGATAATGTCCTTACTCCTTTCCTATATTCATTTTATGGGTGCCTGCTTAACATATAAATATTTGTATTGTGTAATTAAAATGAATTAATGGATTCCCAAAAAACATGTATTAATTTAAAATGACTCTCAGTAAACTCAAGTAAACAGCAAGTAATTGTTTTACTTTGTATCAGTAGTTTCAAATTGGCTTTTTAAATTGAGAAGCAAAATATAGCCCATGAATGCACCTGTGTTTCTAATTAAGCAGTCCACAGTGAAAAAAAAATTCAAACCCAAGAACACTTTAAAATGATAAGAAGTGCAATCTAATTCAGTGCCCGTTTTTGTATTTGTTGTGCCCAAAGATAACGCCTGAATCTCATCAACTTCAATGAGACTTTGGCAAAGTTATAAAATTTCCGTATGTACTCACGGACTTTGCTGAGAGTTGATTTAAATCACGGTGGGTGACAGCAGATTCAGGTTAAATTTATTCTTTCTAGAGCTGATATGACTGGGAAGACGATGTATGTTCGTCTCTCTACTGGCCCAAGGCTAGTTTGCACATCCTATTGGAAAAGGGTTGGCCACTTGGCAAAGCCCCTTTGTGAGCCAGTGGACTATCAAACCAACTCTCAAAACCCTGTTAGTAGCATCACTTGGACTTCTCTGTATATAAATACCAGTGAACCAGGAGGTGAATGTATTCTTCAGTGAGCGTATAATTTTACAGATTGGTTTTCAAGCACTAGCATACGTTAAAAATTAATCTCTTTTAAATGAAAAGTTCATTTAAAAATGATGTTTAATGAGGTCTAATGCATCCTGAGATGCTCGCAGGAGAAGGTTTGTTCTGCAGCTGATCCTGACAAAGGAGGGCGGGGAGGTAATTAACAAAGACAATCAAACTTTCATTAGTATTAATAAACCCTGCAAGTTAAAATTTTTTGATGCAAACAACTGCTATTTATGTTTCAAAACACCAGTCTCTCTTTTCTAGCAGTACATCTTTTAAAGATGTTTTATTGTGTGGGTTTCTAGTTGACACCACACGTAATAGATTTCTTGGAAATAGAGTTTAACCATTAAACATGAGGTTGTATGTCATTATTTTCTTCATCTAAATGCCTGAAGGTGAAGCTGAGTGAATTTAATGCATTAAGAAAGGTAATTATCAGATAATCTTGATTGCCAAGATTCTTCCTCCTCCAACAAAAACTGATGGAGGCATAATCTGTGTACACGAACATCTCGTTTTTCCTTTATGGCTTTGATTTCGGTTTGACAGCAGTACACAGCAATGTTTCTGGGCTATTTTTGTATTTTTCTTCTAATATTTCTTCTGTGTTTCTCATCTGTTACCTTCCTCATCCCCATAAATTACACCTCATTTACCTACTCTTTTTTTTTTTACAGTAATAATTATATGGTCAAATGGATTGCTGTGCATTAAGGGCTAGAGGGAAAAATTGGCAAATTTTCCAGTAACAGATTTTTTTTCTTCTTTTCTGAAAGCTGAGGTGTAAGTTTGTCACAGCTTTCGCAAATCTTCTTTCTCAGCAGTCATGCATCAAAGGCTTAGAACTGCAAATGAATTATTTTGATTACTGCTGCCCTGGGAAGATCTCCAGGGATGGGAGGTGGCAGGCTTAGCTACTGTCCCTTCCTGCCGGGCCAAATCCTGCTCCCAGGGAAGTGAGGCATTAGGAATTTTGCCACTGACTTCTGTGGGGCTAGGATTTAGTGTGTAGGGCACAGACATATTTATTTAGAGAAAAAAAAAATTATACTCAGAGTCCTGTGTGCTCATGGTGGTTGACTCCCCAAATTTGGTGGAATTCAACATTTTGCTTCCCTGTACTAAGCCAATATTTAGATCAGTGAGGGAAGAGAAGGCAAAGAGAAGGACACCTGAGGAAACAACAAGAAATAAAAGAAAAAATGCTTTCCAGATACATTCACATCATAAAAGGCAGAAATTCCTTTTCCTTCCCCAGGTTTTTGCTTTTATCTGATAGATCCTCACAGGACTGACTCTGCCACCTCGCTACGGGAAAGCCTTGGAGATGGTGATAAGGACAAAACCAGTAAGGATCTAGAGAAAATAGTAGAAACCAAATAGACTCAAGATTTTCTGTGGGATTTTTTAACCAGTTCACAAAACTCCACGCTAGAAGGCATCTAGGGGTTTTTTCATTACAGTTTCTCCACGATGCTCAACTGGAAGGGGAGACAGTTGGGGCAGGAGGAGTTCCTGAGACTGGAAGCCTCTCTCTACATGCTGGTCTCCTTCACTGTTGGCTCAGCAGAGGTCACCTTACTGGTGCTTGGCAGCTTCCTCAGCCCTTTAGGTAGGCTCAGCCTTAGACTCTGCTCTCTTGGGAAGCAAGTGACCCCCATTTTCGGTCCCTTTGAGCTTATCTGCCTGACAAAGTCATGATGAACCTGGATTCCTGGTGCATTCCAGAGTTCTTCCAGTGCAAAAGCTCTTTTTGTTGACTCCCTTCCCGAGTATCCTTACTGCTGCTGAACTTGCACCTGGAAAACCTTACACTTGCCTATGCCTTGGGAGCAGAATAAGCAAGTCCATAAGGGGAGTAAGGGCACAAAAGCTATTCTTCAACCACTACTCCATCAGTAAAGCCCCGAGTAAGCCTCCACCAGCAGTGTGTGTTCCTCCTCATAGCAGTTTTTTAACAAATCAGTGTCTTTTGATCTCAGGGCTATCCATTTTGGCAAATAACCTTGTCATCAATGCCTGGTACTTCAGAGTTGATCCTTGTGCCTCAATTATGTGGTGTTTCTCTTTCAGAGGATGCTCCTCTGGACCACTCTTACCTTTCCCACTGCAGCCTTCATCAATCCCTTTTGATCTGACCCCATAGCAATAAATCTTCACAAACAAAAGTACGCTCTTAAAAAATGATAGAGCAATTTTTCAGTTTTCTATGTCCCTCAGTTAACTGAGGCCAGAATAAGTGAACTGCTACTTTGTTGTTCCTTGAATGTATGAAGGGACTCTTTAAAAATGCTTCTGTTTTCCTAAATAGAAAAGTGAGATAAATATATGGAGTATTCCTGGCTGTAACAAAGGCATGTATATTTTTCCTAAGCACATACAACCCAACAAGGTTTAGCTTAGGGCTCTTCTTTCTGATCCCATATTCTGAATCTACCCTTGAGAGGCAGTGTTTGCCTTCAGGGCAATTTGGAGCCTGTATTCTCCCCTCTTCTCCCCCTTTCCTTTGTCACTCACAAAGTATCTTCTTGTGCCCCACACAGGGATATGGTCCTCTGGAAAATTATGGGTAGCATTGTGTAACCAAAAGTAAAGGAAATGGTAGGAAGAATGCTATCAATTGGGTTGTTGCAAAGGGCAGACAAGAACGTGGAGGTGGACTTTACTGAAAAAAGAAAATAAGGTCTTGGAAGAAAAGATTGAGATTTCCTTAATTAACTGAAGCAGAGGGTCTGTCTCAGGATGGATGTCCTCTGGCACTGTGCTGCTTTGGGGCTGGCCAGCTTCCAGAGCAGAGCACTTGGCTTTAATTTTCTTCAGTCTAGTGCAGGTCCTCCCACAGCTTCTTCTGCCCTTCTTGGTTTGAAATCCCTCTGCCTCCTTGGTTTTGGTGGTGGGGAGATGCACTGACCTCATTATTCCTGAATACTTAGCATTATCCCAATTTCCCTGCAGACCAAGCCTTAGAGTAGTACAAAGGGATTTCCTCAGCCATGCCCTTTCCCTCTGCCATCTCCAAACGAAAGGGATGTTCTTTCCGTGTGACCCGGAGAGGCTCAGACAAAGTCCGAGAGCTGGGAATCCCCAAGGGACATTAAATCTTAAATCACAAAAAATCCATGGAAAGGATCAAACGCCCAATAAGCATTGCTGTATTTCCACAGCAGCAATAGTGGATTTGCCAGATAGCATGAAGGCAGAGTCCTTGCCAAGGAAGGCATATAAAATAGTCTCTTATTTTAATTAGAGTAATTATTCATGGGAGTCCAGATGTTTTTAAAAAAGAAAGAACAAAACCCTCTGCCTGCCAATGAATAGCAACATAAATTGTCCGAGTTCTGCGTGTCAGACGGGCAGAATGGATCCACTGATCAATATATTTCTCCAATTTTGTAAAATAATGCTAATAGCTATTGCCATCAATATTCCTATGGAAAAATAATTTAATAGAAGATTATTGTCATTCTATGACTTTTCTTAAAACCCCATTCATTAGAATTATATCCTTCTGCAAATTGTCTGAAAAATCGGCTCTGAAAAGGACTCCCTGCTGTACTGAATTCTATAGGCCTTTGGAGGGAATTCCATAGAGCTGTATTACATTTCTATAGATTTAATTCCTGGTGCTTTCTATGGGAGGTTTTTCCTGGGAGGACACATGTGAGAGATCTAATGCTCTACTTGCTTTAGTATTCAGTAGTTTTCATCCTTTTTTTTTCATTTGTGGGCTACCAAAAAATTTTCCACAAGAACATGTGGGCTCTTGTGTATTGAATTTAAGTTCAGTGACCGTAGACTTATCTGCTTTATGCGGGAATTAGGAGCTGACAGACTCCAGTGGATCCATGGACAACACGTTGGGAACCGCTTCTTGTCTTCCTTCTTTCTTTCTTTTCTACTGGAATAGAAAATGTAACTACTGCTCCCTGTGTTTTTAAGCGACTGAGAATTGCTGCCTCCACCTTTGGACTTGAAACGCATTACTGTAATCATCACCATTGTCATTTATTAATTTACACAGATTCACATCTGCTTTTCCAAAGTGGACACGGGACTGGAATTACCCCCTGAAGTAGGAAAACAGGAGCAGTTTTAAACCATAAATAATATTACTGCCATGGTGTTAGTTTTCAGAGGAGCGGCGTTAGGGGATACTCAAGGAAGAAACTATCCCCAGGCTGCTGGGAAATTAAAATATGACAGATTCTGCAGCTAATAAAAAAATCTGCAACCGTAATACTGAAATGCAGCGTGTGTGTTTGAACGTGTGTGTTCAGTGTTGGATTCTTACTGATACTCGTTAAAATGTAAGAATCAATGGACTTTATTTTTTTGGAGACCAGCATTTTGCCCCCATTTTGGTGTTGAACGACAGAAGAAGAACCTGTATAATATGGCACACAATTAGATTTTCTTGACTTCTAGACAGGGAGTGTTTCTCGTTGTATCCCTCTCTGCGAGTAAGCTAGACAAATCATTTATGGAAGTGTTCTTGCTGGCTCTGAGAAATCATACAGATGAAGGAGCAGAAGTTTTAAATTATCCTGATGCAAAACAATTCTTGAGGCAGAATAGACTTTTTTTATGTTGTAAGAAACTTTGCAAGTCCCCATGAATCAATGCATTTGGAATCTTATGGAACAGGTTCAAAACTGTCAAAAAGGTCTATTCAATATTGAATATGCTTGCACTGTGAATAGCAGAGAGGAAAACTCAATGTCTGCCAAAAGAATGTAAAAACGACTGATAAAACAAGCAGAAATCAGTTCTTTCAACTCCAAAAGGTTTTGTTTCTTTTTTTTTTTAAGAAAAAAAAAAAAGAAAAGAAAGTAAAAAGACATAAACACAAAAGCTGTAGTTGACAGTGTCTCTTTGACAGCACTTTTGTAGCCGTTTAAGCAAAACAATGCAAAGCAGCTTTCTGGAGGACGCTGGCAGAACATACTGTAGCTTTCAAACTTTGCCCAGACTGCTGAGAGATGCAATGTTTGACTGAGAAGCTGATGTGGGTTTGGCAACATTGCTTAATTGATAGTGTAAAAAGAAAGAGGATTCTGCTTCCACCATCTGCAACAGTAACAGGGACCAGCTCTTTTTCTAATAGCATCTGTAGTTTTTCTTCCACCTTTGCCTCACCAAAATAGATTAATTGCAAGGAAATGGTCCAGCACATGTACCTGGAAGGATCAAAGAGTGTGAATTTCTTTTTAGGTTTAATTACTAATATGAAGTTTCTCTTTGGTCTTTCCTCGTTCCTGTTGGCAGAAAGATTGTTTAGGAAGTGAGTTAGGGGCTGGTGGGACGGACCGCAGAGTTCTCGGGTGGGCTGTAATGGCCCTTCCAAGGTTCTCAGGTTGGTGTAGAATCATAGAATCATAGAACTTTCTAGGTTTGGAAGGGACCTTTCAGATCATCAGTTCCAACCATCAACCCAGCACTGCCAAAACCACCACTAAACCATGTCCCTCAGCACCACGTCTGCACCTCCAGGGATGGTGACCTCCACCACTTCCCTGGGCAGCCTCTTCCAAAGCTTAACCAATACCTTTTGGAAAAGAGATCCGACATGCTCTAATGTGGGACTTCCAGGGTTGCTGGTGCATTTGGTAATGTGACTGGGATTTCCTGCAGTTTACAAATTAATTAAAAATACTTTGCAAACCATTTGTGGTTCTCATACTAATCCTCGCTCCTCTTAGAAAGCCATGGCAGACCCTCCTGCAGAAGCATTCAGGTGAGCCCTGGCTGAGCCTCTGTGCCGCCCCACACCTCAGTGCAAGAAAATCTATCCCATTAATTTTAGATGTGATGTTTGCCGTGGGTGTAGATTACAGCCTATACCCCACCACGCCAGCCAGAGGTGTCTATATCCCAAGTTAATGGTCTTCCTCTTACCTGATATCTACCAGCTTATGTTTACTTTATGCCCAAACCACAACAGTCCTATTTTTTTAACAAATAGATCTAATCCCTGAGATTGCTATGTGCATTTCAACAATGTGCTTTGGCCTCCCAGAGTAAGAGCGTTTTCTTATCCTTGAGCAAATGCAGGAGTTGCTTTGATGGACCAGTGCATGACCTGTTTATTCCAGTATCCCATCTCTGGCAATGGCCAATGCACGGAAAATGCAAGAAATATCAACAGGGCCAGTTAATGGATGAGCCAGACCAATTCAGAACACTTCTTCCCAGTACTCATAAATCACGAGCTAAATTAAACCTTATGACAAAGTTTTAAATCTCTTAGGAAAAAACCCAATCCCAACATCTATGTTCAGGTAACAAGAGTGATCTCTTGCGGGGTTTTCCACACTTCCCTCAGCTCCATCCTTGTTTTCTTTTTTGGTATGGAAAGGGACCGATCTAACCCTGATGTTGCACAACTTAAGCAAAGCGTAAGTTTCCCAATCAAATTACTTGAGCATCTGTATGACCAGATTTAGGAATAGAGCACTTAGTTGTCAAATTTTGACATGAAAGAATTTTGCAGAAAGCCTCTGGTAAGCAGGAACATTTTATTGCACTAGCATTTCACTTTCTCTAATGCTTAAGAGATAAACTATAAGACAGTTCTTGCTATTGTATAAATATCATCTGTGAAAATCATTTCATGTGATGAGGGTGTTTGTGACTGAGAAGTTGCACCGTGCATTGCCATTGTCAGCTTAATCCTCCTCTGTGTCCATCCATCTGAATTCCATTCCCAGTCTGCCTTCAGGCATGTTACATACAATTAATAAATCATCCTTAGTAACTCGGGTTTTTTTCCATATATGTAATTTTTGGCTGAATTATGTTCAAAAAGGGGGGCAGTACTATTGTACTAACTGAAAATATTTTTGTGTTATGCTTGATATACAAAGCCTTTATTTCTCATCTCGTCTTTGTTTACTAGCATATATCATACTGCCCAGACAAAGCTGTAATCCTAATAAATCTGTACCCAGAAGATGAGAACCATGTCTTGGTCGAGCAAATCAGTTATGGTTCCAGTAAGGAATACACATGAGGTGACAGTGGACAATTTGAGCAGGAGAAAATGAGTGAAATGTATTGAAAATTCATTTTTATGAACTTTTCACCCAGCTCTGATTTGGACCCCTGAGTACAAAGCTTGTCATCCTTGCTCTTGGGAGCATTCCCTCCCAGCAAGGATTTCCTGGCTTTCTCCCACCGTTGCCCTCGCTCGGGCTGCAGTCCGACATCAGCGCTAGAATGTCTGCTCCGTTTTCGCTCCCATTTTAACCATTAAACCTGCTGAACCAAGGCCCAGACTGCAAACTGGTGAGGTGCCTGTGCTCCGAGTCTGTCAGCACTGCTGGGAACATTGCTTCTCTCGGGGTTGTGGAAGGGGAGAATCCCAACAGGAGCTGCGCCACAGCTCAGATGGGGACAGCAAAATGGGATGGAGACTTCTCCAGCGTGGATAGTCTGAAGGCAGTATCACCTTGTACGTCTCTTTTGGTTGACCTTCTCTTGTCTAGTAGCTGTACTGGAGTTAGGTGGGAACGTTAGACCATTGTGGTTGTAGTGGTCCACCCTGTAATCCCTCCTGTTACGAGCAAGGCTTTCACTTGGCCCACACTCCAGCTCTCAGCGGAGAAGAAGGGAGCCTGCTGGACCTGGCCAAAGCCAGAAAGCCATTTCCCTTCAGGAGCACCAGCACTCAGGTCAACAGCAGAGTCATGAAGTGAAATTGTTTCGTGCGTAGCTCTTCCAGATTTAGTCCTTAAACGCGAATAAATATCTCCTCATGTTTACACGTACTAGCTAGAATGCAGACTTTTTCTAAAATGTCAAAGCTGCAGTTGTAACTTGCAAAAATTTATGCCTTAGAAAATCTGATGACCCTGTTTGATGACTCTATATTTATTTTTAAGTCCTAAATAAGCAAATACATTTTCTTGAAATGGTGTAACCCAGAGGGAGGCATTTAAATGCCCTGGGTTCAGAGGAGATGACCCCTACTTTTGTGACTTGTAATTAAGAGCCTCTCGTTGAAATTGCCAGGAGTGTCTGTTCATTCTGGCTGTCGCTTGTTTTTACTCCATTTGGCTAACAAGAAAAAAAGCACTTTTCTTGAAGGTTTTTATCTGGAAAAATCACAGCAACCTGTTGTGACTGGTATAGATCTGTGAGAGAAATTATGGCAATGTTTTGATATGTAGCGCTGGTGGTAATACTTCTGTCATCGACACCCAATGCTGACGGCAGCAATAACTTCACCAGGGGAGGAATTTGATAAAGTAGTCTCCAATAAATAAATTTGGTCTGGGTTGTAAATCTCTTCACCATTCTTTGCAGCGTTTTGATTTCCTCACTGGCCTTCAGAGATTTGGTGTCTTCCCTGTATTTGACAAGTGTTTGTGTCTCTTGCCTAATGAACAGTTTGGGTGGGACAGAGGTGGGAAGTTCTGAAATCAAAGTTTAGGGTTTTATAATTGAAATTTTAGGGTTTTACTTTGGCTTCCTGGAAACCTACCAAATGTTTTGGGGGTTATTTCATAAACAGTAAGGCCGAAGAAAAGTTTACAGAGGAAGCAGAGTGTGATTCAGTAGAAACATTTCTGAAAAATTTGAATGTTGATTTTATTTAAAACCCCCGAAGTTTAAAGTTTTGAAAAAATTCCACATAAAACTAGATTTTTTCCTTGGCTTTTAGCAGACTTAGTGATTACAAAAATCTGCTGCTCTCACTACTCCTGTGTTGTACATAAGCATTACTCCTTCTGTACAATATTAGAAATGAAGCATCACCATTCTACCACTTCTTTTTAATAAAAGAGACCCCTTGGATACAGATAAGAGTAATTCCCCACATTTTATATTGTCTCTTTTCTTCTTGGAACCAAGAAAATGTGTTTGTGACAGAGTGATGTTTCTGCAGAAGTGGTTTGTCAGTTTGTACAACCCAAGGGTTCGTGAGCCAGAGCTGAAGAAGGCAGCAGAAGCACCACCAGAGCAGCCTGGAAGAAGCAGGCTTCTAATGATGTGCTGCAGCAAGACAGACTTCCCATGGGTCACCCCTCATTAATTGATGTTGGCATCGTCAACATGAGATGGCAGCCGAGCAAAGCACCTTTCCTGGCTGGGCTCCTCCATGCCTGGTGCTCTCCGACAGCTTGTGGGGACAGGCAGTGCCTGCTTTGGCTTCCTGCAGGGGCCACCCTGCAGCTCCTGCTGGGTTTCCCTCCTTTCCCTCGGCTTTCACTGCTTCTTCGATACAGAATCATAGAATGGTTTGGGTGGGAAGGACCTTAGAGATCTTCTGGTTCCAACCTGGGCAGGGACACCTCCCACTAAACCAGGTTGCTCAAAGCCCTGTCCAACTTGGCCTTGAACCCCTCCAGGGATGGGGCAGCCACAGCTTCTCTGGGCAACCTGGGCCAGGCTCTCACCGCCCTCACAG
>JAOXJK010000002.1:36540317-36577440 GCA_025774025.1 Xenus cinereus | reverse complement strand
GGGACTGGAAGGGGCTCTAAGGTCTCCCTGGAGCCTTCTCTTCTCCAGGCTGAACCCCCCCAACTCTCTCAGCCTGTACGTTTTATACTTCACACTTGGCTAAACCTCCCCTGGATACGAGCGTGTCGCCGTACATTTTCAAACTCCTCATGTGGCCTGCCTTGCAGTTAGCTCATTCTTTCTGCTGGATAGAACCTCAATACATTAAAAAAAGGATTAGTATGTGCAAGCACAAAAAAAATCAGAATACTGTAGAGCACTTAATTGGCCAACTGCCGTCAACCATTTCAGCACTTGCATCTTCCGAGGTACTTGTACAGTATTGTTGGAGGAGAATAAATCATTTGACACAACTAGGTTTTAGAAAAATATGTGAAAACCATTCAGGCAAAAAATCAGTTGAAATGTATGAAATTTTCCATCTGAGTGCTCTCTGCTAAGAGAAAATATTTCAGTGAGGTGCAATATTTAATCTTGTTTTAAAATAAGTAGTTTACTATATAAAATCACTCAGGGTGTGATTTTTAAAATGCAATGTAATTTTATTTTAGTTTTAAGATTTGTAGCGTGAAATGCTGGAACATGACAAAGAAGATCTGGGCAAACTTGTGTGCTGGAAATAATTCTGCTGCAGTTGGGTTTAAAATCTATGAAAGGCTTAAACTGATGGAAAGCTGCAGACACGGCTAACGCAGAGCAGGCCCATGTTCATTTTTATACAAAGCGTGGCTTTCCCGCCTCTGCAGCCTGGGTGAGATGTTTTTCCTCGTTGATGCTGTTGGAGACGGTGGATTTGCAGTAGCTCAGAGGAGGAAGCGGAGCAAATAAACGCTGGAGTCACGGTTTGAGCCCAGGTGGCCATTGCCATCTTCTGCCAAGGCATCGCATGGGGTGCGCTGATGTTGGGAACCTCTGGCCCTTGGTTTGTTTGCATCTTTAGAGTATAAAAAGACAAAGTTTGTGGAGGATCAGTATATATAAAGGTTCTATTACAGACTCAGCTTTTTGGACAGAGATCTAAATCTAGAAAAGAGCGTGTCATACCTAAAGTAATGCATTGAAAGTGTCCACTATACAACATTTTGCTAATTAAATTATTAAAGCTATAGGGGTTTTGCAACACATCCGTGCATGTACCCAGTCATGGCTCATTAAAGTCCTCATCTTGAAAGCTGCTGAGAACAGTAGACATTTCTCTGAACTGCTCCATCTTTTGCTCTGAAGTTTTATGATGTACAGGAAAACAGGGCTGCATCCAACGTCGATACATGACCGATACAATCAAACAGTAAGTGGCTCCACATGCATTCTCTTAATTGGTAGCTGTCGTATTGAGATTAAATTGGGCATTAAATTAAAGTTAAAGAGAGATTAAATTGTGACCTGAAGTGTAGTAAAGTCGTATAAGCACTTAAATATAAAACCCGTTGTTTATTGGGAATAAAACTGAGAACCCACGTTGCTTTGTTTGTAGAGTTCAGTGTGTTCTTCCTAATATAGATTAAGAAAATTTCAAAATAATTCTGTGTAGTGTCTGTGTTTACTCTCACAAAGGCAGAGCAAAAGGAAGAGCTTTAGGTCCAGAAAGCTTTCCCATGACCCTCCAGCTGCTCCTGCAACACTCTCCTCTGTCCCCAGGTGGTGACCAGGAACGTCCTTAGAAAATCCTCCCTTCCCAGCTGGGCATCTTGGCTTTTGTGGACCTCAGAAACTGAATTTACTCATCCTTTCTGAATGTGTAGGGGAATATTTGTTTTCTTTGGCATTGGGGTTGAGTTTTGGGTTTTCTGTTGTTTTTCTCATTGCTTTGGTGACTTGAACATCAAACATGTTTTATGATCCCTTAACAGGAACCTGCGGTGCAGGTGCTGTGAGGGGCGAATGGGTGGGAGGTGAGTGGTGGGCAGCAGGTCCATGTAGGCTGGGGTTTGGGAGCTGCAGCATCGGGGGGAGGCTGCAGATCTCAGCCGCCTTTCCCTCTCAATTTGAGACCGACGTGGGGCTGGCAGCCCTTGTCTCCCGTAGCAGCAAGACGCTGCCAAGCAGCTAATTGGCAGCATCTTGTTTCTTTGAGAGGCCCTATCTCCTGACTCCCACCAGATCCCTGCCAGCGCACGTAACCTCTAATTGAAGGAAGAGAGATGCAGTCTGGCACACTGCTCCTAAAAGCTTGCTGATCTTTGCATTAATGACCTAATCTTTGGGTTTATTTTGTTCCTCCTTGTGCTACCATGTTTTCAGCTCCGTTTTCTGTGTTCTTCCTCTCTGGTTTTTATTTCTCCATGGTTCTCAGTCGCCGTCCAGCTGAGATGTCCAGTGGTGACTGAGGAGATGGTAACATGCCCTTATTCCAAGCACTTAGGCATTTTTGGGAATCCTGGCCCTAAATGACTGTGTCTGTGAGTGGCAGAATATAGTTGTGGCACAATTTAGCTCTAAAACCAGCATGCCATTGCCCTGCATGGACCCAGGATGCGGTAGATCTTCTGTCCATGTGGCTGGGTTTTCCCTAGTGAATGTGCAAACAGGATGGTCCCAGATGCAGGAGGGGGAGGACTGAGCAATGCAAAGGCTGTTCCTGCGAGAATGTTGTAGCTGAAGATCCAACCCACTATATTTTCTGGTTTTTTAAGGCTGAAAATAGCATGAAATGTGGCATAAAGTTAAATGATCAAAACACATAGAGAATTTTGGTCTTTTAAGTATTGTCAGGCAGAGAACTGGACAACCTTGGGTGAGGCTGATAACTTGCTTGAGACAACAGGCTGAAGCAATGCCTAAACTGGAATAGATCTTGAAGGTTTCTGGCTCCCTGTCCAGTGCTCAGCTCATTAGACCATCCTTCCTCGCCACTTCTAATAAGCTGTTCTACAGTTTGCTCATTTAAAACCCTTTTGTTTCTATGGCTCCATTTCTTATTTATAAGAATGTTAAATTAAGCATTTGCCTTAAATTAAATCATGCAAGTCTGTGATATACTTTTCATTTCAGCAAATATTATGAAATAAACCTTGTCATATAAACAATTAAAGCAAAGAGAAAATTCAGAGATATTCTAGACATTGAGCAGTCAACCTTTGCAATGAAATACAATTGTATTCGTAGAAAAATAAATGATGAAATTGGATAATTAAAAACCATACCCAAACAGGGCCATTGTGTAAGAGCTGATCTATAAGAGCTCCATGAGATCAGTTCTCAAACCGTAGACCTACAGAGAAGATGATACAATGCCTCTCACGACAAAAACCTCCCACAAATGGGCATGAGCTATAGGCATGAATTACTGTAATTACAATTCATTTAGGTAAATTAGGCTGCGTATTACTCATAGATCTGAAAGAGGTTTGGGTGTTTGAAGAGAAAAGGTGATGATCGCCGTTCTCAGGAGCTGGTAGAGGGTTCTGGGAGTCAGGTGGTGGGATCCCCAGGACAGCTCCTGGTCATCAGAGGGCTCCAACACGAGAACCTGGCTTTAAGTGCCAGGAGATTATTCAAGATTTAGATAATTTATGTCAGCTTCTGAGCCAGATCCTGGGCTACTCTGTACTTTGTGCACATCCATGAGCTTGCCATGTTGGAAATTAGAGCAAAATTGGATCAATTTATGCAGAATTAACATGGTAGTGGGTGACTTGTTCCTCTCACTTCAGTTGATTGTGCTTTCATTGGATCTAAATTTGCTTTCTCCATCCTCCAGTTAATTGCAAGTGTCCACTATGTGTATTCTCTTGCTGTCAGTTGGTTGCTGTAGACCTTGCTAAAAGTATTTTGTTCTTTGCACCTGAAGACTGAATTGCAGGCTGTTTTCATAGAGATTTTGAGGTTAAATGCTCCAGTATTTCTATTGCTATTTCTGGTCTTGGAGTAAAGTTTTTCTGTGATACTGCCTCACTGTCCGTTTTAAAAATTGAAATTACTTTGGTCTCCCTGTTATGTTTGTAAAAGATTTTTGCATTTCACCCCGCTGTAGTGGCATATTATAAATATTTCCTTTGATGTGTGGCTTTACTCCATTCCCTCCCACCCTCTCCTTCGCCAGAGTGGCGGACTGTTCCCTTTCTTTTTCTCCCACCCCACGACAGCTTATCAGCCACCCGAAGCTGGGAGGTGGTTCCCTTTAGCATGTAAATAAAGCAACACTTTTTCCAGTAAGTAGCTCAGGCTGGCATTATATGCCAGAAATTCTCATCCACACAATGATGAGTTCAAGTTCATTATTGTGTGAAGGGTTTTTTTTCTTTCACAGTAGGAAAGGTGATCAGTCTGCAATTAGTCCTCTCCTTCCCCAGCTTTTATAACTCCGTCTTTGCCAGCTTCTCATCTCCCAGGACTGAAGCCGAAGGTAACTTTTTTTGGAATCCATTTAATGTCACTGTCCTCCCGTCATCCAGTTCTGCATAAAATTAGCCTGTCCTCCAGCTGACAGTAAATGATGTGGCGTTAGAGCAATATTTGGAAAGATGTGCCTAGAGTTCACTATTCTGGTCAGATGAGCGGGGAACATGCTTTTGCATTTTAATTTGAAATTCAGTGAATATTTTGAATGCCACAGCATGTCTATAACATTATTTAAAAGATCCTGTGCACTCAGGCGTGTAATGATTGACATTGGCTGTAACTTGATGCAATGTTGCACTGTTTTAATTCTTTTTGGGGCAGTGTTATCTTTGATCACTTCGTATTCACTGGAAAAATCCCACAATTGCAATCCCACATTATGTTTCAGTGAGGATGCCAAGTTCTCTATGGTACGTAGCTATTCAAGGCACTTTGTCCACCCTCAGGCTGCTCATTAAAGTGATGGCAGTTTCTATTTTAATGAATAAGGTAGAGTGCAAATTCCCAACTTCATTCATAGACCCTGAATGGTAAAAAGGAGTGGGTTCTTTCTTCAGTTCCCAACTTCTTTGTTTTCTTGGAAATTGTGTAAATGTGTTCATAACCATGGCCACAACCCCATGTGCATGCAAAAACCATCCAAGTTACGAGCTTTTAACTTGCGTCCAGGGTTCATATTATTAAAACTTTAGTCTGTAACCAACATCCCCTGTCCCAGATTTCATTTCTAGACACAGTTGCGTGTCCATATTGCGAGAGGTAAGAGTAGGACGATGTCTGACAAGAGAGACTTAGTTCCCTCTTTTAATTCTCTGTTGTTCCTTCGCTAATCGTCAGTGCTGTGCCAGAAAGCCTTTCTATACAAAAATAACATTCCTCGCTTGCAGGGACTGCCATTTAAAAGGCTGCACTTGCCCACAGATACACAGCAGGAGCACGAAAGCTGCTGCACATTTCCTCTCCGCTTAAAATATAGCACTTTAAGGTAAAGCATGAACTAAGTGCAGCGCTGAAGTGCTGCACAAGTGGGAACAGTCGGTGTCAGGGAAGGAGGCAGAGCTCCCCGCTCCCGCTCCTGCCTATTATCCCTGTGCCATTCAAAACCATCCGCCTGGACGCCTTCTTTTGACCGCTGGTACTCCTCAGTTTGCTGTGAAAAACTCTTTTTTTTCCTGCCCATTACCCAAAGTTTGGGAATAGCTGTGGCTGCCAAGTGGAGGTTTTTGAAAGCGGTGGTGAGTTGCTCCTTAAAACTGGGTTAAGGAGCCCTTGTAGCTTTTCCTGCGCCCACGTTTATTTCTATCCCCCCTGTAAGCCAGAGGCAGATGCGTTTTGGGGCACCCATAGCTGCCCTGGCTCATAACAACAACCAACTGGAGGATGCATCGATGTGGAGGTTTGGGCTCCGGTTTAGCTTCTGCTCGAGCTCTGTCCCAGGGAGCTGGGGTTGTTCAGCCTGGAGAGAAGGAGGTTGAGGGGAGACCTTCTCACTCTCTGCAAATCCCTGAAAGGAGTTTGTAGAGAGGAGGGGTCTGTCTCTTCTCCCAAGTAACAAGCAATAGGACAAGAGGAAACACCCTCAAGTTGCACCAGGGGCAATTTCGGATGGATATTAGGAAAAATTTCTACACCAAAAGGGTTGTCAAGACTTGGAACAGGCTACTCAGGGCAGTGGTGGAGTCACCATTCCTGGAAGTATTTAAAAGCCAGGCAGACATGGTGCTGAGGGACATGGGTTAGTGGTGGATTTGACAGTCTTAGGTTGATGGTTAGACTCGATGATCTTAAAGGACCTTTCCAACCCAGACAATTCTATGATTCAAGAAATTTGCAGCAAGAGCCACTGAAGGCCCTTTCTAACCCCCCAGTGCCCTTTGCACTGGGCAATCCCCGTGTGTCTTTTCCACAAAGCCAAGCTGTGGGGCAGTTGGAGACCCACCAAGAGGACTCTGCCTCCATCTTTCCCTGCCCACAGCTCCTTGGACCAGATCCATCTTTTCCTCAGAGATTTTGGCTTTAGCTGGGAGGTACAGGTGGATTTGCTTAGTGCACACTGATTTTTACCCAATTGTATAAAATCAGAGAATCAAGTACAGGTGCCTTTTTTTTTTCCTTGAGAAAATCTGAAGATAAATATTGAAATAAAAAAAGGGCATGCTATTCGATAGTATTAAATAACTACACATGGTTGCAGGAGACTAAGGAATTATTTTAATATTATTTTCATTTGCATATGTTCCTTCAAAATCCTCTTGCTGAAGGATACAGTTTCAGGGGAAAAGCCAAAACATTTAATCATTTAATAAAAGCAGCTCTTGCCCTGTATTTGTTATCATCATGGTTTTTACATGCCAGAGGATCTTTGTGGTACAAAGAACACGATCCGGAAGGGAAAAGTCCTTCCTCTTTCCAGCTACACTAAAACACTTTTGCTCCTTAAAAGTCTTCACGTTTTTTATCCGTGAGGCTTGGGACTTCCTGGATGAGGACTCAATGCCAGGGAATTCCCACCCCATTGTTGTGTTTTGAGAGAAACCATGTTTGACTGGAAAATGTGATTTACGGTAGCACCTGGAAGAAGGGACCTACACACCTGAGTCAAGAATGTTAAATAACCACTAAAACTTGTGCAGTTTTTTCTGGAAGGCTCTTTCTCCATTCGCTAACTTTATGTTTGTTTTTCTTACCAACCACCATTGCCTGTTTCACGTACACATCCACAGAGAGATGTGCGCACAGATTTCGGTTTCCACTCGTGTTTTTCACCATTTAACAGGTTACTCTCCTGCATAAAATGATCTGTTCTTCAGGCTTAGTTTCAGCGACCTGTTTTATACTGTATAATTTGGGGTGATTAGTGGTCGCTGGGAGCTCAGATTCACAGTACCACTATAATGTCATTTGCGCAGTTCCATTTTTCCCCTGAAGTCAAAAAGTGCTAGTTTTTATTACACTTTACCCTGCATTAGTAGAATTTATTACACTTCGGCCATGCAAAGCTGACAGTCCTGGAGAGCATGGTCTCCCAGGGTTCCTCCGTGGGGCAAGTCAACCCAACAGAAAGGGTCAACTAAAGGGACTCCTTCCCTCTCCTCACCTGTGGAGGCTTCCTTCCCAAGGCTCCCAGCCACACAGAAGAGAGTTTGTTGCTAAAACCTGCTGTTTTGGTAAGAGGGTGGCTTTTCCCGGGGAGGAGATGCGTCCGAAGGGAGCCAGGCTCACTGCAGAACCTGCGTGGAAAGTTTTGGCTCTCCTCAGAGAGATTCCCTGGGATGAATCACGATGACCGACTCAACTTCCAATCTGCTGAAATGAAAAATTACATAAAAAGATTGTTGGGGTTTTGATTTTTTTGCTTAACTGGTAGCTCGTAATTCAACAGAGGAAGCCACTCGGTGGCCTTTTTGCCTTGAGCACCCTCAGCAGAAAGATTTAGCATTTGGAATTTTAAATTATGATTTGATGATTTTCCACATGCCAAAATAGATATCGCTCACTATCCTCGGGCTGCATGAGCTGCAAAAAAAAAGACAAGAAAAGAAAAGAAAACCAGAGAAAAAGCAGGAGGGCTAAACAAACACCACCTCGGCGTACACAACTTGAGCTTTATAAGGAGTAAACCCATAATCGCAAGGTCTGTGGTCTTAGCAGCATATGACCCCTAACACGCAAAAGAAGTAGATCATTGAATTAAAAAAGGGCCGTTTTCCAGAATGTAATTGCACCTCAAGGGCAAATAAATACCTTCTTGCTGCTGGGATTGGTAACGTTCCTTTCCATAACTGAAGCATCAGGAATAATTATGCTAAAAGACACTTAAGCTAGTAGAGAAAACACATATTGCGTTTTATGATGCTCTTGCTGGGCTTCTGGTGTAACGTGAGAGAAATTACATTAACGCTGGTGCAGAATTACCCCCCCGTGTTGATCTGAACAGCATTGTGCAGCTTTCCTCACTTTTCATAGCTCTATTAATGGTTTTCAAAAATTGTGGGGCTAAAGGAGTATTAAAATGTCTTGGCAACGTACAGTTGCTCAATCTTTTTACTGTGGGATTACATATACCTTGTTTCTATTTGATTTTGATTGCTTGCTTGGCCTAGATTCTCCGCAAGCATTTGGTATGACTGAATAATTTTTAGTTGTACTTTCTTGCCATGCTTTATGCTAATCTGCTGCTGTTTTGCAGCTTCAGCCTTGCCAGTCAATGCTGCAGTCGACAGTCTTTATCCTTTACTGGATTTTTAAAAGGGTATTTTATTGCCTGTCATTACCATTCATTGTGGCTTTATGGACTGTGCTCGCCCGCTCGCCGGATGCTGCGGCTGCCGCTCGCTCCCCGTCGCATCTCCCTTTGTTCTGCCGCGGGCACCGGCCCCTCCGCCACAAGTTTGATATCGTCCCTTCCGCCTCCCACCCCTCTGGAACCGCCTCGGATGCCCCCTTGTACTGGGGCTGCTGGAGCTCACAGATGGGAGAGGGGCATTTCAGATCCTGAATGTCTTCGTGATTTAAACTGAATGGGGTTTTTTTCAGTGTAGATGTTAAATACGAAATTCCAGGCAAAACTGTGTTATGCTTCAGGAGTTTTGATACCTCTCAAGTGCTTTTTATTATGCTAATGCATATTGGAAGGAAATTGCAATGTTTCATTCAAATGACATAATTGAATTAACAATAATTTATTAAGAACACATTGAATTTCTTATGCTCTGTTTATGAATATTTTTCAGCTTTATCTGATAACAGATGGGTATGGGTGAAAATCAAACCCGTATCTGCAGTTCCTCAAAACTTTGGTGGCTTGTGTAAAGCAGAACTCAAGTCTAAATAGAATGACTGTGGTCTCGAGGAGATTCTTACAGCTCAGTGCTCACCTTCTTTTGTCTCCTTTAATAGGTACACAATTTGGGATCCTTTAGTTTGGTTGGAAGTGCTTTCAGGACAGTTAAGTCATTAAGAAAATATTTAAGCAGTGTCAAACTAGAGGTTTGCCAGTGTAACTTGCTGAAAAACAAACAGATCAAAATCATTTTTAATGTAGATAGATAGAACCTAATACCGTGTTCCTCACCCATGGACCCATGGACCAATGGACAAGCGTTGCCCGTGAGCCCATCAGTATTGCCTCTGGCCACAGGAAACAGGGGAGTGACAGCTGAGGAGGGCAGGAAGAAAACAGTCCGGTGTTTCCTGTGGGGCATCACTTCTTCATTTCTGTTGTCTTTCTACCTGGGAGGGTCTGAGATCATGGACAGGAGGGAAGGCTGGAGATTTACTAGTTTGGAGTTGGACTTGAACAGAGGTATTTATGTACGAATACGGATATGCATAAATCTTTGCCTGACTACTCAGCAAAAGGAAAATGGATAGTTTCCTATAGCAACACTTAAATGTTTTTATTGCTGTTTTTAAAGTAAATAAATCATTCACTCTGTACTTTTTCATGAGGTGATTTATATCTTGAAAATGCAGCGTTCTTTTAAAGTGTGTTAGATTGGGAGAGCAGGAGCAGCACTGTGAAAGCCCTGCTTCTCAGGGATCTGCAGTGGCTGTTAACCAACAAGTTGGCTCCCCTGTGCTGCAGAGAGACACGTTTTTAAAAGCCTGGCTTAAACACCGCCCTCGGTGGGAGCTGAGTGCTCAGCACCTCCCAGGATTGGACCTCAAATACTTATCTGTATGAGCTTTCCATTATTCATTCTACAAATGAAACTGGTTGTAATGTAAATTATAGAATGAATCTTTCTATGGCTTAAGATCCTGTAACTTAAACCTCCTAGGCTGCTTATCTGCCTTCTGCCACCTACCTACAGTTTATCCTGTGCACTTGGCATTCTTGATTGTTCCTTGCATATAAATTTCAATCATACCCACAGGGTACCTCTAGTCTATAATAACTTGCATTGTGAGCAATTTAGCAAGAGAACCGTTCTGCCCAAACAGTGAGTGAGACATTTGCTATTGGGAAAAGCAAAACCCTTGGGAAGTACCATGCATATTCCTCACATAACGCTGTAATAAGGCAATTGTACTGAAATTAAAATAGAGATTGAGAGATTTATCTCCCCTTTCAGTCACACGGTATCATGGAACTGTCCGGGAGCCTCCAAGCAAAGCAATCCCACACATGCAAAATCAGCCGTCTCGGGAAGTCGGGCTGATTGGCTAACGATGGCTTGATACCTTCTACAAAAGTCATTAAAATTCTTCCTTATCTCAAGAGAATAACTTTGCACTGTAATAATCTTATTATACCCCACTTGTTCTATCCCTCTGCCAGCCAGGTTACGCACGACGCCTGCCTCTCTGATTCTGTGCCTGCCTTTCATCCCGCTCCGTGTATGGCCCCAAGCCAGCCCTTCCCACGAGTTTCTCTGAAGCACCATAGATGCTGCTGCAGAAACACCGCGGTGACGTTAAGAAGTGAAAAATGGTCACCGGTGGTGCATTTCCTTAGGCCTCAGAAAATGTCTGCAGAGTGCGTGTTAACTGGAGGCCTGAGTTAACAGGGAAAGCGTAAAGGGAGTCTGAGGTAACTGTGCTGTCTGAGAGAGGTGACAGCAAACTGTCCTCCCCCTGCAGTCACACTTTCTGTCCTTGTAGAGAGGTGAGGGTCGGTCTCTTCTCCCAAGGAACAAGCGATAGGACAAGAGGAAACAGCCTCAAGTTGCACCAGAGGAGGTTTAGGATGGATAGTAGGAAAAATTTTTACACTGAAAGGGTTATCAAGCCTTGGAAGAGGCTGCCCAGGGCAGTGGTGGAATCACCATCGCTGGAGATATTCAAAAGCTGGGCAGACATGGTGCTGAGGGACATGGGTTAGTGGTGGTTTTTGTCAGTGTTAGGTCGATGGTTGGACTCGATGATCTGAAAGGTCCCTTCCAACCCAGACAATTCTATGATTCTGTGTGTCAGGGAAATGAGGTCTGTGCAAGTAGGGATGAAAGTGGAATGAATCTTGAAAGCCTAGTAGTCTTTGAGGAAGTGTAAGGAGATGGAAAAAGTTCCGAGATGGAAAGGTTACATCATCCAGGACTGTGATTTCGAGCCGTCCTTTAATTATTCTGGACAGACATGGTCTATTTTAGTGAATCCTGAGAAGCTTTGACATTTTTGATTGCATTTAAATCTGTGTAGTTTTTAATTCAAAAAAACAGCACTTTTAAGTAACAAAACAATTGCTCATGTAATTTACCATCTCATCATACCTTGTAGCAGCAGAGTCAGAAATAGAGCAGTCTGTTTGCAGAGACTGCAGAGGGGACCCACAGCAGAACTGTTTCAGGACATTTCAGGGGCAGGAAGTCTCATGAAAGTCTTCTCGGGAGCCTAAAAGATGTATTCAGTGGTTCCTACCAGTATTAGAATAGAGCAAGAAGGATTATGCTTAAAATCTATTGCAAATGATTTCCTTTAATAAAGTTAAGGAGATTTCTCTCTGTAATACTCTTCATGTTCCTCCTGAAGTTCATTCTATTATTGTCCTCAATAGTATTTCCATGAAGTCTTCCTAGTATTTTTGAGGTAGGGAGTTTTGGCCTCGGCTATACAGGGGAGCATTTTAGGGAGGAAGGACTGGGGAGGCAGTTGTGGGGCAGAGCAGAGTGCTGCTGTAGATCTAATAGTCCTTTTCAATCTGAAATGAAAATATCTTCTCACTGAAATGAAAACCAAAACAAAATCTGAAACACCTTTTCAGGTCAAAACTGGAAGTAGTTCACTATTAGATAAGGTGTCTGTATTTGATGTGAGGCAACTGCTAAAATCAAAGAGAGGAGATTTCAAGGAACAGTGGTAGTGGTTTCCTTTTTCCCAGCAGTCTTCAATGGGACGTTCCCTCATGGCAGGAGTTGGATCATCCAAAGGCCTCCACGTTAGGACTCTTTCTTAAGAAATCAGAGATAGTCGCTCAAGCAGCAGGATGAATTGAGCTTGAACCAACCACTCTTAGGTCAGTGTCCTCACGAGAAAGCTCTGGAGCGTTCCTGGGCTGGACAGTCTGTCCTGTGGGGTTCCACACTGCAGAAAATACTTGGAGAAAGTGTGGGTGGTTTAATGACACGATGGTATCACATTTGCCTGGGAGAAACCTGAAGGCCTGTCTCAGTCCAAATACATAAAGATTAAACATTAACAGAGGTTGAGAAGATGTCTCAGGAAGTCTGCGGTGTGCTCTACCCTCATCCCTTCTACCGTCAGCCCTCCCACTGAAGTTAAAACAGCCTTCCTCAATCTTGTATTTTCTACAATTACTGCATTATACTCCTACTATTTACGCAACGCTGTACTCAGGGTGGGATGCTTGAGCTCAGCTGGAAGAATCCGAGTCTGCAGAAACAGAGAGGCTTTGGGTTTTTTACTATGACCCTCAATTTAGGAACTTCATGAAATAATTCTCTTCTTTGGCTTCACTTCACCTGAAGAAAAGTAGGAAGATATCCTTTATCCTAACCTATCCCTTTAGGCACAGATGATTTTTGCATATATTTAAGAGAAGCTTTTAAAATCAAATTTTAAGGGAAGATCAATTTGTTAGGTTTTAGCTGTTATTTGCAATAATCCCTAGGCACAGCAAATAGGCTGAAGTCTCGGTGTGAGACATCATATAATCAAATAGTAAGAGAAAGTCCTCGTCTGAAGAAGCTAATGGTCTAAAGATGAAAAAAAATATAAAAAAAATCTGTATATTCCACATGTTCCATATGGGAATTCAGACCCACATTCAGTGTCTGATCCTGGGTGGCTCCTAGGGCCCTTGGTAATCTCAATAACCAAAGTCATTACTTCCAGCCCCAGCCCACATTGCAGTGCTCCACGCTTGCTCATTTCTTTCTCTAACAGGTAGAATAATCGATATTTCTCTATGGCCTTTAGCCATCTCTAACCTGCTCCTGTGAAAATCAGCGGCAGAGCTCCTGACTTCACGTGGAGCACCAGCAGAGCCAACCTGCATTATAAACACAAGGTGGTAGTAATTACATCTCTTCGTTTGCTGCACAATGTCTGGGTAGAACTTTTCTCTGTCTTTGTCCCAGGAGCTACAATATGTCTTGAAATCAATAAAATCGATACCTTTAAAAAAGATTTGTTGATGTTTGGACTACACATAAAATTAGATCCTCTGATTAATACTATGACAATGTGACAGCATCATTACATTACAGTACGTGAAACCCATCCTCACTCACCTACTTACAAATAACTGTATCTTGTAATAATAGAGACTAAAAATTACAGCTAAAAGAATAGTTATTGACTTCCAGAAATAAACTGCAAACTACTTCCATTGTGCTCCCTTTCCAAATGCATTGTATTGTCATTTATTCACGTCCTTCCTCATGCTGGATGTCAGAGCACTTAAGGAAGCAAGAGACAATGTAGTCCCACCAAGGGGTTAATGCGGCCATTGCCAGGCTGTAAATCACAGCCCATCATCACCAGCCCCTTCCAATGGTGCTGGAGGCTCTTCTGAGTGAGTAACCATCTCCTCCTCTGGTGCTGGTAGCCATGTGAGTTGTCTCTCTGAGCTCCAAAAATCTGACTCTATGCTTTGAAGTATTGGACTTGAGGATTTGTTTGTCTTTTAAAAGCTTTAATGTAAGCGATAGGTGTTATTTCCAAAGTTTGCAGGTTTCATCTTATTCCCCAGACTCTCCTAGCCTGTCTTCTTGGCTGTCTTCAGTCCCTGGTTCAGCAAAGAGCTTGTCTGAGACCTGAATTTTGCAGGTGTGAAGGTAATGCCATGTCACCTTTATTAATAGGCTTACATCCTTGTAAAAGAGAGCGTGAATGTGCGTTAGGAATGTGGTTCAGGCAGCTGACCAGGCTGTGTTTCCTCTGAACCTCCCTTGGGGGTGCAGAATCATTTTGGAAAATAGGTGTATGGGAACTTCTGAGCCTGTCCACAGCTCCAAAAGCCAGTGGCCAAACTCTGCTCACTGATCATCCTTTTACACCCTGGGGCCTTCAGAGACATTGTCCTGGCCTTCTGTTAACGTCAGAAGCAAGTTGACTTCAGGTTCTCCAGCATTTCCCGTTCTCCTGTGTAGATGTGCCACAACACCTGAGGAGCTTCTTCTCCACCGTTCTCGGGCTCTGGGAGTGTTTCTGGGACCAAGGAACCAGCAGTTGGAAATGCTTTGCATTCAGACTGGGTTGTCTCTACTGCTTAGGTTAATTAGATTTATGTCCCATCTTGTAAACTTTTGTAGCATCTTATTGCACTTCCATAGGTTCACCTCTCGGTAGATTGGTTTTAATTGCAGAGCAATGTCTCTGAATTTAGTTGTTATCAAATGTTCTTCTCTGTATTTTAATTTTAGTTACAAACCTGTGGCTCCTATAAACTCAGTCTCGATGATATTTTCTTTCTGCGGTAGCTTGTGATTCTCTTGCGTCTGTGTAGTAAGAGACTTCGCTCAGTTCCTTTTGAAAATAATTATTCCCCCACCCCGAATTTTCAATCTTAAATAACCATGTCAAGGTATATTATTTTTTAAAGCCTTGATAAGAAGCTATTTTATTCTTCTTCAGATGAGTAATCAAAGTCATCAGAGACTGCTTGGTGAAACAGAATGAAATAACACGCTGAAACGGAGCCTTTCTGGAGAGAACAAAGCAGCTGGCAATAGGCTGCATGATCCCAACGCGCCTGGTCAGTAGGAGGTGCCAGGCACAGGGATGCTGGGGGGGGTTATGGTACCCGGCTGTGGTGGTGGTGTAAACCAGAACAGGGACAGGTACACAGCGTGCTTACTGCAAACTAGGAAAGGAAGGAAGGAACAAAGGGTTTGAAAGAGTTTGGAAATTTCAGAAATGAGGAAGGAAGCTCCAGCTGAAGGATGTGTCACAAAGGCTTTCTGGGGAGTAGCAGAAACAGCTCACTGGTTTTTTCTCCAGAAGACGAATGGGAATAGGGGGATGTGGCTGTGCTGTTTGGGGAACTGGCTTCGAGTGTGAGAGTGCAGCCAGGCCTGGTGGCATGGCCAGGTGTCAGCAGCGATGACAGCAAAGGCAGAAACCTGGTACGTTCTTGAGAGGACGGTTTTCATAAGGATGGGATGAGAAAATGGGCTACAGGTGGGTGCTGGGTGAAGTTATAGCCAGTGAGCCAGACAAATGGCTGTCAGCCAAAAAGAGATGGCCTCCTTTCCCCTCTCTGCTCCTGGCCATGGTCATCTTGTTTATCTGGTGCTGCTTCTGCCACTCGTGGTCTCTCGTCTTGAGCCTTGACAGTTTGCTAGATTATCAGGGAGAAGGTGGAGGAAGTTCAAGATCTTCTCCATTGGCTGTTGGGTCATCTTGGCCACCCTGTGCACCATGGCTTTGTACCACTTACTGCTGGGGGGACCTCAAGCTATGAGGAGAGGGCAGGAGGAACCACAACAAGGCTGGCCCTTGCTGCTCACTGAACCATCAGGTAGCGGGACAAGGCCAACTGATTAATCAGTAACTCCAAAGCTTTTTCTTTCTCTGTTTTTGTAAATTAAAGTGGAGGATTCTTATTGCAACTTATAGCTTGAATTATGGGACAGTATGGTCATAGGAAACACTTGTTACGATGACTTTGTATTCATACAATTGAAACTCTGACCTAAAGCAGTCCTTTTGTTTTGAAAGAACTAAGTGTTTCTCTCAGAACTGTGTCGTATTTAATTTCATTTCATCTCACGACAGTGACACCCTGTTGAGTGTAAAAAAAAAAAAAACGGAAAAAAGACAATTTCATTCGTTTCGGCTCTGTACGAAAATGAATTGAATGTATGAAAATTGAGGTTTTGTAATTAAGTTCTATAACATCAGGAGAAACAAATATGTCTGTGAAATGTGTGCTGACCCTGAGATATTTGTGCATCTACATATCCCCCGACTTGCACACTTCTGCATGTTTTCTGCTGAAAATAGCCCTTCACAAGCACGGCTCTGCCAAGGAGCCTCACGAGACCTGGGGTTTGGAGGTCATATTTGCACGGAGAAGTCGCTTGGGTGGGTCATCCCCATATTGTCAACAGGAACTACGTTTGGAGCAAGGTGCTGTTTGATCCCGTGGAGTTTGGAGCATGGTGAGGGTCACCTGCGGAAACGCAGGCTGCTGGAAGGAGAAACGGGACCTTGGGGCGAGTTCTGCTCTCCTTCCTATGTGACTGCGGTGGGTTCTGCTGCTGCGAGGGACAGCCCGGGTCTGTGGGCTCCTGATGGTGCTCTGAGCAGCTGGGTCATCCTGCTTCGAGGGTTTGGCAGAACTATTCTGATAAAAATAAGAACTGACTCAAAGCTTTCCCTGCACAGCCTGTTGTCCTTGATTTTGCACTTTCCTGAAGATGGGCAAACTCAGCAAGGTTATGGGTAGAAGCAGAGAGAAGGACTGAAAAATTCACGGTAGCGAGACTTCAGATCCACCTGTGTATGGGGGTGGCCCTGGTATTTTGTCCCTGGGGTACATCCTGCTTATGAATAAATACATTTAAAGTAAAATTCTTGCTGTTGCTCATGACATAGGGAAATGCCTGTTAGGGGACCGTTCACTCATTTAATCGTCCTATGTCTGTGTCAGTGAGGGTGGGAATACTGAGAGTATTTAACAAAACTCAGAGATTCTCAGTAAGGTATTTTTGTCTTCTTAAACACTTATTCCCTCCTTCCTCCCTGTGAAGACTTGGAGAGTTCAATATTCTTATGGTTCATACAACAACTGAATCCCTCCTCTTGTTCCATCCAGGTTTAATTAGCATTTTCATGCGCATTTACTTGTTCTTGCTGAAAAGCCTGAGAAGAGAGTGAAGATGTTCAGGTAATTAAGTAATTATGAAATCCCCACCCCTTTCTCTGACTGCCCCAGGGAAATTTGCCAACTTGCTAACCTGTACTGCCACTGCCTGCGTTGTCACCTGCGTTGTCAGCCGCTCCTGAGCTGCGGTCAGGCTGCAGGGTCGTTGCTACGTGGTGTTGCTTTGGTAGTCATCACCAACATACGTGTTCCTGAGAAGCTCTCTGATGGTGTGTGTGCTGTATTTTCACATAAATGCAAGGAATCAATTTAAAAATAAAGACCTAGTGAGTTGTCCATTCTGCTGCACTGGGACCATTCCTGGGGACCATCTGGTAATTCTGGAGAGGGTGGAAAGAAGGTGTGTGCCCAACACAGGCAGGAGCAAAAAACAGCAGGTAGATCTGCTCTCCTGCCTTTCTGGAGACTTTGTAAGATGCCCTTGTGCTAAGGCTCTCGCTGAACACCGTGCCTGTTTGAAATCATAGAATGATAGAATGGTTTGGGTTGGAAGGGATCTTAAAGATCATCTAGTTCCAGTCCCCTGCCCTGAGCAGGTTGCTCAAAGTCCCATCCAGCCTGGCCTTGAACCCTTTCAGGGATGGGGCAGCCACAGCTTCTCAGGGCAACCTGGGCCAGGCGCTCACCACCCTCACAGAAAAGAATTTCTTCCTGAGATCTCATCTAAATCTCCCCTCTTTCAGTTTAAAACCTTTCCCCCTCATCCTATCAACTCCCCTCCCTGATCCAGAGTCCCTCTCCATCTCTCCTGGAGCCCGTTTAGGGACTGGAAGGGGCTCTAAGGTCTCCCTGGAGCCTTCTCTTCTCCAGGCTGAGCCCCCTCCAACTCTCTGAGCCTGTCCTCACAACAGAGGGGTTCCAGCCCTTTGAGTATCTTCATGGCCCATTGCAGATGAAGTGGAGATTCAAAGCCCAGGCGAGAAGAGGGTGGCGAGCAGAAGTGTGGGATTGGGTTACTGTTGTCCACCCAGTCTGGCGTGTGGCCGGAGTCGTCAGGGGGTTTGATACCACATTTAACAGGAGGAGAGGCTTTGGACAGGCTCAGCCATTGCCCATCAGGGGCAGTTCCCACTCAGGTGCTTCAGGGTGCTGTTGCCCATGGACGAGGGCCAGCAGAGGCACATTCGTGGTCCTTGTAGGACCAGCCAGCTCGGGGTTGGCTGCCCTTCCCCGTGACTGACAGCCCACATACGTTTATGGCACTTTTCATACCTCGCGACAAACACCGAAATTATATGCTTTAGCTGAAAGACAGCCAAAACGTCTGAAAGGCTCATTGTTTCCCAAGTAATATTTTCAATACAAATTGAGCTGAATGGTTCTTGAAAACAATTGTATATTAAACTCCAGCAAATATACGTGCTGTTCAGGCCCACGCAGGCTAATATAAACGCCAGCGTGACTTGATAAAAGCACAATGAAAGGTTCTATTTTTGTTAGTGTCAGTGACCTTGTGTGGCTGTTTGAGGACTGTTCAATCTCCTGTTCAGGATGTATAAAATTAATATACCTAAGGGGGAGGATGTTATTAGGAGTTAGCTCGGAAATGCTACAGGAAATGCTGCAGATAGATGGCTGAAATTACCCTGTAGACATTGTTCAAACAGATCTGTGTTTAAAATTAAACTTACAAGAAAATCCTTTTACGAGTTAGTCACCAACAGAATAAGTATCTATTGATTGCATCTCCATTTGTTACATCTTAATAAAAGAAAGAGTTTTAAAACTACATAAAAGAACAAGGGGGGGAAGAGTGTTAGAAGTGTTATTAACATATTAAAAGATAACCACAATGGATATAATAAAATACATTATTCACAAGGCATGATAGCAAAACTCAGTAAGAGTGTCTTTGCCCCTGCAAGTTCTTAACATCACTGAAAAGAATTATCTCTCTTCATCTATTTTCTGCTGCATGGCTTTACCTCAAAAGCCATACATTATTCCCCCAATCTATTTCATTGAGCAAGATAATTATCTATGCATGGATGCTTTAGCATGAAAGACGTCTCCCAGGAAGTACAACTTTCCCATTTATTTATTTATTTATTTATTTATTAACAAAAGGGCTAAAAGAAAGGTGTGTGGGAGAAGGAAATAAGGATCAGTGTTTAAAACACAGCTAATGACATGCTAATGTGCACAAATGAATATTGAAAGAACTCAAACATTGCTTTGAAATTAATTATACCACTCCCTTTGTCCTGTAGAAATGGGAGATTAAAACCTGTACAGAGATGTTTACTATGTTTAATTTTCAATTGTTTCTTTGATGTAACAGATAGAAAGGTTTGCACCTGCAAAGTAAAAAGGCTGTGAACAGATTGCAAACATTCTGCAAACACTTCATCAAGAATTTTAGTTGTCAGCCTCCCCAAGCACAAGGGAGCCTTGATGATATCTTTGTGTGCCTTTGACTTCTTTTGATTAATAAATGCAAACAAATTTCGCTCAGTAACCTCTGGTTGCAATCTATGCATGACAATTAGGGACAACCTCTGGTGAAGGGATGCGCTAGAGTCTGTTCCCCCTTCCTCTCCGACACGATAAATAGTTGATGTTTAATGCTTTTTGACAATTAGAGAATGAAATCTTTTGTAGTTGTGCAGTCCTGGCTACTCTTCATTAGTCTGTTCTCAGCACAGAAAGATCAGTGTTTGTTAGAGTATTACAGTGGCTTGGGGGGATAAACTCATTTTTTTTGTCTCTTTTTCTTTTCCTCGCCTTCATCCCATTATTGAAATTTGCAGTGCAAATACTGGTTTTTTACTGAACGGTGTTGCCAGTTTCATCAATACGATGGATTTCAGCAAGAACCATGAGGAACTCACATTAATAGATGGGAACAGATGCACAGACAGAGGATGCATAACTTGTTTTTTTATAAACTCTTAGGTCTTAAAAAAACGGTTAAGGGCTTGAAGGAATTCAGGAAAAGTAAGGGTAAGCTGAGAAAACCTCAACCAAAATCGACTTTGCATGGAAAAATAAAAGAGGTCCTATGTTTGTTTTTTTTTTTTATGGGCAAAAAGACAGAACAAGAAATTAAGATTATACAGAGGGGGTAGGGTAGGAATAATCAAAGTATGACCCCAAAAATCAGCATTTCCATCTTGGTTTTCAAGGAGGGTGATAGCGTGGGACAGGAGATAGCGTGGGACAGGGGTGCAGAGGCTGAATGGCTGCGGAAACCAGTCTGTAAAAATTTACCTGGTCTCAAACAGAAGCAATGTTCATGTTGCTCAGATTATGGGGATAAATACACCTTCTAATTGGAGGTGGTGCTGTATTCACATACGGTACCTGCACCTGAGAACGGGGGCACCGGGGGATGAAGGATGTCCCCAACAGCCAAAGCCTGAGTGTCTGATCTCACCAGCATACGAGACTTCAGATGCTATTTGGAGAGAAACAGTAATTAAAAATATTTAATTAAATTAATTAAATCATTTGCCAAAGAGGATAAAAATGGAAAATAGAATAGCATACAATTTTTTTGTCCAATGGTGCTACCTGCCATGCTGACCTGATAACTTTCTCTGACAGGATAACTGATTTTCTTGACAGAGAAAATGCAATAGGTCTCATCTTCATGGACTTCGGCGAAGCATTTGATACAGCCCCACATGGGAAATTATCGGTTAAAATGGAGGCAGTGGAGATTAGTAGAAAACCTGAAAGGTTGATAAGGAAAAAGCAACAGGTGGAAATGAAAACAGATTGCATTAAGAGGGAAGGCATCACATTAGGAGGAGGATACCCGTAGCGTTCCCCAAAGACTGGTCTTGACACTATCTTGTGTAATATTTCCAGTAACAGCCTTGGGGAGGAGGACAGTGCAAGCTGATTTTACAGATAGCATGAAATTAGAAACATCACCAGTGCAAGAACTTGCTGTGTTGTATACATGGACTTTGGGAGTGGAATAGCAGAAGGGCACAAGGTTGAGCGTGTGCCCGTAGGGACAAACAGTGACAATTTCTGTGATAAGTGGAGGCTCGCAGGTTGGGGTGATAGATAGGTGACAGAACAAGCTGGACGTGCTCGGCAATCCCAGAGGATTTTGAGCCACGGTGTGATGCCATGAAAGTATTTGGAGTGCTGCTAGTGAGGTATTCCCGTCGGCGGGCATCCTGCTGCTTCTGCTGGGCTGCTGAGTGTGCCTCTGATCCCGCTCGGTGTGAACAGCTGGGGAGACGCAGCTGCTCCCGCGCTGGGAGCCGAGATTTCGGGAGAGGATAGAAAACCTGGATCATTTAGGGCAGCAAAATAAATGCTGAGATAGGATATGATCGTTCACTGATAAATGCCAAGGGAACGCACACAAGTGAGGGAAGAAGAGCTAATGGACAAAGTTGTCACAGAAACAAATGGGGAGGAAGTGACCATTTAAATGTTCTGATCACAAATGGATTCCCAGCCTTCAGAGACCCTGTGTGCCTTTCAGCAGGAGAAGCAGGAGGGAGAAATACAACCATTTATAAGACGTTGCTTTATCAGATTCTTTGGTGTTAAGCAGGGAGTTAACAGCCTCATCCCATCCCAGTGTACCCTTAACTTTTTGAGTGGTGGCTTTCCTACCACGGGAAAGGGGTCAAAATCATAGAATGATAGAATTATCTGGGCTTAAAGGTCCCTTCCAACCTAGACAATTCTATGATTCTATGATTTTGAACACTTTCCTGCAGTAGGAACGCCCATCGCTTGCTGTTGGTGCTTTGTTGCTGGAGGTGCAGCCGTTCCTGCAGCATCCTGAGGCAGATGCTGCAGGACTGCAGCATGCTAACCCAGTAGTCTGCCATCAAAATCTTCAGGTTTTCTTTTTTCTTTCCTTTTTTTTTTTTTTTAATGAAAACCTAAGTAAGGAGAAATGGTGCCTGTAACATTTGCCAGACATCGCATGGAAGCTGTAACACATGCTGAGAGCCTTGTATATCTCACAGATGTTTAAAATAATTCCACCTCTAATAACTCAAAATGTTTCCCTACCTTCCAGGTGAAAATAGCTCTATTCCCTAGATCTCAGTAGGGATTAGGGGTCTAAATGAGATCGGCATTTTACATCAAGTAAATTTTAATGTACTAATGGGCCAAAAAAAAAAAAGCAGAATAATTTTCTACAGGTGAAGCATCACCAGTTTTCCTAAGTTCCACAAGCCTGTGATGGTGAGTTACTGGGATTTCAAGCATATAAAAGCAGTTGTTTGCTGGGCAGAACTGAAAATTTAGCTGGGAAAGGTTTTCCAGCATCTTAGAGGTGCTGAGGTGGGAGACTGGGCATACACCAAGAGCAGTTTGTCAGCATCGGTCTTGCAGGAACAGATCTCAAGTCCATAAGCCACTGTTCACCACTTTGTTATCTCAAAATGACACCAGTATCTCAGAATTCTTCCTCCTCTATTTTTCTGGTAAATCCTGAGATGACAAATCAGAACATCCACAACAGGCGTGAAACGTTTATGTAACTAGTGAAAAAGACTCAAAAAATAATTAGATGAAAAATTGCCTTCACATTTTCTTGGTTGCCCCTCTCATTATTAGTGATGTCCTGGAGCTCCATCTCTAGCCCCTGCGTTACGGAATATTCCAGGGCACTGCTTCCCAACAGCCCTCACAGGAAGATGCAAGGAGAAGAGATACTGGTCCAGGTGTAACCAACAGTTACAGCGAAAGGACCTGGAGATGGTGCCCAGAAGCGTTCCCGGGGGCTGTGTGCTCAGGATGGGGTTTGTTTTCATGCAGTTCATGCATACAGCCCTTTATGTTCGACTCTTAATAATACCCAGTTTAGTGGTGTTGGGGCAGATATATTTATCCTCTGTGTTATTTAATACCCAGATAACTACTGCTGGGGCATTTAATGAGTTCTTTACAAAAAAAAAATTCACTGTGAGCCACACATTCTCGCATACCTCCGGCTTTATTTCATGCGCTTAATGGACTCCAGCCTATGCTCTGGTAGTTAAAAATCTTCCATTACTATCACTCCAGCATTTTTACTGCTTTTTTTTATTTGCTCAATCATTTCACAGTCCAGTTGTTCGGTTTTGGTCAGGTGGGCTATAAAATATTCCTGTAACAAGTTCAATCTCTGCAACATCTCTGGCCTCCATCTATAATGACTTTGCACTGTTGCTAGTTTCTCCCAAATCACTGCTTTCAAGAACTAACAAATCTTCTTTGCAGACAAACACACATCCCAAACACACACACCTCTTTCCCAGCAGCTCCCACACAGCAAGTGTTTAATCCGCTTGGTTATTCTGTCCCCGTTAGAAAGAGTTCATTTAAAATTATCTGAATTTGAATATATGAAAACTTGCCATGGCTGAGCACTAATTTACCCCGCACCTACCCCTGCTTTTGAGCTCCTTTCAGGGCTGTTGTTCCACAATCCTGTTTTCCTTGGGTTTGGGGGTTTTTGTGTGTGTGGCTTTGCCCTTCGGTTTGTTTTGTGGAAGGTTTGCCCATTCGAGGGCTGGAAAAGCCTGGCTGAAGCCCCGTGAAGGGTCTGTTTGGCAGAACCAAACCCCCACGTGATGGCTGCAAAGCTCAGTCCATGCCACTGGGAGCTGCTGGTGAAGGAAGGGATGTGGTGTTTCCTCCACCAGCTGCAAAGAAAGGGCTGGGTTGTGTTCTGTGCCTGTGTGTGTGGGGAAGGGGGGGTCTAATGAGATTTCCCCTGCTCACGTGCATCTGTCATCATTTCGCTCCCCAGCTGGCAGGGCAGGAAGGTGGTGGTGAGTCCACGTTGAGCATCCTTGCAGGGATGTGCGGGCAATGCCATGGAGGGCGGTGACCATCTGCATCCTCCATCCAGAGGAGCTGCTCAAGTCCCAGGGAGGAGCTGGGAGCCCCAAATCGCCCTGTGAGAGCCCGTAGTCCTGTTTCCCCAGCCATGGGGGATGAGTTGATGGACAGAATGTGTATATGTGTACTCTGGAGCTTCCAGGCTCTCCTCGGGGACAGCAAATCCTCTCCCCAGTCCCGAAAGCCCCCTGTGTGTCTTCCTGAGCCTGTAGGAGTAACATATATGTCCAAGACACAGTTGAGGAGTGTCATGCCCAGGCCAACCCCGGTCGCTCATGGGTCAGCCCCAGGCTGTGGAGCTCAGTACCACATTTGGGTGCTTTCTGGAGGTCCTTGTCTGCTCTGTGGGCTCTGAGCCTTTCAATGGACACAGATTTCCTTCTATTTCCCATATAAGAATGAGAAATATTAAAGAAATAAGAAATGGGAGATTTAATAAACCACATATTAGGGATTTGTGGTGGAACCGAGACTCTGGGTTACTCTCCTGAAGGCTGTGATGGGAAGGAGGAGGTTTCAGCATCTTCCTGTGGCTCATGACAAGCACAGTCCTGGCTCCCACCCTGCGGCACCACTTGTGTGCTCCCGAGAAGGAAGATTTCAGCATCCTTCTGAAACATGTTGTAGTTCTGCTCTTGGTGAGGAGGGCCAAGGGAGAAGTTTAGTCCATAAACCCACTGAAAATTTAAATAAGGAAAGTTCCTTCGCTCCGTGTCTTGCATTAATAGTAGCGTGTTCCCATGAGCTGGACACGGCAGGCTGTCGAGGTGGCAGCTCCTCTTGGGTGCGCTCCTTCATTTACTTGGGGTTGTAACTTGACAGAGAGGTTCCAATATCTGCAATATTCCTCTGCCAGACTCCGATTATCTCCTGCCCTGTCTATCCTACCAGTCCAAATCGCTTCCTAGGCCTTTCCCACAGGTAAACATCATCTCCAGCCCCGTGATGCATTTTCTATCTCTCCAGAAAGCAATACCTATAGAAGTCAGCACTTCAGTGATTTATGTAATTAAAATATGATGGATCAAGTCATTAAAATTCACTAGCACGGGTACACGTGTTCACAAGTACACAACTTGTCTCCAACTCTGCCTGCCCCATCATCCCAAGATGACCTTGTTTTATTACTTAAGCTTTTACTCTCTATCAGAAAAATTATGAATAGCAGAACAAACTGAAGAGTGGAATTAAAACCAAGAGTGCTTGGTATATTTTTCTGCTTGTATTTACTTTGTCACTTCAAAATGACAGCCTTGAAATTCCTGCATGATCTTCAGCATGTTCTGGAAATGACAGCTACTATAATTCAAATTTACTGCTGTATTTTTTTTACTAGTAATGAAGTTGTAAATGCAGCATTTCTTTCATTACCTATTCATTAAAGATATGACATGAAAACAGAGTTACCATGGAAATGGCTCTGTGAATTCTGAGTACATAATAAGAATTTCATTGTTTACACTACAGCATAGATAACTGATGGGTGTTGTTGTTGCTGGTAAAGTCTTATTTAGCCTCAGGAATGCTTGTAAGGGGGAAAAAGGTTATGCAATTGGTCTTCCACTAAGTGCCTGAATACAAGCAGAGCTCTGTAAAATCATCAGTGCAAAAGAGTTTGATGATGAAAAGGGCTGAATATGTTTGCAGCTTTAAATCTTTGAGCATCATTTGGAGTTGAATATTTAAACATTCAAAATCAAGATAGCCTAGTTTGTGTGTTACTAATAGTAGTCTCATCACAGATCTCATGCGTGCATATCTCCTATAAATAAATTAGCATACAGAAAATTTAGGAGTTTTTCCATTTAAACTGAAAACAATAGGTTTTAGTAGCGTGAAAGCATCAGATTGAATAAATAACAATGTCAACAGCATGTCAGGAAGGGAAAGGTGCTTAGAAGCCTTATTTTTGCACCACAGCTTGCAATTTCAAATGAAATAATGAAAATCGGGAGCAGTGTCCTCTAACTGTGTAACAAGGACTGCACTTTTGTGCTCTACCGCACCTATTAAAACTATCTGGGTTTATACATAATGGGACTAGGAATATTTTTAAATACCCAAATGCCACGGTGACCCTTTGACAGCTGAAGTCAAAGTGACGGTCAAGAGCACTTTTGCTAGTAAAAAGGTTTTAATCCGATTCTGCACAATTCTTCAAAACCCACAGTTTTGGGGTTTTTTTTGGGCCCCGTTAAGAATAAATGAGTCAGGATTATCACTTATGCCACAAGACCCTGAATGCCTGTTCCTCATTTGAACACCAGTTCATTCTAGGGAATGAGCCATAAAGAGAAGCATTATAGATACTGTGTTATAAAATAGAGTGATAATGATAGCTCCTTTGTGCCTTAAATAAACATTTAACTGTTCCTCATTTTAAATAATAAAATATGTATATCTGCACAAAGATGAGGAGTCTGACTGTGACCGGGCATGTCGCGAGTCCTTTGATGTCCACGACAAGATTCCTGTTGATAATGAAGTCACTGAATCAGGGTGTTTGATTCACATCACTCCTCTCCGGTTCCAGAGTCCTTTGCATGAGGCAGCACTAATCACTCCTAATTGCAGTTGATTGGCAGAATAACATTAATGATGTCCCTAAAGCAGCCTGTGCATTCATCTTCCTGGGTCCTTTCCGGGAAGACTGTTTCTTCCCAGATCTTCCAGCTGGGTGAGATAACGGGTGGAGGGAGGGGACCATCCTGGTGACACACATGGCAGTGACAGGTACAGCTCAAGAAACCATCTCTTCCCATTCCCAGCCCTGTGCCGGGAGCTCACGCTGACTCTCATTTTAGTAGAATTTGGTAAGTTTGGGGAAAAATTAGACGTGGCAGCCATCAGACAGAATAGCTTAAAGCAGTAAGACTGTAAAGAGCATTGGATGGGTCACCTACATACAAATAGCAGATAGTAGTTTCTCCCACGAGCTCTCTGCCATAGTGCAGTGATAACCATATTAAATCTGTCTTTATGAATAATTTGATACTTCCAATATTCTGAGGGACAGCCATGGACTGCAGGTATTGCCTAGTATGAATAATAATTTTGTAGGGAAGGGTTAGGGTTAGAGTGTTATTTCTCAACATATCTGAAGCTACTTTAGGAGAAGAGATCTAGGTGATGGGGGTCTAGATGCTACTGTCACGCATTCACCAATGACTTGGAGGTTATGTTTCATTCCCTTAAGTGCAAAAAGATGGATAAAATACCAGATTCTCTCCTGCTCCTGGTAAGAATTACCTTCCTCCTTCAGCTATTGGGAGGAATGCTGCTTTCCACACACTCACCCAGGTGCCTATCATGTGTCTCTCTTGCCTGTGTTCAGCTGCCACGTAGGGATGTGGTTTGGCTTTGGCTCAGCTCGGTCAAGTCACCCAGCAGATGATGGGCAGCCAACAGCATGTGGCATGAGAGGGAGAAGATTTTTCACATCTTGCTGTTGATTACCAAATGAAATGTAACTGGGATTATTGGAGCTGCTCAGATTAATGATCTCGATAGTGTTTTAACTTTGCAGAGCATCTGCACCATATGTGATCCCGCCAGTGTTTTGTTGGTTGAATCACTGCTGTGACAGAGCAGAGGAAAAGTGTTTAAATCATATCTTCTGTTGGAAGCAGTAGGCAATGTTTTGCTTTTGATAGAATTTCTTCACACACAAAGAGAATAGTTAAATGAAAAAGGAAAGCTATTTGAATAATGAGCGCACTGACCATCATATTAAATATAAAGACTTACACAGTAGGTTACATTTTGGACCTAAATTGTTTGTTTGAGTCTGTTTTGCTTTAAAATTTAATTATTTTTTTCTTTTGCAGTGTTGCAAACTATTTTTATATGTAGGGCCAAATTTTTCTGATTAGATAGAAGAGCACAAAAACAAAAACGTTCTTCAGCTGCCTCCATGTGCCATAAATCAAAGCCTACAGGAGCTATGGCTCGGTCTAAAGAATTTACCTGGCTCCTCACATGGAGTTTCCCTCTGCATGGTACTGCAGGGAAAGCACAAGGAGGATTTCAGCCCTCCCTAAAAACCTCTTTGAGGGCTTGGGGGTCTCGGTTGCTGCTGGTTTGCCATTGCTGAGGGGTGCGGAGGCATTTGTGCTACATCCAGCATCAGCCCAGGTCACACTTAGCTTTCCCGTGGGATCCCCATCAGTCTCTGAGGGCCCTACATGCTCCTCATCACAGAACACTTACCCCAGGATGTGTAGATGAGAGCGGGGGTATATAAATAACAGAGATGTTTCACATTTTACTGTATTTCACAGTTTTGGTTCTCTGGGCTTATTTCCTACACAGCAGGGGCAATTTGCACATAATATCTTTGCTGCTGGACTGTGAACATTTATGCTACATGAAGTTCAGCAGCTGGTATAAAACCCTCAGAAATAGAGTTTTAGAAAAGAAGTGCTGACACACTTTTAATTGGAGCGCTGGCTGCCACGGGAGCCCTGTGTCATCAGCCTGGGTAGTTAGTGTATCTTATTTTGCAGCTTGCAATGTCCAAGCTATAGGGCATGACTGGCTTTATTTTTAATGCAAATTATAGCTTACTTCCAACTGTTGAATTGCAGGTACTGGGAGCCTTGCTTGTTCTTAAAACTATTATTAGTAATTCGAAGAAATTGATTATCTGAAGAACAGGCAGATCCTTTCAGGCAAGAGATAAACACAATTGTTTGCTGTTAGGGTGGTTTGTTTTTTAAAAAACATCTATTAAAACTGCTAGAAACCAAATTGGCTAAAAGTGGAGTTTGCAATTTTCTGAGTGCTTTATGTCTCTTTCAGAAAAATTCTTCATAATAACAGAGTAACTGGGCTGACTCTATTTGTGTAAAACAACAGACTCTGGAGATACTAGAGGGGTAACAAAACAAATGTACAATGTCCTGGTAGAAATAAAAGTATTGATCTGATGAATATTGCAGCCTAAAGACTATATGTTATTAGGGTGTAATGAAATCTTGTGTTTTGGCTTCAGAGCTATAGCTGATCACTACAACACTGAATTATTCAGAAATCACATCTTTGGTAATTCTCAGATGTTTTTGAAGATGCCATCAACCTCCTTGGTTTTTTTATTCTTCTCTTCAATATAAATGTTCCTTTTTCATCTCTAAATATTCCATAAATTCTTGAAAAAAAGCCTTTCCCTCCTGCTTTTGCCCTCTTTGACAGAAGCTGAGGTTGTGGTTCATCAGTACAGTAAATCTGGCACTAAGATTCTTGGTATTGGATCCAAAACACCATAGGCAAGTGATGCAAAGTGCTGATTCAATACAAACTGACTCTCATAGTTCAAATTTATTTGAAATCTTTTGATAGATAAGTTTTTCTGCTGAATCAGGTATTGTCCTTACTCCCACTGCTGCAAGAAAGTTGGCATAAAACCAGCATGAACTTCACCTCATCTTCTTTGGCTCCATCAACAGGAATGTGATCGTGTGCCCACTCCTCTCGCTGATCAAATGTGTGTTCTGGGAAGCCCCGGACTGGGCAGGCTGGGTGTTCCCGGCAGCAGAACCCCCGCCTGAAATGAAACCTGTTCTCTCACAGAGGAAAGAGGGGGTGGAGGTGTTTGAAGAGCCATATCCAATGTCAGAGACAGCCTTGGAGCTGCCATTCTCATATAGCCCCCCTGGGATGCAGATGGTATCAGACAGGCTGTGAGTTATTGCACTATTTTGGTGACTGGCCCTGACAAGTTTTCCTTAGTAATTTCTACAATCTGCATGTGATCCCTCACTGGTTTTGCTGCTGAGCTGTGCTCATGCTGCTCATTGTGGTCTGGTTCAGTGACAGTGTTTCAGCTCATCTGGAGCTGTTGCATCCAGAGCATGGTGTACACAGTAGTCAGTGCTCCGGTCCTTGTCCCTCAGCTCTGCTTGTGACGGTGTGGTCCCCTCTGCCCCCAATCTGATCTTTATCTTCTGTACCCCTGCCCAGGTGATAACCACCTGTGGTGGTCATCATGGATGCATCTAGTCATGATGGCTCCATCTGGCTCAAAAGCAGTTTCAGGTAGACCCAATAGCCGAGGGCTGACATGAGGAATGACCCCACCTCACCACAATACTGCTGCTGTGGTCAATATGCAAATATGACTATAGGTCAATTATCTTACCCCCATAATTAGTGAACATCCCAAGAGTCCTTTGAGCTCTCGTGAAGGATGCTGAGCTGCACACCAGTATCTCATCTTGGGCAGGGACACCTCTCAAGGTTACTCCTCAAGATTCAAAGATTCCTTGCCACAACAGGTTCTTGGTAAGTGATGAAGAGCATGCTAAACTTTGAAATCTTGGCTAAGTGATATAAAAGATTGATTGTGCATGTATAATCCTTTAGACATAAACTGTTTACCAAGTCTGGGACCAGAACTGGATCCAGCTGCATCCAGACTCCTCTCTGAGAAGGAGGTTAGAAAGTCAAGGGGTCCTCTCTGAACCTCGACCCAACAGGAGGATGTCCCTGACAGCTCCGTCTGACCCTGTCCTCCATGCAGCCAAGCGTGCCTTGCCATCCAATCTTGTTAAGTCACTGTCGCATTTACTATGAAACTTTATTAAATCGTTGTTTTATATCAATAAATATATTGATACTTCTCCCTTAGAAGTGAAATACGTGACTCCATCCTTGATAGCGCTGCAGTGAAATTACTGGCCCCAGAGAGCACGTCCCAGCTCTGTGGTGACCCGGGTGATGCTCTCATGCTTCCTGCTCACAGCAGAGCGCACCTCCCCAGTATTCCAAGCAGCACCACCTCCACTGACTTCCTTCCCTTGCTCCTAGGCATGAAGTTGGGTTTATATATAGCTCTATCTGTAGCTATGCCCAATTTCATGTTTCGGACATAGATGAAAGACCACCTGAAAGTTTCAGGAGGTAACAGTTCATCCTTTGCTGCACATGATGTCTTCCTAACCTTCCAGCCTTGCTTTATTAGCACAAGTGTCCTTCACTGCTATTTCACTTGAAATCAATCTCTCCAGCACTGATTGCTATGTCAGATTCCCTCTGTAGGCAAGGCTTGCTGAACACTTTTATGTACTGCCCGCAGGCAGAGTGGTCCCACAAAGAGCCCTCTAGACTGAGCTCAAGGTCACAGGTCCTAATAGCTTCCTTAGGATGGCTGCATACTCTGTCACTAATTCACTTTCAACCTGATCTTGCTTTGGAATTAATCCCACTCAAGTTTAGCACTGGTGAAAAATGTTGTCCAAAAGAAGCTGTTGCTTATAAAAGACTTGTCTGCGGGTTTCTCTGGTTCTTCCTTAGAGGGAGTAAGTTCTGGCATCAGGGGAACTTCTGAAGTCAGACACCTATCTTATTCATCTGAAAACAGACACGCAAATTCAGTGGTAAAGAGTTATCAATTCAATATATAAGTAAACATTTCTTCAACTGAGTTTGCTCCCTGTTACCACCGCAGGCAGTGGTGAAATCTCTGCATTTCACTTTGCTGCTGAACTGGAGCTGGTCTCAGTTCAGCTGTAAGTAGGGAATCTTGGTTGCTAATTACATGGAGCCTTGTGGGCTTCGTTTAGGAACAATACACAGGCTGCTGTTCCCATGCCATCAGCGGTGGGGTGGAGGAGAGGTCCACCTTGTACCAGAAGCCAGCAGCTTGTGCGCAGAGGATGAGCACATCCCTGTTGGGTCACTGAGAGGGCTTGGAGCAAGTTTGGGCTAAACTGCAGCAAAGGACAAAAAAATGAAATTTCATGCAACAATTATGTTGTGTTTGAGATATCAGAATGGCATTTGTGTCTCTAAGACAGGGATCAGTCCATCTACCCACCAAAGATGCAGATATTAATACAACCTTTGGGCCCTAACTCATCCCAAGAGTTTGTGGTCCTGGACCGTAGACAGACAGTCTGGCTTCCCTCCTCCATTCGAGGCTCTCCCGAACTCTTGATCCATGTGGTTCCACACGCACATCTACATCCTATAAGGCTGTCATTATAGGATTGTAAGTTAATGTTCTACTCCTTTTGTTTATAGCACTGGAATGTCTTTGAATCAATTCATCCACTTCTAGGGAATCAGAATGGTTTGGGTTGGAAGGGACCTTAAAGATCATCCAGTTCCAACAGCCCTACCATGGGTCTGTCTTTCTTTGGAGAAACATGTAGAGTTTTAAAAAGAGGGAGCATGTTAACCTCTTACACATCCTGGAGCGGATTAAAAGATCAAGGCCTGGTGCAGATTTGTCAGTGAAGTCCATAAGGATGAAGTAAAGCACTGAAGTGGAACTTTTTGTGCGGTCCCTCATAGTACCCGTGTAGTGTCACTGGTGGCAGCTCTGCTCAAGCTGGCCTCATTCACGGAGCGAGAGAATCCTGGGCAGCTGCATTTGGTGCTCGCACGGCCAAGGAGATCAATGGTGTATTGGGATATTCCCCTATTACAACTCTTCCCTCCTCTGCCTCCCTTCTAATTTGGTGTCATTTGTTTCTTTGTCTTAGACGCCTGTGTTCAATCCACTTGTGGTTATCTCTCAATGCACATAACAATAGGTTGTCAATCTGTTTTATCATACATCTTTGTTATTACTTTTTTTTTTTTGGTGTAACTGTCAGATAAAGGAAAATAGCTAACATTTATCTCTGCAGGTCTTTAAGATATTATTATTGTTTTATTATACATATAGCATTATCTTCTTGTTGTTTAGGGTCATTATAAGATACAGTGCGCTTCACCTTTATGTTCTGCACATTACGTGCTTTTGTGTGTGACCTTTCAACAGTAATAGAGAGGTTTCAAGAACACATTCACTTCTGCTGTATATTGTTCACCTTGAGCCATGCTCTTCCCGTTTATGACATGATAATTTTCATAGCAACCACTTTTCACACAGTGTAATGCAAATGAATGTGGTACCGCGTCATCCCCCTACCACTCGCCCAAAGTTAAGTAGTTGCTATAATGGAAATGTTGCAAAGAGAAGGTGTGAGGTAAAGACAATAGGGAAGGAGAGGCTGCCAGGAGTTGACAGGTGAGAGGTATTGTATCTATCTCGAGGTAGAAGAATGACCGATGTAAGACGACAACATGGAAAACAAGCGGTGAACAGAGCCTTTGAATATTGGATTTTTCTGATTTGGTGACCAGGGTACAGGAAACACTATATTAGTTTAAGTAATTACCAAATAATTTAATATTAGATTTTTGTCAAAATGAGAACAAACAGAAACAAATAGTTCGGGTTAACCAAGTGTTTTGGTCAACAAACAGGCAAGAGGTTATAAGTTTTCCAAATCTAACAAACACAAATGCAGTTTTGAGTCCCTTTCCACTGTGCCAGACATGGTACCATTCTTCTAGGACTTTTTTTTTTTTTTTTCAAAAGAAAATATGAGCTCACTGCAACCAAGGAAGATGGATTAAAACATTGAATGTACCATGTAGACTTACATGGCAGCCAAGATCTCCTTCCAGAGAGGAGAAGGAAAGGAATCCATTGTAAGATTGCTGCGATGGGTACTTAGGGACACAAAAGCCCACATGAGAAGACTCCTATTTTCCTGTGTTCGATGTTTTATACATTAAGCAAAGATGCAAAATGCTTTCCAGGGTACACTGTAATTTTGCTTTTTAAATTCAAAACTAATTTACTCTTTTAAAACCAGAGATGCTTAAAAAGGATGTCGGTTGAAAAATTTAGCTTTCCATGTTCCCTCTAAATTAGGAGAAGAGACTAAGTGCTGAATTTTTTGTAACTCAGTAGAGTAAACTTAATATTTCTTCTGGAGTTGCCTAAACTGGGAATTCTCTGGAGGCCCCAGTCTTTCTCCATCAAAAGCAGAGAGAACCTGTGGTCATGCAGGCTCCTTAGCTGTGGTACCTCAATAAAGTACCTGCACTCTGCAGTCCCCAGCCTGAGGATGGCTCAGAATAACAGAAAAGTGACTTTTCCCCAGGACAGTCCCGCACGTCACCTGGCCTGGGGTACCCCTCTCTGGAGGCACTCGCAATCTATGTCCTTTGCAAGGCAGCACATTGCCGTAGGTTAGTGTAAAATCAGAGAGGGTGAAGTTAACTCAAATTACTGGATGTTTTCTGTTCTCTCGGAGCGTGCACACGGAGTGGCTGATGTATGGGAACTTACTCACCTGATGTAATTTGTGGTTTGTGCGCGGCAGCCCTTGTAGTCTACAGTAATGAGGTTTTAAAAAGACAGATGCTTCCTCTGCTCCAAGGTCTCTTGGAAATATTGTGTATTTCTGATGTCTCTTTTTGCAGTGGAGCTGATGTTTTAAAAGTTATTATCACTGCTCTCCAGGTCTCAGGTACACTCGACTGTGTCTGGCCCATATATAGCGGTCACCCTTTTAGTTATGAATGCCTTCTCTGGTGCATTTTGGGGCAGAAATCAATTTCTTAGGAAAACATTATAAAGCTTTTATATATGGTGGGGTTTGCATATTTAGGTGACACACAAAGTGTACTGCTATTAGGAAGCAGATAGATGTTGGCTGTCCTCACAGCATGACAAGCCTGAGCACCTTTACCCTTGTCATACGTGGTTTGTTCTCTGGACCGTGGTGATACCAACCATCTGCCTTGGGTCGGCATATTGTGTGTACATCTCAAAACTCAGCTGCTTCCCTACTCTGGGACTTAGAAAAAGCACGTCCTTTGGGTTTGGGGTTTCCGAGGCTGGAACCACCTCAGCTCCCTTCCTCCACGAAGGAGCCAGTGTAATTCCATGTGGAGATAACTGAGATGCCAAGTTACTTACTTGGATCCTGGGCTAATTTACTTGGGAGGGTGCCTTGTGGACACCTCCAGGTCCATTTGTTCTTACCTCCATCAGAAGTGTTTGGAGATTGCCACGGACACTCAGCACTCCCCTCACACAGGGGGTAGCCCTTCTGCAGACCGCTCACCACCTGGGCAGATGGAAGGTGGTGGCCTCACTCTTCATCAGTGGAGAGGAAGAAGATGAAGATGAGGCCTGGGTCAGGGAGGGTGTACATTTTATATGGCTCTTCTTTCCCATCTACATCTAAATCTGATGCTCTGTGCCTGGGATGAGAGAACACAGAGGAGGAGGATGGAGACATCCAAATACCTCATCTTCATCCTTCGCTTCAAACACATGAAGTTCAAGGAGCATCAAAGTTGTCTTAAATGTCCTCCTTCAGTGTTGCAACAGCAACACCCTTTCACAGACTGAAAGGCTGAGAAATCCAACCCAGTATATTCATAAGCGATTTATCTTGCTGAAATATGCAGTTACAATAGATGCTCTTCCGTGATTTATTTAGTAGTGTTTTGTTTTTCACTCCTTTTTTAAACTCAACCGTCTTCTGCAGTACAAAGGAGGAGTCAAACTCACTACTTACCTGACTGAATACATCACTTGGGATGTTTCATTCTAAAAACCTGGGTGGGTATTTTTGCAAATTATTTACACTTCAGAGTGGAAAAATAGCAACATTACTATAGCATTAGATTAAATTTCCTCAGGTTAATGAGCTCAGTGTCAGGAGTGAATAATCACAAGTGCATTGCCAATGGAGAGACCATAAAGGCACGTTCCTTTCACAATATATTCCACTCCATGAATATATTAAAATATTTTTCCCAGTATAAAAAGAACGGAAATAGCCTTTTGTTTTCCTCTTTTCATAGCAAATGCTCCTGTCATTCGCAGAACAATGAATTCCTTGAATCTGTACCAGTCAGTTTTTATCCTTCCTTCAAGACCCAGAGGCCACAGGAAAAATCTTTCACATGGCTAAACTTTGCTGAATATATTTAACCAGTAAATTATTTGTCTTCTGAACTAGAAGAACCAATACTCATTTATGTTCTAAAAATGGTTTGTTTTACTTACTTTATGAGTTAGGTCTGCAATAGTAGCAAAGCCAAGGGATGTTTAATTAAGTTATATTTGCTTTTTCATGATCTCTTAGCTTTAGATTATAAATCACAAATCAATGAGTACTTAATTTCCTCATATAGCATTAAAAGTAATTGCTTCATAAATTCGTTTTAGTAATCCAAATATTTGCACAGGGTGCAGCACAAAGAAGTTGTTTCACTGATGAGAATTCTCACTTCCCTTTCCCCTGTTGGAATAAACTGGGGTTTGCTCATTTGGGGTCCAGTCCTTCACGGTACAGAAGTCTCTGGATACCAGTGGTGATATTGCTATTAAGTATTGATGTCATGCAGAATTTTTGGATGTTGATTTCCTTGGTACTGGAATTATAGCGACCTTTTCTCTAACCTCCAGTCTGGCAAGCAGAATCTTGTGGTTAGGTCCGTGTTCCTGTGCAGGGCCATTGAACAGCCATTGGCTACAGATATTTCTGCTTTCTTTCCAAAATCCAAGCCCAGATGAGAGATGTGCTTAAATTCTTGACTATTGGATACTGCATCCTTGGACTTGAGTTTCCTTTTACCAACAAGGAGCAGAGAAATTCTTCCTGCATCACTCACCACGGCAACGTACTGTCTGTATGAAGACCCAGCTGTTTGAGAAGCTGGAGCCTTCCAACCACACTTACACATGTAGAGTACATACAATACATGTATGTACTGGGTCCTTCATGATTATGATGATTTCTTATCAGGCATTGCTGGTTTACCCAAGTGGAGGCTTATTTTACTGAGTTATGAACAGTGGGATGAAAATCACGGTCATTTAAAAAGGCAAAATGTCACAGTAGTGCGGTGGTCCAAGTCACATGCAGCTCCATGGGAGCACCTTTCCAATTAAAGGCTTCATTTGAATTGGAAAGCTTCTGATTAATTGTTTTCTGATGAAACGAAGAGGAAAAAAATGCCAGCAGCTGCTGTATGGAAAAGGGTCAGCTTTTCCAAGTTCCTAAAGGGCTCAATCGATGCTTAGTGCTGTCTCTTGAACACCTCTCAAATGGGTTTCAGTGGGCTTTGCATTGCTTCTTAGTCACAAAGGTGGAAGGCAGCGAAGTGATGCAGAGCAGAACCATCTAGGAGTAGAGCTTGTGAAAAGCAGCTGAGCTCCAGCATCATCTGCCTGTGGTGCTCCTAAGCACAAGAATCATAGAATGGTTTGGGTTGGAAGGGACCTTAAAGATCATTGAGTTCCAACCCACCTGCCCTGGGCAGGGACACCTCCCACCAGACCAGGTTGCTCAAAGCCCCGTCCAGCCTGGCCTTGAACCCCTCCAG
>JAOXJK010000002.1:36519877-36538115 GCA_025774025.1 Xenus cinereus | reverse complement strand
CTGGATGGGGCTTTGAGCAACCTGGTCTGGTGGGAGGTGTCCCTGCCCAGGGCAGGGGGTTGGAACTCAGTGATCTTCAAGGTCCCTTCCAACCCAAACCAGTCTATGATTTTCGTGTCCCACAGGCTCCCAAATCTTAAGTGCCAGCTCCCAAACCTGGTCTAAAATTAAGGAGATGTCAGTAAATACACTTGAGTTTGTCTTTGCTTTCTGGTTTCCAAGCCATTTAGTATGCACCCGGGTCACATTTTTATGGTTTTATCCAGGACTTGTCACTTTATCGTTGTTGTTAAAACAGATGCTGAGGTTCTCACATACTCGCCTGGCTGGGAGTTGGGGCTTTGAAGAGCGTACCATGAGGCTGACAGTAAAATGATGAGAGCGAGCAACTTGCAGCGTAAATTACATTCGATCTTTTGAGGGCATCTTCGTTAAGCAGAAGGACACAGCAGTGAAAGATATTTAATGACAACAAAAGTGTCTTGTCTCAAAGATGCAGTTAACCTTGACAAATAAGTGTGAATCCTCTAAGGAGCAATAAAAGTGCTCCCCTATTTTATGTCTGTCGGTCCGGTGTTTGGATGCCAGTGCATGCTCTATCAATTCTTACAATATTTCCAGTGGCGAGGCCAAGTGGTTTACAAAGTTTTACATGCTGCCTGGGTGCTGATAGAATTACAGCCATGGCCCCTCTGTTAGAGCAGGAGAGGAGCTCCCAAAGGCCGATGGTGTAGGGATCTCAGTAAAACCAGGCTGTCCCCAGTGGGATTCACACCAGAGAGCCCATAGCAGGAGTGGTATCACTCTAAAACAAGGTTTAGCGGCTCCTCCATGGAGCTTCTTCTGCTTATTTGCCATTGGAAACACCTCCTGGATATCTACCCACAGTTTAATAACGCGTGACTCCTTATCCCACCCAGAGGGACAACTACAATGAGAGGACGCAGCCCTCGCGGGCACGGAGATAAAAACTAGCACCCCTGGATAAAGCCACCATCCATGAGGCTAATCTTCCTTACTGTGTTAAATCAATGATTCACTGCAAAAGTTCCTCTCTCCTCTTACCCTGCAGCGGCGAGGAACATCCCTGGCTCCACGGTGCGTTACCTGAGCTGCTCTGGGGTTCTTCCCAGCCAGTGGAGACACTGGGGGAGAGCAATCGGGGACCACCAGCATTTGAGCTGGATTAGGATCTCACCGTGCATATAGTCTCTGACCTGTGGACCTTTTGATGATTCAGGCATCCTCCCTTTAAAAAACAATTAAACAAATTATAAATAATCAGGTCTCATCACTCTGAGAAGAAACAGTGTCTCCACAATACGCTGTTAATTTCGGAGAGTTCGGTTAGTTAGGAGAGGCTTAGCTAAAAAGTAAGATTACCGAACAGAAAATTGGTTCTGTTTTACCTCAAACCAGGACATTTCAGATTCTTTCGCGTATCCCAGCTCTGTATTGCAGGTTACAGGTAGTTATCACGTTAATTCTTCCAGAGCTGAGCAAACCCTTCTCTCCTCTTGGGTTCCTCTGGCTTCTGCAGGGAGATCTCTGTGTGTTGAATAGACACAGTGGGCGACCCACGTTGTTAGCTTAGTTTATGTCTAATTATTTACATTTTGGCTTGACACAGCAGTGCTAATGCTCCTCCGGCCCCACGTCCGTCTCGCTAATGCCCATCCTGTGACTGATCATCCACCGAGGAGCTCCCGAGAGGGAGGGGTGGGAAGGGGCTGCCTTTCAATTGCCACGACATGTTGCTTAATGGTATTTACTTAGTTTCGGCTTGAAATCTTATTCTTCTCTTACTTATTGTCATTACTCCCAGCAGTTTGTTTCACCTCTTATCTTGCTAACATGAAGTTTGAATAAAGCCTCTTAAGAAATAGCCCAAGTGTGTGATAAACAGCAGCCGTAGGAGGCCACAGCCAAGTACTTTCAATTCTTGCCTTTTCTATTTTCTATTGTTTGTACTTGAGGATACATTTTAGACTTCACGGGCCAAATTCATCCTATTCAAATGAAGTTACCTCAGAGACATGCTTGGCTCTGTTGCTTTAAAAAAATAGATAATCCCAAACAGCAGGATAATTTTATGACCACTAATTACATTTGTTGCTATGCAAGCTAAGATAATGATAAGAGTAATCGTATCTCATGCTTCAGGGCATACGCTCATCACCTGTGGACGTCAGGAAGGAATTTTTCTCCCCATGTACAGAACTGTTCAATTAACTAGATATATTGTGGTGGGTTTGTTTTCTTTCTGTTTTCTTCCTCTGAAGCATCATCTATTAGCTGCAGCCGGAATAGGTACACCAGATTAGATTAACCCACAGCCTGATCCAATATGGGTATTCCTAAATCCCCATACTGGAAAGTAAAATCAGCGGAGGAAAAAGAATGTGCAATCTTTTGCAATTTGGAAACAGATTGTTTTTTAAATGTCTGTATATCACCAAAGTTGAGAAGGTAGCAATGCTGAGCCTTGAGTGACCACATCGCCTAAAGCCCAGTGCTGCCAGTGTCCCAGTTTGAGGGGACTGGGAGCATTGCTCTTCTCTTTCGACTCTGCGAGTAGCATCTGCATTCGAGCACCACTGGGTCCTACAGATTATGTTTGTGGCTACCCGTCACGTTGCATTAGAATAGCCAGCCTCAGCCAGAAAAGCAATTGAAAGGCATTGGAAATCTGCCTCACTGCCCACAGCCAGGGAATAAGCTCGCTGATAATCCTAATAGAGAAGATCAAATTTGCCAAGAAAATAGAAGAGATTGTTTGTGTTTTGCTTCATTCTCCTCAACTATCTTTCTGCTCCTCACAAGACTTAATCAACAACTAATAAACCTCAGCTTCTCGCTGCACAACAGAGTATTGTCTTCCTAGTACTTGTGTTGGGACTGGGATTTATCTGTTATTGACTTTATCCCTTTCCTATCCTTCCCTTTTGTTTGGTCCCCGTTCCCCTTTTCTCACTAGCGCTTGCTTTATTTTTATCTCCAGTAAAGCAGCTCTGCCATTTAATTAGCAGATTGGCCTCTACCTGAAGCCAAATGAAACGTAATCTCCCATCGACCTGCATGCAAGGTGGAAATTCCATGTCTGAAAGATTTCAATGTTTGTCTTTGCTCATTTCTGGACAAAATCAGAAAACTTCCAGGTTTATTTCAGGGAGAAAATTCTGAAAATGAAATGGTTTGGATTTGTCAAAACTTGTTGGTCTTTTGTTTTCCGTTAATAAACCAGCCAAAAGGAAGCCATTTCACAGAAGCAACCTTGCGTTAATTCCACTGGTCTAGGGTAGTGAAAAGTACCATAGCCACAGTTTCTCTGGGCAACTTGGGCCACTGTCTCACCACCCTCACAGTAAAGAGTTTCTTCCTAAAGAAAGTACATCTCCCCTCTTTTAGCTTAAAACCCTTCCCCTTCATCCTATGGCTCCCCTCCCTGATCCAGAGTCCCTCCCCATCTCTCCTGGAGCCCCTTGAGGGACTGGAAGGGGCTCTAAGGTCTCCCCGGAGCCTTCTCTCTCCAGGCTGAACCCCCCAACTCTCTGAGCCTGTCCTCACAGCAGAGGGGCTCCAGCCCTTGCAGCATCTTCATGGCCCTTCTCTGGACCTGTTCCAACAGGTCCGTGTCCTTCCTGTGCTGAGGACTCCAGAGCTGGACGCAGAACTCCGGGTGGGATCTCCCCAGAGTGGAACAGAGGGGCAGAATGCCCTCCCTTGTCCTGCTGGCCATGCTTCTTTTGATATAGCCCGGGATACAGGGGCTTTCTGGGCTACCAGTACGTGTTACTGGCTTACGTTGAGCTTCTCATCAACCAGCACCCCCAATTCCTTCTCCTCAGGGCCGCTCTCGATCCATTCTCCACCCAATGACATATTGCTATTCTTAATATCTATACACACCTGTGTTATTAACTGTTCATAAAACTATACGACCCTTTTAAAACATCCGGCTACAGTTATTTAACTCTCTTGACTTGTACAGTAAAAAGGAGATGGGAGAGGACGTCAAACACTTCCCCAGGAGTCAGCCCCTGTGGTGCTCAACATCACTGAGCGCTGAATGAACATCACCCAAATAAACCCTCTTGATTCATTTTAAGAAGAAAGGCGTCATATCGTCACCGAATAGCGCAGGTCAGTGTAAGCGGTAACAGTTTATTTTCATTGCCGAGCCTGCTCTGCACAAACACCTCTCTGTCAGCGCTCGACTGGTTGAGTTCCAGGCAAAATGACTTGCTTGCTCTCCAATCTGGCGTGCTGGCAGTGCAGGAATGCAAACAGCCAGCCCTTTGCGTTCACCTGCGGCTTTATTCCCTTCATCAATAATTGCTAAGAAGACAAGTGAAATTTTTCATACATTGATTCTGGAGTTATATCACAGCAGTGCTTTTGTTTGATCAAAATTACTAAATGTTTTCTGTAACTTGGAACAGCATAAAAATAACAGTCTTGTAAATTACACATATGCCTCATCCTAACTCGAGGAATTCCAAAAGCTACTCATGAGACAAATCATGCTCACCATATTCCTTGCAAATTGCCCAAAAATAGTTGACCAACCTGTTCTAATTCCATCAAAAGCAACGGCAAAATGTTCAGTGCAGTTGGGAACATACCGCTACAATGCAAAATTCTCCTTAGCTGAGACTTAAGGTCTAAACACTTACAGAATTACAGAATCACAGAATGGTTAGAGTTGGAAGGGACCAGGTTGCTCAAAGCCCCATCCAGCCTGGCCTTGAACCCCTCCAGGGATGGGGCAGCCACAGCTTCTCTGGGCAACCTGGGACAGGGTCTCACCACCTTCAGAGTAAAACATTTCTTCCTAATATCTCATCTAAATCTCTCCTCTTTCAGTTTAAAACCATTCCCCCTCAGCCTATGGCTCCCCGCCCTGACCAAGAGTCCCTCCCTATCTCTCTTGTAGACTCCTTTTAGGTACTTGCACAAGGTAAGGAGACCATCCAGCTCCCTTTTACTTTTTCAGTAATTCAGACCCAAAACTTTGTGTCTGGCCCAGCTCTGGTTTTTATGGGAGCATCGCAAGTAGAAAATGGGGAGTTAGTTGTGGTGCATGGAAAAAGAGACATTAGGAGGACAATTAGGAAAGAAGAGTAAGTATGGAGCTGGAAGAGAGGTGATACTAAGGAAAATTAAATTTCCTCTGCAACAAGAGACAAATCAGGAAGAACTTGAAGGAAGTGGAAGGTCATATGGTCAGAGTAACAGGAGAAGGGAACTTCAGGTGGAGAATTTAAGTAAGATTTCATTAGAGGAATAGATGGAAAGTAAAGAGGAGAAAGACAGGTCATGGGCTTTGGATTCAAAGTGTAAGGGGAAAGGATGGATTTGGCACTAGAAAGAAGAAAAAAAAACCCAAACAAGTAGGAGATCCCAAGTGCAGGGGGAGCAGAAGAGTCAGGACTAAGGCAACGCTGAAGTTACAAGTCTGTGAAGTGGAAAGGTTATAGCAGGGTTCTGACAAAGAAAGTGTTAGGAGGGAGGAAAACATCTTTGTTCCAGAAAAAACAAATCTGAGATAACAGCAAGGAATTTAGGAGGAAAAGAGCTGAAGGAGAGTGCTGGAGATGACAGAGGAGTAAACTGGATAACACAGAAAGAGGCCTTGGGCTCTTCAGCATTGAAACCCTGACTTCTTGGGAGCATTCACACTGATGACTGCATCATTTTATTTTATTTTACTTGGTGACCAAGAGCAAAGACAGAAAAAAAATAAGGCTTGAAACTAAGAGGGAAGCTGTTCAGCTCGTCAAGTTTCCTCCTCAGAATCCCAGAAGTCACCGAAAAGCTGTAACACCACTGGATTGGGCAGGAGAGGCAGGTCAAGCAAAATAAAAAATAATCTGTTTGCGTGTGGCAAGAAACAAACATCTCAACAGCAGCTGGGAAAATCAGTTCTCATCTTCTTATACATGGGAAGTGCCACTGCCCAGACTGAGACACGGCCACGGAGGGTGACATGGTGAATGGCAATTGTTCTGGAGTGGGTTCCCGTGTACACCCACAGATATTACATTCCGATGTTTAATGTTCACAAACCATTAGATACATGTATATTTATGGTTTGATAATCAGCTGTCATTAACAGATGAGTAAACAACATAATGTTCATATTTAGGAGGAATATGCAAACTAAAGAGAAACTGCCAACTCCTAAGAACATTTATTTTCTCTACACTTAATGGGGGAAAAGGAGGAGGAAATACTCTGTCTGTAAATTAATTATGGGATATTGGCAATGCCTCCACTACTGTACAACTGTAATTATCTCATCTCGGTGCGTGGGACTGTAGTCATGCACCCCCAGCTATTCACATCCATGAGAGTTAAGAATACACTCAGTGTATGTTTCCAAAGTTAAATCAGTTTTACTGTCTCTTTGAGCACAAGAAGAGCAGAGAAATCATGGTCTTTCCAACTGCTGTTGTGCCGAGATGCTGAGGCCTTTAGCCCTGCTCCCTTCTTATAAATCAAACAGGTTTCAAACTCCAGGAGAGGATGGAAACTTCTCCCTGTGCAAAATGCCATTTCAAACGGGGTTTTCATGCAGTTTTGCAAACCTCCTCTATTTTCTTTGAGATTTGCTGTTATCCATCAACTACGAGCAGAAAAGACCATGAAAACACATTCTCAGCCACCCCACAAATGTCCCTGAGGTGAATGTGGTCCAATGTAGTTGTCACTCCCTGGTAGTATCTTTAACAATCCCTGATGGTGCTTTTTATCCAAAGACACTTTGTGAAAGGTATCAGAATCCTATTTTTATGGACGAGAGAAACTGAGGCGCAAAGCGGGATGGGATTTACCCAGGGATGAGGCAAAAGAAGTAGAGAATTATAAGGAAAATTCAGGTCTGGAAAGAACAAATCTGCAACGATGAGAAGATGTTTCACTGGATGTGGCTGAGCAAGCTGGAAGAAATAAAAAGGCATCCAGGGATGGGCCTGGGAACAGAGTCCAGTCTCCCGACTGTCATTTCTCCACTCTCCTACCAGTTATCCATGTGCTTGCAGAATGGTACACATTTATAATGCGTATGGATATTTGACAAATAGCAGATTAACATTAAGAATAGTTTCCTGGACAATGTAACCAACTTTCCGCTTAGCTGATTCTTCCCCTGCTTTATAAAATTAGACCGTTTTGCAATCCATTTTGTAGCTGAAAACAGATCATGTACAGATGCAACAATTTGGCGTGTTATCACCCCGGCGTTTCCAGCGTGGGATAGCGGAGCTTCTCCAGCTGCTGAGCATCAATCCCTTCAGCAGAACCAAATTCACTAATCTGGTGCTTCCTCCTGCCCGTAGCCAGGCTTATTGGGGAGGATTATCTCCTTGTCCAGGGGTAATTTTCTCAAATAAATGGGTCAGAGCCTGTGCTGGCTCCCCTCCTGCAGCCCTGCTGAGTTCAATGGCTCTGCTCAGAGCGCAGACCGGTTCCTCGTTTCCATCGAGATCCTTGGGCAGAGGCTGAATAACTGGAAGTGGCAGGTGAAGCCGAAGGTTTTGGCTTTGTTTTTTGTGAAGAAGAGATGAGCGCGGCAGAACAACATATGGTACCCTGCTTGGCTAAAAATGATTTAGTGGGAAACTATCGCTTCATTTCTGTCTCTCTGCAACCACATACACTAACGTAGTGGTGTAACTATTAATCTAATAAACTGCTAATATTTATTATTAATTGAACCATTTAATCTAACAGTGGATTAGGGGAAAGCAAATGTAGGACTTAATGACTCTGCTGATTGGTATAAATTTTAACAGCGAGCACAGGCTGTATAATATAAATTGTGTTCATGCTGCTGATAAATACCTTGTAACTGGAAAAACCTGGGCTCAAGCAAAACTTGCACAATATCAAGAGGTATGTTGTTGTTGTTGTTGTTTTAGTGAACAGTGTAGGACTTAACTCCAAAAGATGAGGTCACTGTTTATCACCGGTGGTTTATTATACTAACGGCAAAGAAAGTGGTTATTAGTAATGTCTGCTTAACATTAGAGGTCATCTTACATCCAAAACAGCCCCCTGAATGGATGGTAGAGTGCCGCTGTGATAAACTGAAGTGCAGTAGCACAAACCGTAATTACGCTGCACTTCCAACTAAATCCCCTGTGTTGTCTGCAAATCCATCTTTGCCAGGGCTCTCTCAAGCCACCCACTGTTCAAAGCAGCTCCAAATTCCTCGTCTTCTATAACTGGAAACAAGCACGCACCCACTTCTTATGGCAGACAAATATCTGCTTAGCGCTAAATCTTGTATCCTAGACACTGATGCATAGGAGTTTAGGAATATTTCGGTTTGAATGGGAGAGATGTCTCCTTGCTGTTACCTTTCAAGCCTTTGTAGTCTGTATCCCGTGGGGAAATTAATGGAAGAGCCCAAACTTCCTAATGGGATGTATCTTGCTTTAAGCTCTCAGAGGACCTGAGATTTTAGACTTTATCATTGTGACATTATGGGCTTTAGAGAAGCTATTTTTAGAGGTTTCTTTAAAATTTGATCAGTTATAATTTTCCCTTTATGGTTATAATTTTCCCTTCTGTATGAGCTCTATAGCTAATACAATAGCTCTTACAAAGCTGGCAGCACCCTTTCTAAGGTGGGGTTGTATGAAAAATACTCCTAATTAAAAATATTCTTTCAAACATTTGCAAATTAATTTATGATTCGGTATTTTTTGGCCATACATAGGATGTATGGTGATGTCATGTGGCTCATAGGCATTTGATCTTGCAGAAGTTACTGCAGCAAGTCCAAATTTTTTGCTGAGGAAATCCTGATGCCGCCTTCCAGGTCTGATGAAAATCAAGGGCATGTTGTTATTTGTGGCTGTCCTACCTTAGCCCTCCAGGAGGCTTGATCTTAGTAGAGAGTCTGGTTCAGTCTGTATCTTCTAGGACCAGCAGAGACCAATGCATGGAGGTCATCTTCCATTTTGTGTGTCCCTTCTCCTAATTTGCTCTCGATTTTCAACAGCTGAAGGAAACATGCCCCGTGCTTCTGCTCTGAAAGCAAGGATGTGTTAAAGAAACTAGAAACTGATCTTCCCCTATCTGAGAAATCTGGTTTTTTCCCATCTACTTCTGATAAGTGAGCTGGGAGAAAAGCCGTTTCTTACCCTCGTGGCATCTGGGGGCCAAGAGAAATAGAACAGACAAAAAGCTGAGGGGTGAATTAGATGAAAAGAAAGAATGGGTGGAAAGATTAAAGCAGGGTGGAAAGAAAGGAGGAGAACCTGTCCAAGAAAGAGATGACCTCACGGCTTGCTTACCTGTTTGAGAGATAAACATGCCAGAAGTTTTGGCAGAAGTCGCTTTATAAACTTGCCTTGCTTAGGAGCTCTCATCATCTCACCGCAGTATGGGACTCCAAGGGAAAAAGTGAGGGGAAAGAGTTCAGCAGAAGGACAGGCAGACTAGAAAGGTGATGCAGAGAGAACTAAAGCAGAGAAAACCCTGATAGAAAAAAATAATCATCAGGATTTGAATATGGAAATTAGGAAAAGAAAAGACTCAGCAAAGTGTCCTCAGTACCAAGTAGTAGCTGTCAAGTCGCGTTTTCTGAGCGATCTTCAGAAGAAGACAAGGGGTTGCAACACATTAGTGAAGGTGTCGGTGTTCAGCCGGCACGAATGCTTGAAGCTGAAGTGACTGCACAAACCCCAGGCTCTCCCCTCATCTGCATTGTGCTTCTGAATGTTAATTATAAGCGTGACTCAACGCTGAGGGACATCAGAGCAGAGGACTTCCCACGCTTAGCCAGGGGTTGAGTCCTGCCACAAAGACCAGTTCCTCGCGCGGGGGGAAGTAGCTCTGAGGGCAAAGTCTCTCACCTGGGAAAGTCTGAACTACAAACCACTTTTAGGAACTGGTGGTGAGGGAAACCACAGCTCCTGCCTGGCCTAACACAAGAGAGAAGCTCAGCACTTGCTGTTAGCAGTTTTGTTACATGCAGATGGAATTTTTCATGCCCTACGTCTCCTTCACCCAAGGAAATTGCCAAAAAGTCCTCACCTCCATGGCAACACACTGCTTTACACCATGGCTCCCTGTCAACCTGTTCTCTTCTTCCCTCTCTTCATGCTGGTTGGTATTTTACAGGTGTTTTCTTGCTCCTGATGCTCATTCAGGTTGCCAGGTTGTTTCAGAGTTCTGTTATTCTCCTGCCCAGCAGCAGAATGGGGCCATAAAAATTTACTTTCTTGTTTACATCCACTCAGCAATTTTTAAGAAGAAAAGTGGGAAAAACCGTAAGCAAAGAATCAATGCTTGCATTTAATAGTTAAGCATAAAAGTCATTCTTAAACAATATTTTTATTTCACTTTTAATGAGAGACCAGAAATACCACTAGGGTTTTTAAGGCCCATAAGGTGTTAGTACTCTTGTTATCTCTGATGTTCATGGTCTCTTGCACACCATTTATGCTGGGCATTATTTTTGACAATGCAGTATGGCAAATGCCTGGACTGGGATTCCTGGGAATGAATAAAAGATTTATAGTGGAAATTCTACAAGTAATATCTTGTTATAATACATTTTTGTGCTAACTGCAAGTGACAAGTGATTGCTCAAATTTGTTCCTGCAGCTACCAGGTTTTACTCTTTAATCCTATATTAGTTCTACAGAAAAAAAAATATGAAATACAAGGAGAGCCGTCTTTTCATTTATTTTATCTTGCCTCTATAGGAATATTTTCATGGTAAATTCAATATACTTTGTCCGAAATGTAAATGGAATGTTCAATATATTTTTAACTCAAGCACTGTTTAAACATTAAAATCCTCTTTTGCAAATGCCATTGTGATAGAGGTTCAAGACTTTGCAGGGGCTTAATAACTTACTGAGAGGAAAAGAGGCCAGTTTTGTAGTTAGGACTTGGTTTTAGAGACTTCACTTCCTCGCTCTGCTGCAGCTTCCCACGAGACCAGGGCCAAATTGCTAATTTCTGTGTGCGTCATTTCCCCATCCATGACCTGGACTCTGTGTGCAGCGGGTACAGGGGGGTCTATGGGGCAGGGAAACAGGGAAACATTAAAAAAGACTAGACACACTTAGGATAACTGCCGGTGGGCGTTGATGTAGATCCTAGAGAAGATGGTGCTATCATAAAATAATTTGAAATCCTTTTTTGCGTGCAATGTGACAACTGTATTTTGGGGTCGTGAACACAGACCTTGGGAGCTTCTGTGTGTATTACTTCCACTGTCGCCTGTGTGAAATTAGGCGGCACCATTTGGGCTGTGAATCAAAAAAAATCTTTAAATGAAGGAGAAAAACCACAGTGAAGTTTGAGACTGGTGACATAGTGACACTGCAGATTGTGGTTTATTCACATTTGCAGCGCTGAACAGAAAAGGTTGTTGTACACAAAAACACAGCCATACTGCCCCAGTGTAGCAAAGTGTAATATTTCGTGTTGAGTAGAGATTGCTACCAAATGTTTCCAAGGAATGTACAAGAACCTCCTCAAGTGTCAATTAACAGCAAACTCTGTCCAAACTGAATTCTCATTCCAAGGCTGTTTTGGCAATTTATGTCCGGGAGGTTGAATACGCATCCCCTCTATCCCTTTTTCCACTCTAATCTAAACACAGGATGTTATCTTTACTATGTCTTTTCAAAACTTGCGCAGGATTTTATTTAGCTCCTGTATGAAAAGAAAATGAGAGCGAGAGAGAAACCAGCTCCGTTCCTTGGGAGGAAAAACAAACTGGAGGAGGACTTGGGGAAAGGACGTGAAATGGTGTAAGATGGTGTAGCTGCTCAGTTAAGGAGCGGTGAGCAGCAGCTGAGTGATACCTGGCTCCATGCTCTGTCGGCTTTAGCAATCCTCTTCGTTCCAGGCTAGAAAAACACTTTCCAATCCAATATCCAGGCGACGTTCAGGTTCTTTGCTGAGGTTGCCAAAGGTGCCCATTTGGGTACGGGTGATGGGCTGTGGATGGATGGCTGCTTACCAAAAAGTGCACTGATAACACCTGCTGTGTCTGTCAGCTTTTATTGCTACCAGATGTAATTGGATTTAAGTGGTGACACAGGAGTACAAGACAATCTGCCTCTTAAAATGTGATCTTCTGGACATAATAACAACTTCTGAACCTTGGTCTACCCTTTTTTTAAGTATCCTGCTGAGTTCAAGATTCCCATCTTTCTTATGAATTTCTCCCTCTTATTTATTCCCATCCGTGTCTGTTTTACACCAGGACAGTTCACATCTCCCTTTGCTTCTATTTTATCTCCTTTTATGTTTTTCTTGTCATACTCAGTACCAAAATTTTCTTCCAGCACAAGTGTTTCAAGAGCTATTAGCTTTTCCTCGCTCACCTGAGTGCTGCAGTAGTGGCTCCTATTGTAATTCTGTCTTGTTTGTTACAACTAAAAGCTGTACCAATTTATTGGTTTGTGGCCAAAATCAATCTGTGCATATGTTTATCGTGCTGTGACACAGTTACCGGTTTTCTTTTTTTAAAGCAGTAGTTTCTCTGACAACCTGGATCGGTGTCCTCTGGGTAATATCAATTTGCTGTAGGTAGACCTTCCTACTGAGTTGCAAATGCTTCCAGCCCACTGGAGTCAGGACTGAACCTCCTCACCAGTGGTGGGTCTGGATCTGGAGCACACTTCTACTTTCAGGTCTCTTCTTGAAGCCCGATCTGAAGTTCAGACACAGAAACAGTGGCCCAGATTTCTCAATCCCCACATTGTTTCTGCTCTCTCACTCGCATCTTATAGCACTGCCTTCGTGGACAACAAAAAGGAGCAGGCAAAGCAATGGCCTAATGAGGTCCACCTTGCTCATCAAGGAGGCTGCAGAAGAGCAGTTTTTCCAAAGCAGCAAATACCATCATGCTGTCCTTGATCTTGGTTTCATCTCTTTTGCGAATCCACGGCGGGTTAGGAAAACCATCATATCTTCACTTAACTTCCAGAGTAGCTTTGGGGCGGGCAACAAGAGCTACCATCAGGCTTATCTGCAGAGAAGCCTCTGCCGTGGAGCCATCTCCATGGGCGGCAGCTGAAAGACAATTATGAGTAGGTCTGAGATAGCTCTGTCTTGGCTTCTCAGAGACATTCAACTGGGTATCAGCCTCTTTCCTCAGGCAGGTGATTCTGAATATATCACAATAACGCTGTGGTAGATATTTTTCTATTTGTTCAGCTTCAGACAGAGGACTATGGTTGGACTTTATGATCTTAAAGGTCTTTTCCAACCTAAATGATTCTATGATTCTATTCTATGAAAGCACTGCTGGAAATACGCTTTAGCCAAAGATTGTTTAGGTCAATTGTTCCTGCTGGTATTAAAGTTATGAATCATCTTGGCATCAAGGTGTGACCTTTCCTCTTTACACTATTATGTCACCAAAAAGAAGGCAGAAATGGAAATAGGAAGATGATTGCAATAAATTTCTCACCACTGATATAATGTCTCGTGTGCACTAAGAGTATTGTACTCATAAACCTCATCTTCCTTGGCACAGAGCCACGCTAAACTTTGTTTCTCCTAACAAAATCCTTCATTTTTTTTTTTCCAGCACAACTTTCTCAGCATCATAAACCACCTGCTGTAAGGAGTTCTCTGAAGTGACAGTGCAGAGATTTCCATCCAAAACCGATACAGGCAGTCTGAAAAGCTGCACTCCCGCCGTGCAGGGTCCCCACAGGAATGATCTTTCCAAGCATAATGTTTTGATGTTGCTTGTCCAGAGGCAATAGTGAATAAAAACATTTGAAAAATCTAAAGTGTAGGTAACGGTGAGGGAATAAATGTCAGTTCTTGATCTGTATCTGCCTTGGAAACAGTTAAATTTGCAGAGCAGAAACTCAGTGCTGGTTATTTACTACAATTCTAATCTCTCACTACAAAAAGATTTTCCCCTACAATAAAAACTCTTGAAATTAAATTTGACACATTGGAGTCTGAAATAAACTCTATTTCAAATAAAATTGTATCTTTAGAACAATATACATCAAAATACAGAGGAAAATTGTGGGCAGATTATGATAGGATTAAGCTATTTCCTGCACAGAGCGATAGCACTGCAGCCCTGTCAGGAGCTCTTCTCTGGGATAATGTGGTTGTTCACCACAAAGCAGAGCTCCTTGAGGATGTTCTTCCCTCTCTGACCTGCCAACTGGAGTGATGTTAAAAAAACATTTCTACTAGGAGTTTGTCACCTCCTATTTCAACTTATTTTAGTTTCATTGAGTTCAGATGGGGTGTGTTACCCTGGGCTGGGTCCCTCAGTTGAAGAATCCTAGAATGGTTAGAGATGGAAGGGACCTTAAAGTTCATCTAGTTCCAATCCCCTCAAAGCCCCATCCAGCCTGGCCTTGAACCCCTCCAGGGATGGGGCAGCCACAGCTTCTCTGGGCAGCCTGTTCCAGTGTCTCACCACCCTCACAGCAAAGAATTTCTTCCTGACATCTCATCTAAATCTACTCTCCTTCAGTTTAGAACCATTCCCCCTTGTCCTATGGCTCTGCTCCCTGATCAAGAGTCCCTCCCCATCTCTCCTGAAGCCCCTTTAGGGACTGGAAGGTGCTCTAAAGTCTCCCTGGAGCCTTCTCTTCTCCAGGCTGAACATCTCCAATTCTCTCAGCCTGTATTAGCAAGTGTTTGAAACTTTTTCCTAATGTTAGGAATACTGAAAAAAAAGAAAAAAAAAAAAAGGGCAATCACTCTGACCTCAGGCTCTCTGTTCTGTACATGTGTCCAGCAGATAGTGTCTCCCCTGCAACCACAGCAATTAGAACCAGCAATAGACATGATCTCATTTGGAGATTACAGACTTTCCTCAGGGAAAGTGTATCATTGAAGGAATAGCAAAGAGAAGAGATTGAGTATGGCATGGCAAGGAGAAAAAGCACCAGAAGCCAAAGGTGAAGAGATAATGACACAGCAGATGCATTAACACTTAACATGAAGAATTGCTAATATTGAAATTCAAAAGCAATAGGAATAGCAGGTTTGGTAGGTCTGGCTACAAGCAGGTTGGTGAACTGTCCACTGGTTTAGGAATTAGGAATATTTAAGATGCTTGGGTTATCTGAGTTTTCCAAATATATTTTGCAGCTTTGCCTGGTAAATATCACATTAATTTATATGACCCCATTGTATTGAGTTATTTGATTCTGCTGGTGTCATAAAGCAGTAGTATTGAAAGCTGGCAAAAGACAGATAAAATTACTGTCAGAATCTCATCTAAGTGTCCTGGTTTCAGCTGAGATAGAGTTAATTTTCTTCCTAGTGGTCGCTGTGATTTCAGGTTTGGTATGACAGGAATCTCAATAATGGATATTGTTTTAGTTGTTGCTAAGTGATGTTTATACTAGTCAAGGACTTTTTCAGCTTCCCATAGAAGCTGAGAAGGAGCATAGACAGAACAATGGAATGGCCGATGGAATATTCCATACCATAAAATATCATGCTCGGTAGGTAAATAGGGTTGGCCGGGGGGTGGGATGAGGGAATCCGCGATCTTTGTTCACATTGGTCAACCAATTCACCAGGTGGTAAGAGTGACTTATGTCTTACATATTCTTTTACCATTATTATTATTATTATTGTAATTTTTCTTTTCCATTATTGTTCTGTTAAACTGGCTTTATCTCCCTTTCCCCTCCTTTTCTCCCTCTTCTCCCTACCCTTCTTGAGGAAAATGGGGGGATGAGCAAGAGGCTCTGTGGACCCAGTTGCTGGCTGGAGTTAAACCATGACACCAAATAATTGCAGTGGCGTTCACTCTTGATGATGATTTAGCAAAATCTAATTTCTCTGGAACAACACGCAGAGAAACTCAGCCCCAAGTACCAAGGTCTGTGTATTCTTCAGGTTAAAACGGCGAATATTAAGGTTACTTGTCTTCAGAGCAAGTGATGTAGGACAATTCTGAAGCAAACTGACAAGGCTGCATAAATCCCTAAGGAGCTATAATTGCGGAGGACAGTATGGAGAAGATACAGCCTGTTCTGGGTCAATACATATGGAACAACTATTTGAGATGGTACGAACAGCTCAGCCGAGGAAAGCCAGAAAACAGTGGCAACTGCAGAGAACTGAAGACATTGTCGAGTGATATTTAATGGAGCCTAGGTAAAATGCAAGACAAAGAATTGAGTACCCACAGTATCATTTACCATCTACATCAAAAGTATCACTCCTGCTGATGACTATTGTGACTTAGGTGACTTCTCTCTCTAACGGTGCACCAAATGCCTCAAAGTCTGAGGTCAATGAGATACTCCTGTGACACTGCTGTTGCTGCTGACTGGCAAGTGTGTTGGATACATCCATCTATTCTATGTTCTAGGAGCCATCTCATTAATTTTCCTTCAGCTTTTCATTGCTATGTTGTGGGAGGTTCAACTGAAGAGGGGGAATCTTTTCTCAACTGATGCAAAGCCAAAAAAGATCTCGTGGCTCAGTTTTTCTTTTTAAGAACTTAGATTTTTCCTGTATCACAAAAGCTCTGAATCTAGATACATGCTCTGTCATTTAGAGGTGGGAGAAGTTTGGTTTGCAACAATTCCTGGGCTTGTCTCCAGAATTATGTCATGAAGGAGGAGTCAATTTTAGACCAAAACCAAGCTATTCAAAATATGAAAAGGCTTATCATAGAATCATAGAATGGTTCATGTGGGAAGGGACCTTAAAGATCACCCAGTTCCAACCCCCATGCCATGGGCAGGGACACATCCACACTAGACCAGGTTGCTCAAAGCCCCATCCAGCCTGGTCTTCTCACAGCTTTTACTGTAGTAAAATGTTGATTTATTGCCTTAGGTTCCCACAATGCAAGACAGTTGGTCAGACAATTTTGGTCTCAACTGCTGGTAAGAGAATGACTTTATTGCTGATGGGTTTACTCTAGGATTAGTACTTTTGCTGGATCTTATTTAATTTCCTTTATGGGGCATGTGAGATGCATCTATGTTCCATCAAATGCTGCTACTCAGATTTACTCACACCTTTTACAATTAAGGTACATTCCTTTTCTAGATCAAGCACATGCACAGAATGACATGCAGTGATTTATTACACACAAATTATGAGCAGCAGCTCGACTCCCTACTGGGAGAAATTGGGACAGCTGAGAAAGGGGGAGCAAACTGTGTAAGAAGAAAATGTTCCTGAGTATTACTGGTCAGAATCCAGAAGACGGTCTTTCTGTGAGGCTATGGATAGTTTTTGTGTTCACTCAAATGGGTACCTCTATCAGGAATTACTAATTCCTTGTTTCTTTACTAAAGTTTAAACACCACAGTGGGTCTGTTATGCATTTCACACATCTGTTTAGCTCATTCAATGTGTTATCATTAGTCTACAAAAAGCATTATATTTTAAATTGGTAAAAAAAAAGTTTAAATTGGAGCTGGATTAATAAAAAGGCTTTAAGATAAAATTAAGGACGTTGTTGTTTGGTTATTTTCATTTAAGAATTTTGTGCTTGTTAAGAAACATTTCAGGTACCTGCAATCCATCACAGCATTAAAAAGCTGATAAATATAGAACAGTTGCATTTTTCATTCTAATGGATGTTTCAGAAAGAGACAAAGAAAGACTACATCATCTCTAAAAGCAACTGGAACACGATTTTGCTGAGATATTGCAGTACAGTATTTCATTAAAATGGAGTTATGGATTTAGTTATGAATATTTCCACAAAACCACTAAACATCACAAGTGATGAAGGACTTACTCCAGCGTTTTCATAATTAACATGAACTAGGTTTCATTTTTCAAAAATGGTCACATTCTGAAGTGCTGCATAGCCTGAATTTGTGCAACTAATTACTTTAATTAAAATTGTATGGCTAAGAACATCATTGATTTTAGGTACATTAAAAGCCAAATCTTACCAATTAGTGCACAATACAGTCGATGTTTATTGTTAGCTTTTGAGCAGCCAGGACAGAATTTGGCACAAACTAGGCAAAACCATGGTCTAGGACAGAATCAATTACCTTGGGACAGACTGTGGCGTTCGATCCCTCACCCCTAAATTCTTAGCTGTGTTTTGCACCCTCGCACCCTGTGAAAGAAAAACAACAATTTTGCTTCATTTATTCCAACACAAGTGAGAAAGTTTTCCTGAGCTTTCTAGAATCACAGAATGATATGGAGTTGGAAGGGACCTCTGGAGATCATCTAGTCCAACCCCCCTGCCAAAGCAGGCCCACCCAGAGCAGGTTGCACAGGA
>JAOXJK010000002.1:36507184-36519777 GCA_025774025.1 Xenus cinereus | reverse complement strand
GGTTGCTCAAAGCCCCATCCAGCCTGGCCTTGAACCCCTCCAGGGATGGGGCAGCCACAGCTTCTCTGGGCAACCTCAGCCAGCATCTCACCACCCTCACAACAAAGAATTTCTTCCTCATGTCTCATCTAAATCTCCCCTCTTTCAGTTTAAAACCATTCCCCCTCATCCCATGGCTCCCCTCCCTGATCAGGAGTCCCTCCCCATCTCTTCTGTAGGAGACACGTGGGCTGGTTGGGCTGGCCATCTACATGTGGTGGCCTTTGTTATATTTGTGGAGCAAATGTTGATTTTTTTCTTCAGCCACTATGTGCCTCTTCTTCCTATTATTTGTGTTGCAATAGCATGCAAAGGGGTATTAATATGTCAAAAAGATGGTCAGTGGACAGCAGGGTGGGTGGAGCTCAGGCTCCAAGAGGGCACAATCAAACCAAGAGGCAGCCACAGCTGATGGTAACTTCTACGTGGAGCCTCCTGGCTGGGCTGATTGTCCCCCTTGTCCCCGATCTCTGTGCGCACAGAATTGCTTCGTTTGCCTGCTGTCAATAGTCACTTCTGGATGCTGCCTTCTCTGGCTGTGCCAGCCCTGACTTGGGAAGGATGATGACCCCTCCTCTTCCCAAGATGGTCTTTCTACATCCCAAAACTTCTGTTCCCTCCTCTGCTGGGGCCACCATTCACCTGAGGAGAGAAACCTGTCTCTGACTTCCACTGTTCCAGCTGATTTCAACAGAACCTGTTCAAATCACATGCTGGACTAGAGCTTTTGGAAATAAATCCTGAAAGAGATGTCTGGGAATTGTGCTGTACCTGAGTGATCCCACTCACACAGACCCGACAGGAGAAATGTTGATTTGTGTGACAGTTTAGTGGTTTACAAGGCAGGGCTCTCGTGACGGCAGGGCAGAAATCAGATTCTGTAGAGGTAGGAATGGTCCCAGGAGGATTTGGGTATATTCAAAGCGTTGTGTAAGTTCAAGATATCAATAATTATCGCTATGTGTTTGTTAGTTTTGTACCAGGAATAGTTGCAAACTGAATATAAAGTTAAATGTAAATGGGAGTAACCCCTTCTGCATACTTAAAATATGGAGCTAGTCTCCCATGGCTTCTTCCTTCTACTTTTATTAATCCTGAAAACTAATTATGGCAAATTATTTGATTAGTCAAAATACAGGAGTTAGATTATAAATAGATTTTTGTTAAACAAGTTACATGAAATCATGATACAAAAGTTCACAGTAATTAGCCCCCTACTAACAGTTAAATAAAAATTATAGTAAGCACACTTTGCTTCTTTTTCTTTTATCGAAAAATTGTATAACTCTCAGATTTTTATCAGAGTGGAATGGTGAGCCATATGTATAAGGCTATCAAAAAATAAACATCACGAAATATTGACATTTTGGGAGGAAAGATGGAATAGGGATTTAAACATGAATCACATTCTTCACTTTTAAGAAGAAAGTCCAATTCTTATTAATAATGGAAAGGCAGCTTGTGTGGGAACGGTCTCCCCCTGCGCGCGCCCTGGGAGCGCAGGCTGCAGGCAGTGCAGTGACACTGGGAAACTTCCTCCTGCCCTCTCGCAGCATTGCAGAATCACAGAATCACAGAATTATAAGGGTTGGGAGGAACCTCTGGAGATCACCTAGTCCAACCCCCTGCCAGAGCAGGGTCACGCAGAGCAGGTTGGACAAGAATGAATCCAGGCAGGGTCTGAATGTCTCCAGAGATGGAGACTCCACCACCGCTCTGGGCAGCCTCTTCCAGGTCTCTGCCACCCTCACAGGAAAGAACATTTTCCTCATGTTGAGATGGAATTTCCTGTGTTCCAGTTTGTGCCTGTTGCCCCTTGTCCTGTTGCTGGGCACCACTGGGAAGAGTCTGCCCCTATCCTCTTGACACCTGCCCTTTAGATATTGCTCGGCATCGGTGAGGTCCCCTCTCTCAGTCTTCTCTTCTCCGGGCTGAACAGCCCCAGGTCTCTCAGCCTTTCCTCATCACAGAGATGCTCCAGTCCTTTGATCATCTTTGTAGCCTCCACTGGACTCTCTCCAGTAGAACTGGGGAGCCCAGAACTGGACGCAGTATCCATGGATAACACTGTCCGTTACCATTTTACATGTACGGTTTGATGACGGACTGACACCCAGGGTGAGATGTGGTAAAATCTTCTTCTGCATTAATTAATGGGAGAAGGGGTTTGCAAGGCAGAGGAGGTTTTTACACTACACTAAATCCTGATAATGCACCATTTCTGTAGGACGTGTGTCTGAGGAGACGTACAGGGGGAAGGTGACAGGGCCCTCTCCTTGCTCTCCTGAACAGCAGGGTGAAGGTGATTAACCCTAGGGAAACTCTGGGGCCAACCACCTGCATCCAGATGCTCTGGCAGAGCACCCTGTGCCCCTTTCTCAAGCCTCACGTCTGCTCTCCTCCCGTCCCACTCTCCTTCATGTTGAGCAAAGTGCTATTGCAGGGTCAGTTAAAGTTCCTTTCCCTCTCCTGGAAGCTCGATGAGCACCCAAACCCCCACCATCGCGTCCCTGGGGGCTGCCCTGGGGAATCAAAAACCTTATTGTCCCCTTATTGGCAATGCCAGGGGCTGTGCCCACACCACACTCTGCCCCTCTGAAAGGCCAGTGGGTCTCGTCAACTCCAGCACAAGACGATGTGTGAATAATAAAAACAGGGACCTGGGATCACCATATGCCTTTTGACACATTTTGCTATGTTGTTTTACAACAATAAAATTGAAGCTTAATTATATTTACCAATACATTCACAATATGTAATTGGAGCAGATGCTCAGATTAAAAAATTGCTGAATTCTCTCTGTGTTCGATAGCTGACAGTTTAGATCCCTGTTTGTTGTTGATGTAGTCAATATTTTGTATAATACCTAACACATAGATAATATCTATCCCTGCACCGTGGAATTTACTTTCTAAGCAACAGTTGTTGGTGGATTCAATATTTGCTGAATTAACTAAAACCCATTTTAGGTTTGATCAAATAATCTTCCAGTTGCAGTAGATCTGTAGTGAAAATAGTTTATGCTTCTTTAAGGTCAATATCCACCCTTATAAGACTTGTTCACCTGAAACTGCTGCTGAGGTAGAGTCTGTGGCTTCAGCCAAAATTTTCAGTGAGCATGTACAAGACAGAAGGTCACATGTTGTTGTCGCAGAGTGACAATTGTTTTGTGAGGAAATATACTAAGATTACCTTATTCCACTTCAACATCTACAATGTAGATACAATGGTATCTACAACCACTACAAATATTTATAAATTAAGCAGAGCTGGAGGAAAAGCATCCAAACGCTTGAAATAAAAGCAGGAGTGCTTGGTCTTGAAATAAAAGAGCAGGAGTGCTTGGTCCTGATGATGATGATATTTTTACCCTTATAAGTGCTTTCACCTGGTACATTGAAAATACTTCTAGCAGAGAGGCTTTCCTGAAAATGCCACCAGCTGTCATTTGTACATAGTCCCTGGTGTTTGTCAGTGGGCATTTACTCTACAAGGCCACCACTTATTCTGCTTCCAACACGTGGGTTTCCCAAAGAAGCCAACGTGAGTTACACCATAAAGATGTGTAAAAACAGGTCACTTCAGACCAGAGGTTCCTGTAGCCCAATATCTTCATATCTTCTCTGTAATGGTGGCCAGCAGGGGATGTTTGGTGACAAAGAAATAGAATAAGAGCAAGGACAGTGTCATTTTTTGAGCAACCTGGTTTGGTGGGAGGTGTCCCTGCCCATGGCAGGGGGATGGGACAAGGTGATCTTTAAGGTCCCTTCCAACCAAACCATTCTATGATTGATTTTTCCACTGGAATATACTCCCAGCTTCTAGGGAGTTTTAGGGACTTCCACAGTCCTACCATTAGACATTAGAATCCTAAATCAATTATTTTCATGTCCTACAGGCAAAAAAAAATCATCTGTTTTCCATTCCATTGTTATGTTTCACTAGAGAGAGTAGAGCAACTAAATAGCAGTATCTTGCAGATAGAAGGTGCTATTGAACTGCGGTGCTTTCCATGCCATCTGGTGCGTGTTGCAGCTGCAGCTTTACTCCTAAGCCATGAGAGGTGGGGGTCTTTGCAGGGGAGCAAGCGTTTATTGACTCCAGTTTTACAGAGAAGTGTAGCATTTGCCCCAAGCCCTTGCGCTTGGAAGGCTGTGTCATTTCTCATACCATTCGCACCACCGCGTATTGATGGATTCAGAGCAGCGCGTTAAAAAGAGATGACTAACATCTTTCAGATGCTTTCTTCCTCCCATCCTCCCTTGTGGAAGCAGCGCGGTGTTTTATTTGGGAAGGTTTTGTTTCTATTCCTAATGAACACGCTGCTGAGCCTTTATGGCTGAGAAGGCAAGTTCAGAAGTACATCTTGTACTTTTAGTGGAAGGTGTTCGGGTTTGTGATTGCTGTTATTTCCTGTGGGAGCTGGCTGTCAGAATTATCCGCCACAGCATTATGTAGTGACTTGCAAAAGATATGATACCTGGGACTGGGGATGTTCCCAGCCGCGTTGGAACCTTAGGCCTTTTAGCAGAAATAGTTGGGGAAAAGATCACATCTTAATACCGGAGCACAAATCAGAGCCAGCCTCTTATCTTCTTCCGTACAAATCACTTCTGCTTAATTAGGTATAGCTTCCCATCCCTTAAGCTTCACAAATTCCAGGAACAGGTTAGGAATTAGTATCCCAGATTTACATATGGAAATCCAAAGCCGCGGAGAATCCATTATCCAACATCATACAGGAAATAAACTACAGCTTTCCTGACATCTGCGAGGTTGTCCTCTTAGCCAATTATACAAGCCTAGGTTATACGAGCATTTAAAGGGGACAGTGACAGAACAGTGACATGGGTGGCAAAGTTGCCGGTTCATATTGTAGAAGGTCCCCATAAATATGTAAAGTTGAACCAAGCTCCCTGTGTACCACCCGGGGCGATGCCTGCCCCAGTGAAGCCAGGAGATTGCACACAGCAATCAACAACCAGGAGCAGAACCTCACCTTAAGGATGGACGTTTATCTCATTAGTTATTAATTGATCAGTTCCAATTATCAGCTATGTTCCCACTGCACGGCTTTGTATGGATTCACGCTTGCAGTGAAGACACAAGGCACAAGAAGAAGATTTTGCTCTCATGTGCGGAGGAAAAAGGGAGCTGTCGCCTAAGTGTCAGCCTCTACGGGGTGACGTGGCCAAGGGGAAAGGAGAAAAGATTTTAACAGCAAAAAGCAGGGTATAAGAGGGCTTTTTTAAATCTCAACTGAAATTTTTTGAGTGATCCTCTGTTCATTTAACAGACCCAGCAGTTTGATGAAAGCGAGACACACCAGAAGAACAGCAATGATAAGAAACACCGGTCTTGATAAGGAAATACAGGCTGCTCCAAGCCAGCTGAGTGCTTTCCTCTGTGAGGCAGGAGCAAAGCGGGAGAGGGAGAGAGCGATCACCTGAAGGAGCAGAGATGATTAAAAGTACATGTCCCTTGTCACCCATGGTGATATCGTTAACACATTTCCTTAAAGCCCTTGTGTGCTGACTTGAGACGGGAAGGCTCCTTGCTGGAACTGCAGTGTGCCTCCTGTACCAGAGCCAGTTTGTTAATAGAGAGATCTAGAAATGCTGGCAGCCTCCTTCCAGTTTTTAGTGGAGAGATATCTGCAGCCTAAAATCCACGCTAGTTCCCTGGCTGGTACCAAGCTGGGGCGAGGAGACTGGTTTCGGAGCTGGTGCAGATGCAGTGCTCCTGTCCCAGCTCTCGGATGGTTGCTCTCAGCGCCGGAGTCGCCACGACGGGGCGGTGGGAGGAAGCACTTATTCTACTGAATAATTACCCACGTGTAACAACAGGCTTTGGTCTCCAGAGCTATCAATCTGGAGTCTTTCAGCAGCATTAAATTAACTGGGGAGGAATCTGCGAGTGTGTCTGGAGAATATAGAGGAGAAGTTCAAAAGTTTAGCATGCTGTTGAGGCTGCACGTTTGCTGCATGTATCGAGAAGGAGAAAGAACTTCCTTAGAAACAAGATCTTCCTGAGCCACCTGTTACAAAGGAAAAAAAGAAAACTAAGCAAAATGATGATGCTCTTTCTGAAGCCAACCCTTATTTTTGGATCCAACTACTTATATTGTGGTGTCCCTCAGGGGTCTGTGTTGGGACTAGTACTGTTCAATATCTTCATCAATGGCATAGACAGTGGGATTGAGTGCACCCTCAGCACCTTTGTGGATGCCACCAAGCTGAGTCATGTGGTTGACACGCCTGAAGGATGGGATGCCATCCAGAGGGACCAGGACAAGCTCAAGAAGTGGGCCTGTGTGAACCTTATGGGGTTTAACAAGGCCAAGTGCAGGGTTCTGCAGCTGGCTTGGGGCGGCTCCCAGTATCAATACAGGCTGGGGGATGAAGGGATGGAGAGCAGCCAGGGCTTGGGCGTACTGGTGGATGAGAAGCTCAACATGAGCTGGCAATGCACGCTCACAGCTCAGAAAGCCCCCCGCATCCTGGGCTGCATCCCCAGCAGCATGGCCAGCAGGGGTAGGGAGGGGATTCTGCCCCTCTGCTCTGCTCTGGGGAGACCCCACCCAGTGCTGCCTCCGGCTCTGGGGCCTCCAACATCAGAAGGACATGGACCTGTTGGAGTGAGTCCAGAGGAGGCCACGGAGATGATCAGAGGGTTGGAGCTTCTCTGCTATGAAGACAGGCTGAGAGAGTTGAGGTTGTTCAGCCTGGAGAAGTTTCTGGGGAGATCTTGGAACCCCTTCCAGTACCTAATGGGAGCCTACAGGAAAGCTGGAGACAAGCTTTTTAACAAGGCCTGTAGTGATAGGACAAGGGGTAATGGCTTTAAACTAAAAGAGGGAAGTTTTAGATTAGATACAAGGAGGAAAATTTTTGTGGTGAGGATGGTGAGACACTGGCCCAGGTTGCCCAGAGAGGTAGTAGATGCCCCATACCTGGAAACATTCAATCCCAGACTGGATGGGGCTTTTGAGCAACCAGATCTAGTTGGAGATGTCCCTGCGTATTGCAAGGGGTTGGACTGGATGGCCTTTAAGTGTCCCTTCCAACCCAAACCATTCTGTGATTCTATATGGATCTTTATGATGTAGGTGCTATTGCAACAATTATCCAATTTTGACTTTTCATCATCAATGTCCAAGCTTTTTAAAGGGCAAATACTTCAGATCACAAGTTTTAATAGTTAGTAGAGCAGTAATAGACAAGGAAAGTTGAAAAAAATTCAACAGAATCCTTGTTCTCAATGTGGTGTGTCAGGATAGATTTTTACATTCGCCAAGTATTGATTTGGGGTTTTTTTTTAAATAAAAAATTAATTCCATTCCTTTATGGGAGATCAAGTGATTGGATTTTTCTAAAGCTTCTGCAAGTTTATGTGAAAAATCATGTGAAATATATAATAGACTGAATGCTGGCAACTGATACGCCAGCAACAACTGGAGCCCAATAATCCCAGTGTATTTATGCAAAACTCCCACAGAAATAGATCCTTAAAAATTGCTCTGGTAAACTTAATTTTACACCACTTTCCTTATCTAAAAAATTATTCCTTTTTAATTAAAGATAATGTGGGTATACACCCTACACGTACAGAAAGTGCACATCGTTATTTTTTGTAGATAGTCACTGATACTTTGAAAGCTTCATTATGGTTTGTCATGCTATGGATACCCATACTGGCCATCAGAGTACGACAGTGAGAGGACTGAAAATTCATGTTAACCATTTCACAAGCCTGATGACGCCTTGAAGGTCCTACAGTCTAGAGACTACTTGAAGAGGAAGTCAAACTCATGTAGGATGAAGAGACTTCTCTGTGGTCAGACAGTGGATTTGTGCCTGAGCTAAGAACAGATGCAAGGTCCTGCCTTCCCACTCCAGACTGCATGTGTTGGACCATATGAGGCAGCCCTTCAGGACAGATGATACCTTTCTTTTGATTTTTCAATTTGTACGTTAGCTATTTGGACATTTTGGATCCTGCAAAAATGAAGGAAGCAACTACTTTTAGAGGTGGGGTTTTGCAATAGCAGGAAAAGCCATAGAACTCTTCTTTCATTTTGTCGTTACTGTTGATAAATGTATTCTGATGGACTACTCGGTTTCTCATTCATGGCGATATTTAGTACATTCCTTTAATGGTTGGTGATGCACAAATCGGTTTTAATATCAATAATGAACAATTTGGATGGCATTCAGATTCAAGATCTGCCAAAAAAATTTGCTACATGTCAGGATTTATTGAGTATAATACAATGAGGTTGCCAAAGAGGCTGGAGTTCCTTCAGCAGAAAAGTAAACAGATGGTCCCAGGAAAGTGAGCACATTCTTAAACACTGAATTGCATTTGGACAGAATGGAGTCACATCTGCCAAAGCTTGCTGGCCAGAAGTATGGCGGAAGGGAGCCATCAGAAACTAATGTGACATTCTTCAAGCTCTTTCACTTAATATTGATATTAGTAATGTAATAGGAATGTTCCAGAATTGCCAGGTGTCCTTTCGGTTGGCCAATTTGGGGGAAGGAGACATGATTAACAGTTAGTAACTGGATACACATATGCACTGCGGTCTGAAGTGCTCATTGCTAAATATATCCTTTTAGGTCATCCATGTCCACCTGGCCTGGAGCTAAAATGGTAGACGCTCCTCATTTCAAATAATCTGTTTCTGATTTCTGCTACCAGAAGCCAAAAGATAATCTTGCAAATGTGCACATCCCTCTGAAACACTGGCTTTGAGAGAAGCCACTGCACCCGGGAGTGCATAGCACAATTATTCTGCAGATCTTCTCAGGCTTAGCACAGGCAGGGGCTCAGGACCAGGGTTCAGGAGATATAAGGAGCAGGGTATGTTAGGAAATGCATATGGATTGTATGAATGTAGAAATACATGGTTGTATGAATGCTAATGTATTTGGGCTTGTGCAGTACTTTGTAAATACAAACTGCAGTGTAAGGGAAAAGACTGACTTGTTCTTCAGCTGCCTTTAAACAGCAGCGTGGGAAACCATCCAGGGTAGTACTGGATGTGAGGAAGACACAGCCAGATTCAGGCCAAGTCTTCAGAGGTGCAAGATAAGGTTCTAGCTCTTGGTCTAGTTTTGCAAAGAGTCAAAATGTCACTAAGTCTGCTCTGTGGCTCAACTTCCCATCATAGAATAGAATAATAGAATCTTTTGGGTTGGAAGGGACCTTTAAAGACCATCCAGTCCAACTGCCCTGCAATGAGTGGGAACATCTCCAACTAGATCAGGTTGCTCAGAGCCCCGTCCAACCTGGCCTTGAACATTTCCAGGGATGGGGCTTCTACTGTCTCTCTGACAACCTGGGCCAGTGTCTCATCCTTAGCATAAAAAATGTCTTCCTTATATCTAATCTAAATCTACCCTCTTTTAGTTTAAAGCCATTACCCCTTGTTCTATCACAACTGCTCCTTCTAGAAAGCTTGTCCCCATCTTTCCTGTAGGCCCCTTATACGTGCTGATAGGCCACAATAAAGTTTTCCCAGAGCCTTCTCTTCTCCAGGCTCAATTATAATACATATCATAATGCAGGGATCATAATACTCACCTCATGGGGCTTTTACAGAACTTAATTCATCAATAAATATGAAATGTGAGGTCCTTGTATGGAAGGATCCATAGGAATGCATGAACTGGGCATTACTGTGAGTCACGGGAAGGATCTTGCGCAGACCCGAGTGTTGGCACTCGTGGTTAATCAGTTCTCAGATGATGCCAAGAGAACGGGGAATTGCAAGCTTCATCTTATCCCTATTTTCTGCACCTTCCCATCGGCGAGTCTGGGTACACCTTTGGGTAAAGAAAGACTGATGGTGCATCTTCTCTAGGTACTGGGAGAAGGGGAGAGGGTGGGGGTCTGTGCAAGGTGTGAGGTTTCTCCCGGGGGAGAAGTTGCTGTGGATTGTACCTGCCCCAGAGATCTCTGTGTTGTGGCTGTTCCGCACATTCTGTTTTGTTGTGCGGAGTTAATGACGTCTTAGGCAATACACACTTTTGCCTTGATTATGATATATATATATATATATTATTCCTTGGGATGAAGTGGTTTTTCCCATCGCAAGGCTCACCACTGCCAGGTCCTTTTTCTACCTGTTTGTGAAAGAGTCCTTCCTGCCTAGAACAGGTGAATTCATTCTCCACATCCACCCAGCAGGAATCTCGCACCTCAGGCTGCGTCAACCTCCAGCCTCCAGCCCGTTTGTGTTACAGGCAAAAACCCTCCAAGTGGAAGCGCTCACAAACCGGGTGCAACGAGCCCTTTCATCCTCTGCCTCCAGCCCCCGCGGTGACGAACGCAGCATAAACTGATCGAGCGAAACCTCCCGCTGCCGTCGGGGCCGAGGGGAAGATGCTCAGCACCTTCCTCCCCGTAGCGGTGCCACAGCAACTCCCCTGCCAGCGCGAAAGGAATCAAATCTTTCGGTCGATCATCTGTGTGCGTAACGGGGAAACGGGTAACATTTTCTGGCCTGTGTTTATGCAGGAAGTCAGACGATACGATCGTAACGGTCCCTTCTGGCTGCAAAATCTATGAATATCCTTCTGTGCTTACTGGGGTGTTTCATGTACGTGTAGTGAGCCTATTTCATCTCTGCTTTAACTCCGCTGACATCAGTGAGTTACACCAGGGATAAATTTGGCCTTGTCACTGTGTTTTGTACTGTAATTCAGTTCCTCCTTTGTTTAACACTTTTGGCAGCTTAATATATTATAAGTGCCGCGTACGTATAAAATGCATTTCTTTGAGCAAAGAAAAATATGCTAATATGCATATTCCTACTTTGTCTCTTTCTTGTTACCAGTTAATCAATCACACAGAATGTTTGTGACACTTATTAAAGGGAATGAGTAGATAAAAGCACATGACTTTCATTTATGAGACCCTGATAAGTTGGAAATACAAAGGATCTTACCAAAGGGAGTCAGTGTGTACTAATGGGTAGAACAAAGAGCCGAGAATGAAAAAGACGTTGAATGTGGATCCTGGTTCTATTAACTCCCTTTGTGATCTTGTGCAACTAAGCTATTCCCTGCACTTTATACGTGTGACCAGCTCCAATCTGGAGGCCGTGCTTCGGTTGAATATCATTAGGCCAATCATTCTTTTAAATAAAATACTTGTCTGCTGTCAGCTTTTAATTGCTATCGGCCAGAAATCCAGATTAAAATCCTGGAGCCTGGATATGGGAAGATTATGTTTTTAGTCTGTGTTCAGATGCAGCTTCAAAAGAAAAGTAAATCCCAAACGCTGTGAATATTTTTTTTTTCCTCTTTTCATTTCCTTGTGTATTCGGATTGAGTGGCCAAATCTGCAAATCTTTATTCCACCTGGCTGCACGGTATAAACCGAGCAACCTCTCTTCGGCTGAAAACTCTGAGGCTTGAGATAAATAAACCCCTGGAAATACCAGGTTGAGGACCAGAATGGATATTGATCCGCCACGTGGTGTTTCTCAGAAGGCATTACTTTCCTTTTCTGAGGAGAGCGGGCCTTTGGGAGAGCAGGAATGCTGTCCCCGTGCTGCGGTGCAGACAACAGCGTCGGGGCCAGGGGTGCTCGCTGCCTTTGCGAGGCTGGCAGGACCACTAGCACTCCAGCCCAGTTGCCATGGGGTTGTCCAGGTGATGGTTATTACAGCGCGTCTCAGCGTGAGGGACCCCGGGAACCTTCATAGACTAATTTCCATTTTATACACGCTTCTCCTTACACATCCTAACTCCATGTGTCCCCGTCCTGGGGTGGGGAGAGAGGTGGCAGCTGTCTGAGTGTCACGAGCAATATTGTGCAAGCAGATCTTGGCCATGGGCTTGGTTTTGAGGCACAGTCCCATTTCTGGGGAGGCACGAATTCAGCGCCACGGGGCAGCAGTGCCCCCCCACTGCAGCCAGGCGGGCAGCGTCAGTCCCGGGGCTGCCCTCGGCGCTGCTCAGAGAGAGGATCGGGGTCACAGAGCTGAGGAAAATAAAGATTTTATGGGCTTGTTCTTGGGCTGCTTTTTCCTTACATTATTTCCTGTAGGCTGCTACATAGCTTTTCGCCAGCTTTTGAAAGGCAAATGTTAAAAATGGCCTCTGAGAAAAACAGTCCTTGCCTCTGCAAGTTAATTTAACGGTTGAGTGTATGAGATGGTGACAAGTGGCAACGGACACTTAACCGTACCACAGACCCCCCCTCTGAAGGCTGGCCCTCCAGTAACCGTGGAGGCCGGGTGCCCTCTTGCTGGGGCGTTTGGCTCCGTCAGAAGGAAGGTTGAGAATGCAGCTGGGCAGGTTCACTCGCAGGGAGATGAGTCAACCGCTTGGCCTTGAGCTTCTCAGAGGCACCTCCAGCTCATGGAGCGATGCCCTCATACGCGTGGTGCTTCTCCCCGGGATGAACATGGAAGAGAGGTGCAGGTCCCGAGGAAAGGAGTGTGTTTTTCACAGAGTCACAGACTGGTTTGGGTTGGAAGGGAACTTAAAGACCATCCAGTCCCACCCCCTGCCCTGGGCAGGGACACCTCCCACCAGACC
>JAOXJK010000002.1:36489351-36506935 GCA_025774025.1 Xenus cinereus | reverse complement strand
CCAGGCTCTCACCACCCTCACAGCAAAGAATTTCTTCCTGAGATCTCATCTCAATCTCCCCTCTTTCAGTTTAAAACTGTTAACCCTCGTCCTATGGCTCCCCGCCCTGATCCAGAGTCCCTCCCCATCTCTCCTGGAGCCCTTTTAGGGACTGGAAGGGGCTCCAAGGTCTCCTCAGAGCTGAACACTCCTCCAGGTTGAACACTCCTAGCTCTCTCAGCCTGTCCTCCCAGCAGAGGGGCTCCAGCCCTCACAGCATCTTCACAGCCCTCCTCTGGCCCCGCTCCAACAGGTCCATGTCCTTCCTGTGCCGAGGGCTCCAGAGCTGGATGCAGAATTCCAGGTGGGATCTCCCCAGAGTGGGGCAGAGGGGCAGAATCCCCCCCTGGCCCTGCTGGCCGCATTGCTGGGGATGCAGCCCAGGATGCGGGGGGTTTCTGGGCTGCCAGCGCACATTCCTGGTTCGTGTTGAGCTTCTCATCAACCAGCACCCCCAAGTCCTTCTCCTCGGGGCTGCTCTCAATAAAGAATCTGTAAATCTATTAATTCAACGCTGCAACAGTGCAGTAGCACACAGTATTTTAAATATGGTTCTTAGGTGGCTGTATGAAACATATGCTATTGTAATTTTGTATATTTTCTAAATTCCTCCCTTTTGGTAAGAACAGTTATAAAGTTTGGAAACTGAAGAGAAACACGCAGTGTAAATGCTCAGGAATGACTAATTTTGAGAGTTTTTTACAACAAGGAAGTTCAAAATGCAGTTAAAGGCTTGACTGTTAATGAATGAAAAAAGTAATTTGGATACTACCAGCAGTGCAGGAGGTACTTTTATTAGGTAAAGCAATGCAAAAGTTTGGCATGGGTTCAGTAATAATAAAAGAGCAACTATAAAGAGTTAATTATCTCTGATCCCTAAAGGAAGTATATCTTTCCTATCATCATTGAGGCCCTTTGTAGTGCAGTGTTGGGAAAAACACAGCATTCTGGCTGAGAGCCCAACACCTGGCCTGGGAATCATGTTTTACAGTGGCCAAAGACCATCAGCTTCTACTAGATAGAGTGCTCCTAATGTGAAATTGGTGCTGAAGTTACCTCATTAGTAGCACCACAAGTAAACGCCATGGCATTCTTTTATGGAAAAAAAAATAAAGACAAGAGGCTTGGAGTCATGGTGTTTGCCGGGCTTTGATCTTTAAATAAAAGTGCCAGTGTAGTTTCCTAAATAAAAAAGAAAGGTATGGCTGTTATTGGCCTAGCCCTTCCTTGTCAAGTCCTCCCCACTACAAAAATGGGAAATAAAGCCATACAGACTCTGTCATCTGTGTTAAAAAGGAGGAAAAATAAGAAGACATAAATATATAGAGAGCTATTTGGAAAATGCTCCCTCTTCTGCCATTCACTCTAGCTGAACGTCTCTAATTTTTTTTGACCATAAACCTGGATATTGGTAAAAGATTTTGATTCAGGTGTAGCCTGTCCCAGCGGCGCTGTCGGTGCATCGTGATTCCGGGCTCCTCGGCAGCCTGGACGGTGGCAGCCTTGGTGCTCTCTAGGTGACGGGGATTTGAACAGAAAGCTTTGTGAGTGCCTATGTGTGCGTGTGCGTGGAGAAAGCAGAGGAGTTTTAAGAGAGCAAATGGTACAAAAAAATAAATCCCCCCAACACCTATGGAGCAGGCACCCAAATGCATGTGGAATCAGTTACAGGCTTAAAATTATACATCTATGAACACTTTTTGCGTGTTACAACAAGTTGTTACAGGTTGGGGATTTCGCTGGCATTCCCCAGGCCAGCAGGGAGGAAGCCTCTTGGCTGGGAACAAAAAGAGGCACATAAAGGAAAGCTGCAAGGTCCTTCACAAAGAAATAGCCTTTTTTTTTTTTTTTTTCTGTTTTCCAGCTGAATGGTCTCATCATGTTTGTATTACCTGGATAGCGATTAACCTGTAGCCTTCTCTTAAACCTCCCCCGCGTTACGGCACCGCTGCGTGGCCCTGTGAGGGCAGAACAGCCAAGGAAGGTTTCAGCAAGGCTGATGATTTTAGCGAGGTTTATACATTTGTGGCAGGGAGGGAACCTGGCACCGAGGAAGGGGCTGCAGCTCCCTCCCTGTGCTGGTCCCCCAGCGTGGGGACTGGGAGCCACAGCAGCTCCATGGGGTCCACTGGGAGAAGTGAAGCGCATCATCCATCACAGCTCCTGGGAGGGAATGGAGAAGGGCAGCAAATCTGATGGTTAGGGCAGCGTGGTCCTGAATCAGGACTCATCAGCTTGATGGTGGAGGGCAGAGAAATAAAAGCCAAAAAAGCAGGTAGTTTCTTTAAAAGAAAGTAACAAATGTGGAAAACAATTTCATAGTCATTTGCTTTGCTAGAAAATAATCTTTCTTTAAAAGCAAATGAACAAACCAAATAATTTAAATTGCTGGGAACATTTTACAAACCTAGAGCGAATCTTTCCCAAAATAACATGAAATATTTCATGTAATATATATGAAATATATTGTAAAGATTTTGCTTCATCTGCCCCTGTTCAGAAATTCAAGTCAGAAAGCAAAGCCGCCCTTTATTATGTATGCCAGCCAACAAGTCCCTTCCATCCTTTAATAACTGTGTCACAACACCTTTTTCAGATGCTTGATGGTATAACGCAGAGGTTAATTGGTTATGGAAATGGCTGCTAATGTTAGAAGTATGAGGGTAATTTGTTCCCCCGAGCGGGAAGAAGATGAGGTGGCAGCACGTGAGCTGTTGCATCCCCCCCAAAGGCTGATCTCCCTGCTGTACCCACCGCCGTGGCCATGGGATGCTCTCCTGGCACGTGCTGGTGGCCTTCCCCTCCACCTGGGCTCCCCAGCCTCTCCCCAGCGCTCCAGGGGCTGCCATGCTGGAGGGGGAGAGCTCATATCCATGCTTCTTGGTACCTTCCAAATCTCCTGAGAGATGCAAGTGAGCCAGCCTTGCATGAGCCCCCAGCCCTGAGGACATCTGGGAGGCTGCATCCCTCCTGCCCAAAGTCAGTCTGGGGATGACAACGCTGCCTGCATTGCATCTGCCAAGGGCATGCTCTGCACTGCTTCCAAAACCAAGTTTCCCATAGGAAAAGTTCTCCTAATGGGCAGGAACAGCAGCCAGGTACAAGCTTTTAGGCCATGGGAGAGTTTGGATCCCAAGGGATGTCCTCCTTGAGCTGGTATTTTCAGGTGACCCCATGTGTACCAGCCGGGCAGCTCCCAGCCTGGCCCCGCAGTGACAGTGTGCCCTGTTTTGGTGAGCTCTGGTGCTGCTTAAAGCCAAACCTTGGTTTGGCTCATTGTCCCTGGCCCGGAGCACTGGGGAAAGTGACCCTTGGTCCCCCATAAGGGAGGAGGCTCAGTCCCTGGTCCAGGTGGAGCCTCTCCACCCCCGTGGTGGAGGTTTGCTGGCCACTGATGGCAGGCACGGCGTGATATATGATGCACGGGGCAGCAAAAGGGCTCTTAGGGGTGTTTGGGGTGGTCTGGGCATATCCTGGCAGGAGCTGGCACCTACACAGAGAAGGTCTCACTGCCCCCCGGGATTCATTGGGACTGCTCTTTGGGTGAACATCATGCTGTAACACCAGCTTCTTAGTTCTTCGTTCCTCTATTCTGTATTCACCCATGGTTTAAATGAGCATCCAAAATGTAGCAAGTACCACTACAGCAACACTGCAATACTGGATTTTGCAAGTTTCCCTTGCTCGGTAATAAGGGACATTTTATTTTGGCAAAGGAAGGGTTAACAATCCCTGTAGACATGTTTATAACATACTCATCAAAAGCTTTTAACCCAGAATAACATTTACGCGAAGGCTGCAGAGCTCCATCATGCTGCTGATGCTTACAAGATTTCCCTAAATACTTTTCCGGCAGCTCTTCTCATGGAGAGAGTCCGGAGGGAATAAGTGGGCCAGAGCCGGGCACCTACCCTTACACCCATCCTTCCCAGGGACACCATCGCTGGTCCAGCCTTCTCGGATCCGCTCACCCCCACATACAATCACAAACTGGCAGGGGTTGGAGGGGACCTCTGGAGATCACCTAGTCCAGCGCCTGTCCACCCAGAGCAGGTTGGACAGAAACATGTCCCGGTGGGTTTTGAATATCTCCAAAGAAGAAGCCCTCACACCCTCTCTGGGCAGCCTGTTCCAGGGCTCTGCCACCCTCAAAGGAAAGAATTTTTTCCTCATGTTGAGATGGAATTTCCCGTTGTGCCCGTTGCCCCTTGTCCTGTCACTGGACACCACTGAGAAGAGCCTCACCCCATCCTCTTGACACCTGCCCTTTAGATATTGCTCAGCATTGATGAGATCCCCTCTCAGTTCTCTCTTCTCTGGGCTAAACAGCCCCAGGTCTCTCAACCTTTCCTCATCAGAGAGATTCTCCAGTCCTTTGATCGTCTTTGTAGCATCCCCTGGACTCTCTCCAGTAATTCCCTGTCCTTCTTGAACTGGGGAGCCCAGAACTGGACCCAATACTCCATCTGTGGCCTCACCAGGGCAGAGCAGAAGAGGAGGATGACCTTTCCCGACCTGCTGGCCACACTCTTTTTGGAGCTCTTAATGGAGCCCAGGAGACCATTGGCCTTCTTGGCCACAAGGGTATATTGCTGGCTCTCGGGCAACTTGTTGTCCATTAGGACTCCCAGGTCTCTCTCTGCAGAGCTGCTTTCCAGCAGGTGACCCCTGAACCTGTACCGGTGCATGGGGCTCTTCCTTCCGCCTCGGTGGGGTGGGGAGCTGCGGGGGTCCCATGCTCCAGCACGGGCTGGTTCAGGGTGGCTGGAGGGATGGTCCTGGCTGCGGTGCAGCCGGGCTGGTGCAAGAGGACAGCGATAGATCAGCTCACTGGATCTCACGTGCCTTGACGAGGAGATAGGGAGGCAGATGTTTGAGATTTTGTCGCTAAAACAAAGAGCTCGGGCGAGTGCCACCCTTCCAGGGAGGAAGGACAGGACATGCACTGCTGAGGTTTCCTTTATCCAGTGAAAAAATTGAAGGCTTCTGCCATTTCATTCACCCTTTTCAAAATGAGAGAGTCAACAGGTCTCCTCTTTCCTCTGACTTCCTTCATTCCCCAGTCCAGTAAATAATGTGCCACTTAAACAGCCACATTTCCCTTGATGACAATTTATTGCAACAGAAGCGCTGTTAATTTGGCTGCGTGACTTCCAGGTGGGGCTGTGCTGGAGCAGCGTGGGCGCTCCCTGCCAAAATGTCCCCGCTCCCCGGCCCCGAGGACACGAGCTGGCACCCGGCGAGACACTGCGTCTCTCCGGAGGGGAAGCATCCGGCTGAAAATCTCAGCTGCTGAAGCTGGGGGTTTTTAATTTCTAGCCTCCCTGCACTTTAGAGTATTCCAGACATTAAATTGCCAGGCTGGACCTCGGAATTCAAAATGCAGCCAGTGCGAATCGATGTAGTAAAGCCAATGGAGCCAACAGGATTTACATTAACTGAGGATCAGGCCCCCAGTGTGTACTCCACACCGCGGTAAATTCTTACCTGGAGGCACCAGCATATTTAGTCCTGACATCATGGGAACATTACCTACCTGTAGCCGCTTAATTTACACACCTCCCCAACACCTTTAAGATGCTTTATAACCTTGAAAATCCCCTGACAACAAATATTCTCCGCTAGCATATGCCAGCAAGGAAACGGTGCAGTGTAGCCATACCAATTAAGACTGAACATTTCATGCGTGCGCGGTATTTTTTTTATTGAGGTACTGTCTATCTTTTTAACTACGTTTGTTTTTATTGAAGCAAAAACCTGCCCTTTCAGATGAGCAGGCTGGTCTATCAGAGCTGACATTTAGTGGAAAACAAAGTGCAGGCATGAGAAGGTTACGAGAGCTGGCACATGCTTTAGCCCAGATTAGCCCATAACAGAACTGGACTCATCTAGTTTTACTTTCAAAAAAATCCTCCTGTCGGTAAATTTTGTCCTGCTCGTGAGCAGAGTAGGAGGCCAGAGCAGCAATGGTTCTCCACAGCTGTGGAAAATAAGGGTTTGGGATTTATTCCATCATATCCACTCCAGAATTGATGAAACCGATCAGGGCTGCCCACAGCTGTAAGATCAGTGGGTAAGTCTGTGGTGGCTTTATGTTCTTGCACCGTGGGGAACGTGTTTGGTGTGCAACCTGGGGCAGGGTCCCCTCTCCAGGACTGAGTGTGCTCCCCGCTGTCGTCCCTGCTGTCCTCCGCCCCGTCACCCCGTATCCGAGCTGCTCCGCTGCCGCCTGGCCCAGGCAGTGGCTTATTTCTGAATAACCTCTGCTCCAGGACAGCGTGTTATCTCTAAATAACCGCTGCTCCCAGCAGGATTCAGGCTGTGGGCGCTGAGCACCTCCCAGACTGTCCATTGGGTCCATTCGACCCGGCAGGACATGGTGTTACTGGGTACTGATTACAGGAAATTTGGCCCCGTCCTCTCCTCGCTCTCTCCGTGCAGCTGCCATTGGGATTGGCAGGAACTTCAAGCTTTCTTAACTGCGGGTTTCTAATGGCCTTTTTGGACCACTGTAGGTAAGCAGGTTTTATTATCCATGTCCAAATAATACTAAATTAATTATGCAACCTAAACTTGTGCAGCGGATCTCCGATTGCAATCATGACATTTACTAACCACCCGGGAAGACTTTTCCTGGCGTGTGTTATTTGCATCGTACGGTCAGATATTGGCCCCCAGCTGAAGGAAAAGGCTCCTTTCTGTTCCAAGAGACTGTCCCAACCCCAGGCAAGCTGCAATGGAGCTCGGTGTGGAGATAAAACAGGAGTCAAACTGAATTAATGGCAGGAGAGTGGGCCTTGAAACCACCGAGCGAGTGGGCTTTGCACAGGGGGGACTGGGGAGGGACTGGAAGAGAAGTGTTGTCTCCCCAGCTGTCGGTAGAAAGTTCTTCTGCAGGTGAAGGAGTTACAGTGTCAGGGTTTTGGAGCCGTCGTCACTGAGGAGCGCGGTATTTCTGTGTTTGAATGGGTTTGGAAGCAACACCCAGCTGATCTCAAGCCCACGGAGAGGGAGGCACTGTAGGCTGTTAGCGTTGGTGCCTTCCTCTCGCGGCAATGGAAAGGGCCAGTCACCGCCCGGGTGAATCCGGCTTTAGGTTTGTGCCAGAAGACGGGGAGCACAGGAACTAATCAGATCGCCAGAGTAAAGATTTTTAGGAAAATACTTGCTTCTCTAAAACTTAACATCTGAGTGTATTTTCTTTTCATACAATTGCCATTATTTGCCAGTAAATATTAGTAGCGGAGATATTTAAGAGGAAGAGCTTTCCCTCTGCGATTCAGTGCCTTTATCTCCCTATTCATAAACCCAACTCAAAATTCTTTACTCTTAACATCATCATCTGTTGTCATAGAAACTATTGCAATACATAAGTACTCTAAATGACTGCAACTTCGTTGAATGGCAAGGGATCAAGATGGACTGTGACGGGGGAACGCTTTAAACAGGTATATCCATCGACAACAATTGATGGTGAGAAGTATTCAGTCTCTCAACAATGCAACATGCACAACATTCATTTTTATGCTAACAAAATTACAGAACGGTCTTTATTGAACCTTTTGTTTATTTGGTGTATTCTTGCCTCTGAGACATTTAAGCCGGGAGGCTCTTTGTTTCCTTTAAACAAATCTGTGTAGTCCAGTTCTGAACCAGTTTTACTGGGATTTCTTGGTGAAATTGCCTACTGAGAGTTGGGGTTTACATTCCTTATTTCTTAAGTTTATGTTTATTTGTACCTTGCTAACAAAGAAATAATACATCTGCTTGGTTTCCCGTGGCTGAGAAACCTAGCACCGAGCTTTGCCTCTTTAGCATTTATACGCCCAGATTCTCCTCAAATGACCAGTGAAAATGCATTTGCCAAAACCAGCGAGGTTTTAATTCTACAGCAACTTAGACACCTCCAGTAAGTCTGTGGTCCTTTAAGTCCCATACATCTCTCCGAAGCATGTACCGTTCCCCAGAAGCAGAACAGAAGGTCAGTTACAAGTTATCCGGTGTTTTTTCCCCCTTGCTATAGCTGCAAAATGCCAGAAGAGCTTCAATTTGAAGCCTGAAGAAACTGTTATTCCTGCATCATCTCAGTGGAATGCAAAGCTCAGACAGGTCCTTAGGATGTGTAAATGTCACAGAGATTCAGTTTTGCGGAGAAGTCATTGACACTCCAGTGACAGCACAGCAGTATTTTGCTTCTGGTTCAGTACAAATTACAGACAACTTGACATTAGAGACCTTCGAATGCAAAAGCAGGCTGAAATCCTACACGATCAACTGACTTTCCCTATTTACAAAAACACAGCTTTCATTTAGACGTCTCTTTGGGGACAAATTGATGGAATGGAAACGGAACGGGGAGAAAAGCCGGGGAAGTTTCTGAGCCGTATGGTACTGCCTGCTCCCTGCTGAAACCTTGGAAGTCTGGCCGTGACTCCCCCTTACTACGTGGAAATGTTATTGGCACGTCCTTGAGCCTCCGCTCTCTGAACTCCCCCGGCATAAAGCACAGAGAGCCAACCCGCGTAAAGAAGAAAAGGCCTCAGCAGCACTTCCAGTCCTTGCTCGTATTGTTTATTTCCGATAATTGCCTGTGTTCATCTATGTTGTCTGGTGACTTTGCAATTATCCTCTTGTCTTTCATTTTGCACGTAATAACAGCCCGGTGACCACTCTGTTAAGATGGTTGAAAGCTACTTGATTCTGCATTTTATAGATGTCATTTGCTGAAAATAAGACAAGATATCACAGCTCAGCTCAGAACTGCTGCGGGCCACGGGTTGAAATAATGCAGACAAATAAAGAGCCCAAATGCAGGTTGTGGGGGGTGTGTGGGGCCAACGTACTGGGGGAATGGCAAAAGGGCTGGAGCAACGGCTTTAACTGCCTGTGAAGTGAAGATACCATGACGTTCTCCCAGCTGAATCTTGTGGAGATCAAAAGACCGTGCAAACGTTGCTTTAAACAGCACAGGAGGGAAAGGGTTAATGAGAAAAAAATTGTGTCAGAGTAAGTAAAGTGTGTTCGTGCCCCAAAGAGTAACTCTCTGACCTCAATTCCTACTGGCAAACGAAGACCAAATCAAAAATGCAGGAAACATTTTGATGGCTACACTGCCCATTTTTTGATTTCTTACATGTTGGGTGTTTTTCGTTTTTAACCTACTCCCAGCTGTGGCTGTGGGCTGTCCACAGAAGCAGCCACCCATACCTTCATCAGAACAAAAATGAGCAGTTCCCTGTGAGCCCAGGCTGCATCTGGCAGGGATGCTGGGGCAGAGGCTGGACCGTCAGAAGGAAGGACCTTGTGAGCCCTTCTCTGCCACTAGAGAGGACAAAGCTCCTCCTTGGCAGCTCCTTGGTCCTGCGCAGGAGGGTGGAGATGGCTCATACCTTGGGGACGTGAGTACCCTCCATGATTTCCAACCTTTCAGCCACGGGAGGACTTTTGCATTTCAGTTCCCGTGTTAGTGGGACCATCTGACCAGGATCAGAGGAGCAGCAGCTCAGGTGACACCAAACTCCTCACCTAGTGATATTACTTGGTGAAGAAAAGTCACTGCAACTCACGGCGCCAGCCTGGCAAAGCTTGGGCCAATTGGAAGACAGGGTTTATATTGCCTAATTAATTCAACTGTCATGAAATTAAACTATCATGTACTTTGATATCTGTCTGTTTTCTCAGGTGCAGTTATATTTGAAGAGACCCCACGCCTGTTTAGCTGTGATCCCTTTTGGAAATAATTGGCGCGGTTTTGATTGATAATGTGTATTCCTCTTTAAAAGAAAACACACTATTTTTCATAATCAGAGGCTGAATGCATAATGAGTGCTCTGGTGCTGCCTTTAGCATCAGGTCTGTCAAACTGCACAGTTATTTCCATATTGATGCAAACTAAGATATTACACTCCCTCATTACATTGACATGGCACATCTTTCAACAGTCAGCTTCCAATCATACGTTCCTTGCAAACAAAATTACCTTCATTTTCTCTTTTGCTACAGAAGGAACTAGCAGTGGAAATGTGCCCTAACAAGCTAATCAACTAATTTTTAGAATATGTTTGAACCGTTTAATATTCTAAAAGAAAACAAGAAAAAGTTGCTAATGGGTATGCTGGCATAAACAGAAATAAATAGACAACTGGTTGACTGAACATTAGCATACTTAAGTTTTATCGAAGTCACAGTGGAATTCATTTTGCAAGTCAAAAAAGCAAGATCTATTTGTATCCATAAGCCGAACAACCTCATTTACTCTGTACGTTCTTGAGCAGATAACCTTGGTTATGAAGGTAAAAGAGAAAGAGGAAACTATCCTTTTATGAGCCAAATACTTCAGGCGATAAATTGATTTTAGCGGGACCGGTGTGTAGGGCTACTGATAATCGTTTGTGTGGCGCTAATGGCCCTGCTGCTAGGAGAGAGGAGCCGGCCGCTTGGTTATGGGCTGCCATTCGGTGGGTTGGCAGGGAGCGAGGGTGTTTCCAAAGCAACATCCAGGGATGGGAAGAAGGGAAGAGGCAGCTTTGCATAGCTAAATCCTAACTCCTGTCCCAAACGGGCAACCAGCAGCAGGCAGGAGAGAGGGTGGTTTAAATGACCCACTTCAATGAAAGGGGAAGGGTTGCGGTGAGGAGGCTGAAAGGAACCACGGGTGAAGAATATCGCCTAGAAAAAGCATCGCTAAGGTACCAAACACCATGCAGGGGAGTTTGCTGCAGGCGAACTGAGGCAACAAGGTGCCTCACCAGCCCCTGGCCAGGTCCCTGGACATCCCCCGGCAGCTCCGCAGGGACCCTCCCATTCTTTCAGGAAACACATCCCTTGTTTTGCTGCAGGAGGATTACAAACCCTGCGGAAAGATCATCGTTCTGCCCCACGTTGCATGGTTTGTTTTCAGAAAGGTGCTTGGTTTCATTTCCTATCAAGATAAATCTCTGCGTTTGTTGCATATGTTAATTTGTTTTGGAAAATTCATGGCAAAGCAGATTATTGTGCTGATACTGTGTTTAGCCAAACCCTCAGTGTGTCCTGCGGGTCTGGGTGGGGAATAAGTGACAGTCCTTCTGTGTGCCCGTGTGTGATTGCAAAGCCCTGTCCTGATAAGGGCCAGAGTGGTCACCGAGACGGGTTGTGCCTGAGGACAGCCCTGGGCAGTACCTTCTCCTTAAGCAACAGCAGAGCCATCCTCACGTGAAGCAGAGACTCTCCTGAGTGTCCTGGGTGTGTAACAGCTTCCCACAGAGCACCGGTACCTCCACACGGCAGCTTGCCTCTTCCCGTAACTGCACGCTGCCGGGACGTGAAGAGCACGACTTTCAGCCCGGTCTGAACCAGGAATTTGCTTCTGCGCCATCGATTAGCCCCAGATTTCACTAAGGTCGTGTGGATCTTGAAGCTTGTGAGTTGATCCTGAATACTTTGGTGTCCAAATCGTAGTTATTCCACACGCAGATCACCCTAAGGAATATACGTAGTGAGTTCCACATCTGAAACCATAATCTGGTAGCAGAACCTCATCTTTCCAGCTCTGTGTCTAAAATTTGGGCACTATATTTTGCGTTTCTTTTCCTATAGGGCATTTGAGAATCCAGTCCTGAATGCCGTTAGGTCAGAGTTGCTGTAAAACCTAATATTATTATCAGCTGTGTTTCCTTACATATCTAGGGAAAAAAAATACCTTCCAAAGTTGACAGTCGCATGGGAATGCACCAGACTGTTCCCTGACGTGGGATTAAACAACATACTGTGTAGCAAGAGAAACATCTGTTTGTTCTTGAGCTGAGCAGCGACTGTCTCGGATGAGGGTCCGGAAGAGGAGAAGGACGGCTCAAGATGAAAGCCTGCAATTCAGCTGTTGGGGGAAGGAATACATCCATGCTCCTGTAGAATATTTCCGCTGGATCGTAAAAATCAAGGCAGTGGCTATTGCAGCAAATACCCCAGCACCGCTGCGGCATGACAGCCAGCAAATGAAACTGGAAACATTTCCATTGTAAAATCACATCCTATCAGTCGAAAATGCGGGCTAGAGAACAGATGTCCCGAGGTCTGGGAGCGTATCATATCCGTTATGGGTGCCTTTTAGTCTAGAAAACAACGAAAAAAGGGGGTTTCTGATGATGGAAGTGGCTGTTGGAAAAAGAAGGGTGGGAGGAGCTCTCCCCCGTTGGGGTGGGAGAAGCTCTCCCCCCGGGCTGTGACTGGCAGCCTGTATTTCACCCACCAAAGGGAGCATGAGGATGTGGAAGGGAACGGCACATCAAACCAGAGGTTGTGGGCAGCCAGATGGAGGAGGGGACGCGGTGCGTGATGTGGTATCATGGTTTGCAAGCGGTTGCTGCGGGGCACGGAGCGGGAGAGGCAGCTTTCCTCCCCTCTCTCCTTCCTAAGAGGTTTTGAACACGCTCCTCAGTTTGCAGATTTAGATACAAATTTGTACAAAGAAGTGTGATAACTCTCCCTGAAACCTGATTTGATTTTCTCGCTTCGCTATCTTATCTGGCATGGAGGAGATTGAAGTCGTACCAGATTATGAAGTGTTATCCTCTCTACTCAGCCAGAATATCTCTGGACAGTCAGGCTTCCAGAGCTAAGCTTCAGGTTGCCTCTGACTGCAAGTTTAAATTTTGAAGGTACTTTTCACCCGATCGCTGACTCAAAAGATACAAACACGGAGTCCTATGCCTGGTAATTTCTTTACATAAATAACAATCCTGCAAAAGATCCCTTTAATGACATCAATTATACATAACTAAGTGCACTTTAAAGACTGATTTCTTTTTTTAGGGCCTTGTTTTGAAGCGTCTTTGAATTCATTAAGAGTAATTTTCCCTTTATAAACTAAAAAGCAAGCTTCCCATAGAAGCTAACCCTTCTGACAGGTACATTGTCCCACTTTCAGGTCTAGTTATTTACTTGCCAAATGCATCAGATACAGAGCCCCAGAACAGATACAAAAATACATGAATTAACCTTCCTCTTTTTCCCAGCCGATGCTTTTGCATGTGGGTTGTAGATGGAAAAGGGGATGTACCATCGGGGCCGTGCTGGGGGCTGGCCTCCCTCCCTGGGGGCTCCCTGGTGCTGCAGGTGGCCTTTAGCCCAAGCTGCCTACCCAGGGAAAGGAAAGAAAAAAGTAAGAGTTGAAATGACATCATTTAAAGGTTAAATAAAGAAATGTGTGAAGGTTAGAGGTCCGTGCTTGCTGTCCGTAACGAGCCATACCCAGTCACTGGTACCAGACTGTAAGCATCAGTACCTCCTTCCACTGTTACGGTCTGAGAAGCAATTAATTGTCATTTAGACAATTATTTTATCACCCAGTGACCCCTCCCCACCTGAGAAAGGGAATTGGGGAAAAGAAGGAAAATCGAGGGTTGAAGTGTAAATAGATTTAATAGGATAAGACTAAATAATTAACAGTAATAGTAAAGAACCAGTATTGGTCCCTTGTATATAAAGTATAGAAGAATTATTCTCAACCAGTTATATTAGTAGGAAGCTGGGCACTCCCAGCAAATGTGGGACACTGCGAGCGCTGTGCCTTCCGGAGGAAGGGAAGGGCTCAGGGCTCCAGCACCGGGACAAGGAGTTCTCTGGATCACTGCTATCAATTGAGAGAGAGAACTTCTTCAGCAAAATTTCTAATTTATATTGAATGGGATGTTCATGGTATGAAATAATGCTGTTGGCAGCTTGGGTGAAGTGCCCGGGTCTTGCTCTCCTCATCCCCGCACCTGGAAAGGCTCGAAAACACCGAGACCTTGAATCCCACACACCATTGCTGGCTATAAAGTAAATATTTTCATGAATTCAGACACTAGAGTCTTCTAAAAGTGTGGTTTTCCCAAGCATTAGAAGAAAAGTTAGTCCTGTGTGGCTCAAACCAGGATATCCATCCAGGTCATGTTCCCAAGAGCATCAAGACCACCTGAAAGCACAGCAACTTGAGCTTTAACTTATGATGGTTTTCCTCTGGAGAAAACCTGCTGGAGCTGTGGCTGGAGCCACAAGACTTCTTCCTTCCTTCCCAATGGCAATAGGAGGTCCTGTCCAGACAAAGGGCTTGTTCCCTCAGCGGAGCAAAGGAAACCTTTCTCTTGAATTAGGTATGCAAAGCTTCGTTCTTGGCCAAAGATCTAAACCTCGACTGCTCGAGCTCCACTGTGAGAGGTTGTTTTATATTGTCCCCGTTCACAGCCCCTCTGTGCAGGGAATGGGGACAGGCGTCTGCGCCAACTCACACGGACGTTGCAAGAATAGCTGCATTAAAGACATAAGGTGCTGGGAGCTTATGGACGTGTGGGTATCGGCAGCAGAAAGAGAAGACCCCGATCGTATCATTCCCTCTGCCGCGTGAGCCACCGTTTCTACTTAAAATTTCACTGACAATATAGAAAAATGCCATTCAGGCAGAGCAATCTGCCTGTGCGTCGTGGATTGCTGGAGAGTATAAAATAGCAGCCAGCAGCTGATAATCTGCTTGTAAACTCCCGTTTGAAAATAAAGACAATCCCATTTTACAGTAACCAGATGTTTAACAGAATATTAGTATTTACTAGTGCCTTAGGCTATTGTTTTATAAAGGTCTGAAGAGGGCTTACAAAACTGGAAATTCACAAGCAAGTGTGCAGTTCAAAGGCTGCTCAAAGCTGTGAAATTTGGTGTAATGTGGGCTAGATGCCCTTTTGTTTGTGTCTGGTGTTGGGTGGGATTGATTGCCGAGTCTTCCTCCATAACTTACCCAACCAAGTTCCTCTCTGCTCTGATTTTTCCCTGTTCTTTATTATCCCATAATTGGATAACTTCTCTCCGATTTTCTCCTTGGAACACTGAAGATAAGGTTTCTGTTTAATCATCCCACTTTAAGTACTTGCAATCAGACAGGATATTGCTGCTTTTAAAATAAGACAATGACATTTAATGACTTTCATTTCTTTCTATACAAAAGATTAATTTATATGCCGGAGTCATCTTTTTCATTGGGAAATTCTTTCCACTCTTTTTGAAATGATTCAACCTGATTAACAACTTAATTCTCCTTTTACATTTCCGATTTTGTGGCTTTCACTGCGAGCGTTTGCTTGTCATCATTTTACCAAGTCTAATTCTGCTTTTGTTTTGGAATTAGTCTGACATGAAGAAGCCAGACAAGTTGTAAGGTGCGTGTGAGTGGGAGGATGGAGGAGGGAAGGGTGGCTCTGGGCTGGGCTGATGAAGCGGTGGAGAGCATCACTGGAGAGCATCACCGGGGGACATCACTGGGAAGCATCACTGGGAAGCATCACTGGGAAGCATCACTGGAGAGCATCACCAGGGGGCATCGCCAGAGAGCGTCATGAAAAGCTGTAGGAAAACAAAGAGATTCCCTTATGCAAGCCTTAGAGGCTCTAAGAAATTCAGGTGAAGGACTCCCAGGGTCTGTGTGTGTCCCTGGGAAAGCAGAAGCAGCGCTGGGGAAGCAGAAAACATATCACTGGTGTTATCCAGGCAATGGGGAAAAGCCCCGATGGCAGGAGGCTCGGGGGGGCAGGTGGGGAAGGGAAGCATGAATGAGCCAAGAGCTGTGAGGGAAAAACAGTCATGGTCTAGAATATACCTTGCCCAGCTCTTTTAAAAAGATTATTTAACCCGACGGTTTTAAACTACTTGTAGTGTTTAATATTCTTCTGGAGTGCTGTTGGAAAGAAAAGTTTCATCAAGATGCTGTCTTACGAGCACATCATCTGGATGGTTCTCTAAGCACAGACATGAAACGTTTATTCAAAGCTTTGTACTTTCTGCATCGTTACTGATGATTCAACGGTTAATAACCTAATTTGAAATGTAATCTTTACCTTCAAACAGGTGAATGTTTGCCTTCGGCGAGGTAAACACCATTGTTAGGAATTTATTTTGTTTTACTGCTAATATGCTTTAAGGGTGTTATCATTTTCTTTACCTCGCTGGCCATCATTTTCCTTTTGCGCCTTTTTGCTTTACTTAGCTTCTAACTTTTGCTTCCCTTTACTCAGCCCCTATAACTTTCTGATTTATATTTGTTGCACTTGACTTCTGTGGTGTTTATACATGTTTTCTTAGCTTCAGAAAAGTCTTTTCAGAAAAACCTTCTCCTGCCGTTGTGGGATTAGGGTTTTTCAGCATATAGGTACTTCAGCAATCCCCATTGTAAGTTATTTTTTTCTGACAAAACTCTTCTGCCCAACAGATTTAGCCCATAATTGTTTTCTGGACTGTGAAACCAGTCTTTCTAATGGACCTAATCTATAAATACAATGTTGAAGTGAGTTAGCATAAACCACTTTGCCGTGTGAGAACTTTTGAAAAGCTCTAACGGCTTTTTCTACATTTTCTGTCTTTGTATGAGACAAATGGGTGACCCCAGATGCTTTTATTTTTCCCAGTACAGTCTCTGTATGGGCGGGGGTTGCCCTTTCCCTGTGTGTATAACAAATGCAATGGGGTTTGCATGGAGTTTGAGCTCTAACGCCGCATTTCCATACTCACTTTAGTGCCACGCTCAGTTTCCTTTGTGTCAAGATATCACTCCCTATCGCTGCCTTCGCTTTTCAGTTAAGTAGCATCTTAGTTTTTGAAGATGTCACTTTTTTCCCAGTTCACATGTTATAAATAAACTCTTCAGGGGCCTCCTGATGCACACAGCCCTCGGGCAGTGGGAATTTCATTTTTTTTACTGCTCCTGCCTTGTCCAAACGTGGTCCCAGGTAGCGCTTGGGCCGGAGCTTTGCCGGAGCTGGCCCAGGGAAGCCCTGCCTGTGGTTTTCAGCCCCGGCTCATCCTTGCATAGAAACTCCTTCCACTGCAGCCCGAGGGCTTGGGAAAGGTGGAAGTGCAGGTGCAGGGTGCCATTCGGGGCTGTTAAGCAGATGCTAATGATACTTCCCATCCAAGGCCTGTGAAGTATTGTAATGATGCTTTAACACAGCTCAGCAATCAAACACTAGAGCGTAATGAAAACAGGAATACGTGTTTACCAGAGTATAAAAGCAGATAGAGAACAGAATGAAAATGATTCTTCACTTAAGGGCACACACATGTAAATACACGTACGTGTCACTTGATTTCGCGGTGACACTTAAACCCAAACACAAACCCTGTTTCTGGGGCACGGCAGGCACAGATAGAAGGAATACAGTGGACTAGATTGGAGCCATTTTCCAGATTAAGATCCTGAAATTACAAATAACTCCAAGCTGCTGAAATCCTACAGCCACCTGATGTTGACCCTGCTGTGTCTTCCACACCCCAGAGGGGATCAGCTCTGCCCTGGTCTCTGCCCTGTGCCCAGTTTGAACTGGGGTGGCGGTGACAGTGCAGCAGTTCACTGGGAACACTGGGTTGCCAGGCAGGCCCCAAGCAAAATGCATAAGGCACCAAAAATGACAGATCATAGAGTCATAGAATGGTTCGGGTTGGAAGGGACCTTAAAGATCATCTCATTCCACCCTCCTGCCCTGGGCAGGGACACCTCCCACCAGACCAGGTTGCTCCAAGCCCCCTCCAACCTGGCCTTGAACCCCTC
>JAOXJK010000002.1:36474943-36489251 GCA_025774025.1 Xenus cinereus | reverse complement strand
TGGGGCAGCCACAGCTTCTCTGGGCAACCTGGGCCAGGCTCTCACCACCCTCACAGCAAAGAAGTTCTTCCTAATATTTAATCTAAATCTACCCTCTAACAAAATAACAAAAAGCTAAGTAGACAAGGGGAAAAAAAAAAGTCTGGCTCAGGACATTTAACCCAGAGCATTGCCTCTCCTGCTGAATTGGTTTTGCTGGCTAGAGAGGGAGCTTTGATGCTGTTAGCACTCCGAGCGTGGTTTTGGCATGGTAATTTCCTTTAAGGAAAAAATACCGTGAAGTGAATGAGAGTTGACATGACAGATTGTATCTGCTGTGCCTGTTGGCCCCAAAGGCAGTCGTTTGTGTTTTAAAATTCAGTAATTATGTATGTACACAAATGTTTCTAATGGGCCCCAAACAGTCAGAAACACAGGCCACCATTCCTGAGCGCTGCGTAGCAAACGCGGGAAAGATTAAAATTAAATAAACAAGCGAGATCTACCTGGGTGGAGAGAAACCTGTAGAAGAGAAACCTCAAAACTGGGAAGAGCCACAGGTTCCCTCATCATGAGGAAGGTCACTTGGAGAAGTCTGACCGCAATGAAGGAGCAGAACCCACCAGGAGCCTCACGAGGCTGGTGGAGGAAAAGCCCACGTCCTCCTCTGAGCTGTGGTGCCTGCACAGGCAGGAGCTGTTGGACACACAAATGCACACCCTTTGTCTGGCTTTATCTGCATCTTGACCGTGCCCGAAGTGTGGGCTGGCTCTAGGATGGATTTTTATTCTATTTTGAGCAGCTGATTCCTTTCTTAACACCCAGCAGAGACCCTTGACCGAGCAGGACGGGCTGTCGGGGCAGCGCCTGGTTAATGAACCACCACAGCACCTTTGTTCTCTGACTGCCTGGTGCCCTGCTCTCCCTTGTACAATTATTACAAAAATCAGACAGAGTGTTGCCTTGAGATATGATTTTCATAGTGGGATAGATTTTATTATACCAGCCGTACAATACCCGCCATTATCATTTTGATTGTATGCTCTTCTCATTTGCACTATTGGAACATTATCTGTGGTACATTCATTATTACTTTATAAGAAACAGAAACTACATCCTTAAGATGAATTGTAAGGAAGGATTTCTATTTCCTCAGATATATACTTGGGCTGAGAACATTAAGTGGCAAACATTATTTGTAAAAGTTTATTTTATTTTATTTACGTAAACTCTAAAAGAAAGAAATAACGTAGATATTTCTAACCGACAGAAGAGCCTGCGGCTAGTTGCAACAAATGACTGCAATTTAGGATTCATGTACTATTAAGAAGTTCTGATTAAATTGTAAGTTCCTTCGGAGGAAGGAAGTTGAATAAATGAAAGTCTGGCGTTGGCCCAGTGGGCTTCGATGGGCGAGAGTTCAACGGCAGCTCACGGGTTCCCTCTGCCCCTTTGACCCAAGGTCTCTGAAGATCAGATCCATCACGAACCTGACGAGAGAGGGCAGAAGGTCAGAAAGATGCTTGTGCTTAATAGCCCAACTGGGTTTATAAAGCAATGGGTTTAAAGAGATGCCGGATCACCTGTACGGCTGGTGAGCATCCATCAGTGGAGCACAGGGAGACCACCTTGTGCTGTATGTCCATAAAAAGAGGTGGCCCTTGCCCCGAGTTCCTTTGCTCCAGGCCTCAGCCTTCTGTACACATGGGACTGGAAACCACCAGCCACAGAGACCTTACCTAGCTCGCTCAGTGCAGGTCCATCCCTGCTTCCAAAGCAAACTGCCCCACTTCTGCCCAAAATACCTGGGCCCAAATCCTGACTTTATACAAGGTCTAAAACTTCCCATGACTGATACAACTGGATTTTCACAAGTGCTCTGGCTGAATGGTGGCAAGAACACCTGACTCATGAAGCGTTCCATATCTTTGTTGAAGATGTCCCTGCTCATTGCAGGGGTGTTGGACGAGATGACCTTTAAAGGTCCCTTCCAACCCAAACCATTCTATGTTTCTATGACTCAATGGTGCTGCTCAATTGCCATGGCCAAGTAGGACTCAACACTCATGTTTAAAGGGCTTCAGTTGTTTCAGCTGCCACAGAGGAGGTAAACACCAAATTGTGGGTGGAGCTGGACTATCTCAAGGAACCTGCTAATATGTGAAGCTCGTGGCAATTTAAAAAAGGTATTTTGTGTCTTCACTGAAAGAAATCACACTTCGCTGTGTAGATAAGGGAACATTTTCAGGTTGATTGCAAATCATAAATATTTGATGCACTGTAATTACTGGTTCTTAAGTATCGTTTTCTAAATTATTATTATTTCTATTAAATAAGTAGAAACTTGGGATGGAAGAGTGAGTTAATGCAGTAACACTACATCACTGAAGAGCTGGGTTTGTAGAAGGTCATAAGTGGACTTGTCTTTTGTTTCTTCCCACCTACCTGTCTCACAGACCACTGCAAGAAGTGGAATTGGTGCTCAGGTGATCCCAAACTCAGCAGGACAGAAGCCATGGGCTCTGTGGCACAGTTTAGACAGTTTCTGCCTGCTTCATGCCCAGCTCTGACTGATATTTCTAGTCTCCAGAGATCCAAACTCATTTAGGCACAAAGAGCTTTTAAAAATAGGATTAGTCATCAACTAATAGAAGCTAAAAACAAAATGCAGGGCTGTGAGGATAAGGGCTGGAGTCCTGCTATAATTTTATGGTCCCCTTTACTCCCTGCAGCTGTGTCACCATCATGTCTTTGGGCAAATTATTTAACCTCTCTCCTTCCTCAGAGCCATCAGTTAAATGGATACAGTGATTCCTATTTCATGGGTCTGTGGTAAGGTTTAGATGATGTTTGTAAAGCACACCAAGACCTCTGACAGGAGGCATCCTATGGAGCATGTTCACCTTCAAGCTGTTGAGAGGAGCAGGATGTGGGCAGTCCAGGAGGACAGGGATGTTGCTTGGGGATGAACCACCTGAGAGTCTCGAGGTCCACTCCTTTTCTGCTCTACCAAATCCTGCCTCCACCTTTTGGGAGACCACTTGCAGCCGGATCTCTAAATCTGAGTTATTTTTCCCATGGATCCCATGCATCCCACACCAAAATTTCCTACGTGGCGATGTTGGGCTTGAGCTGCTGGTGAGGAGCCAAGGGGTGAAGCTGCAGTGGCCCAGGTGGAGAATTCTCCTTCCAAGGCGTTAAATAGCGTCCCACAGCCACCGCTCACAAACCTGGCGTGGCACTGGCCGAGTCCCCGATGGTGACAGAGGTGGGTGGCCGCAGTCCCCTCTCTGACCAGTGGTTTCTGGAGCAGTTCTGGATTCCTGGAGTTTGGTTGGTATCTGTCTGACCCCTAGTGCTATCCGAGTGCACCTATTCCGTGGCTCAATTATTACTTACAAGTTGGTAAACAGAAAGAAAATATTCAAACTAATCTGGAATAAGTCAGATATACTTTTCTTCACCTCTGGGGAGATTTTCAACTATAACAATGTAGCTTTGAGCTTCTGACAGATGCTAATGAATTGTTGTTTACATGTTTGATTTACTGCCTAAACAAAGATAAGACATGCTCTTGAAAACACATTGAATGCACAATCCAAACACATCCATTAAATCTGTCACAATAAACATGACAGCTTTCTTCTAACCTAACAACTGGCATGCCTCATTTACATATTAATGAGAAAACTGGGATCAGTCTGCACAAATTGCTTCTATCTTGCGAAGGGGAAGCACTGACTGACAGTGCAGCTCTCCGTGGTGTAAATACAACAAGTAAATACCTCTGCCATCTTAATGGATTTTATTTTTATTTGCCGATTGGGTTCCAGGGTTATTGATTAGCTGTCTCTCGTGAACTGCGGTGACAAGCGTGACAGCTACAGGGAGGGACGTTGAAAGAGTTCCTACAGCTCCCCGGGTGCCTGAGGTGTCAGCTGGGCTTTGGGGTGGGCACTTCCCAAAAGGGCTCGGTTAAAGGCTGGATCTACCTCGAGCACCTCTCTGGTCTCCATCACCACGAGGAACAACACGTCCCAGTGCTGCCAAGTGCTCTGTTCTCCTTAAAACATGCTATATTGTCATTAAACCAGCTCAGGAGGATAAGGCACAAAGTGGGGAATAAATATTAAAAAATGCCACCCTGGCATTTTCAAATGTAACTTCATAGAATCATAGAATGGGTTGGGTTGGAAGGGACCTTAAAGATCATCTTGTTCCAAACCCCTGCCATGGGCAGGGACAAACTTGGGACATAAATTCTCGGAGCTGCTTGCGTTCCTAATTCTGCAAAGGTTGTACCGGAGTATGCTTACCCCTGTGCCATTAGCATAACAGCGCCGTCTAAATATCATGGAAATCTGAGCTTTAGGCATATCTGCGACCTATAAATGAATTTTTCTTGGAGTTTGGAAGCTCTGGAGTCACATGACTGGGTAGTTACGCACCATCTAACATTTTTTTTTTAGTAACTGTGCTCTATAGTACATTTTAGAATACTAAAAACCTACTTTATGTCTATCGAAAGATCTAAAATCTGGGTATCTGGTCTTAGCTGGATGCCCGGGCTCTCTCTGTGCCAGTGGAGAAAGCTCAATGCCTCAACAGGGCAGACCGTGCCACCTACATCTGTCACCAGGCTGGGGAGCACTGCTCCTCGCTGCCGGTGGAGGAATCCCAGGGATATTCCTCCAACTTTTGCACAGCTAAGGGAGAGAAGATGAATTGCACCTTCAATGTCACCCACTTTCAATCAGGTTTACACTCTAAACTGCTTAAATTACCTTCTAGAATGGCACTTAGTTTTCTAAATCACCTGCTACTTTGGGAAAATCCACTTTGAGTATATTTGAGCCACTACGTGGCTTGTGTTGGGCAGACCTTGTGCTTGTACCGAAGACAACATCCATGCTCAGGTTCAGCAGGGGATGCTCAGGGTCCCCACCATTAGATCCCACAGGACCTTATGGGCCCTGGAGACTGTATGACCATGTATATGTTACCCTGTGAAGGGGTCGTACCGTTGTTCACTGCAGTGAACCTGAATTTTCCGCGGAGCCAGAGGCCATTGCAGCGGGGATGTGGGAAGTTGCCTACTCCAGGTCTGGGTCAACGTGAAGATGAAACAGCTGCAATCCTCAAATTTGCACTAGATCAGGAAGAATAGTATAGGTTCAGAATCCAAATTCTCAACAGAAGCTGCTTTCAAGCATTCAAACTCAGTCCTCCTGGCCATTCTGTGTCTCTTTGAAGGCACTGGAGACCTATCTGCAAAATTTTGATCTGCCTCTAGTTGTACACTGAAGACATAGCTTGGGCTTTGGATTTAGGGAAGTTTCCTGTTGTAATAGTTTGCTCTAAAAGGCTGTATGAATAACACTAGAACGATCCAAACTGTTCCAAAGACTCCGGGGAAATTAATGCACTCCTATGCTTTTGTTTTGAAGTTAAATTTCTTTTTGGTCTCAATGAACTATTTCTTCCCTACAAAATTGCGTGCGCTGCTTTATTCTTCTGAGGCCCACAGAACCAAACATTTCAGAAGGCTAATTTATCTCCTGAAATTTATAGTCCTATTTCTAGATTAAAAGGGATGTGTTCGGTTACTCTTGGATATAGATTCCTCCTCCTCCTCTCCAAGACTCTGTTCTCTGACTCACGTCTCCAGACGTTAGTGGTTTGCCCCTGAAGTAGTCTTTCATCTGTTTATGGCTGAACAGTTTGTGTGCTGCTGGGGCATGGCATAATAACTGAATTTGTATTAAATAATTAACATCAAATGAAACAGATTTTGCTGTAAATGTTATTCCAATGCAGCATTACACAACTACATTCAAATGAATGAAGGCACCCGGACAAACCCAGACAACCTGCCCCAAAACAGAAATAAATCCCAGCCCCCTAACTTTCTCTGGTGACGAAGATCTTCATTCAAATGCAGAGAGAGATCCCCCAGCATTATTCAGGACGAGCCCTCCCTCGAAGGAAGAGGCTCTGGGGAAGTCGATGGGGTGTCTGGTAGAATCAGCTATTGCTCAACCATGCTGAGCAGAATTAGTTGCGTACAACATACAAGCAATGAACTGATTTAATTTCACTGTCAATCAAGAAGGAAAAAGGGCCAGCGTAATGCGGATAGTCACTTCTCTTCAATCTGAGAAGAGCTTTGGGGGAAATATTGTAAATGTCATAATACAATATGTTAAATATAGTAGTTAAAATAGTGTTCTGCAGCCAAATTCTCTTCTCAGACACATACACAACTCCCACTGGCAGGAAGGGGAATTGTGCAGGGTTAGCCCCAAATGAGGAAAATGTTTTCCAGGGAGGGAAAGGAGGGCTGGTGAGCGTGTGTGTGCCCTCTGAACTGAGCCGCAGTAGGGACCTGTGGAAATGAAAATATTCAGGATGACTTTGAAGGCTAATGAGGAATAATTTTGGAAGAGATTTCTAATCTTGTGCTCTGGGACACTGGACCAAATCCTAGGTCGAAGCCAGCATTTCCTTTCCTCTGCACTAATGAACCGTGGACTAAGTAAGCGCAGGAGTGAAGCCAAGAAGACCCCAGTCCTAATCCTGATTTTAACACTCCCTGTTTGTGGTTGCATGCAGATGACTTAAAGCTGCTTATCCCACACCGTGCAAAACCTTAAACGTAATTGTACCGATAAGGGCAGCAGCTGTAGAGGGGCTGAACACGAGGACTGTGCTTCCCATGTTCTGAGAAAACTCTTTCTCGTTTAAAATTACAGCAGCTGCATGGGCAGAGATTTGCTTTAACTAACGCTCTTGCTCACCAGTGAGCACCGACTCCGTGAGGTCCCTGGCTCTAGCACTTCCAGCTACGAACGGCTTCCCATCAGTCAAGGCTTAACAGATGGAGGAGATGAACAAATGGGGCAAAGCTTTGCTGGGGAGGCGGTTAATAAATACAAAACAGATAAATATTGTTTTCCTGGTAGTGATGGTTTCAGGTGGCTTTGTAATTGTGGGAAAACTAGGATTTTGTAAGGAAGATGAGGACAGCAAGGAAGCATGCTTTTGATGTGACACCAGGAACACCTGTCAGGAGAAGGTGGTTTAAATAAAACGATGTGACACCAAATGTGTCATTATTTATACTTTCCATTCACTACGCCTGGTCCCTCTAGGAAGCCAAGGGCATGCTAACGCCACTTTATGATATATTCTTCATATCTGATCGTATTCTTCTAGTGACCAGCAGGAAGCTACATAAAGTAGAAGCTGCACAGTAATTAAAAAGCACAGAGCAATCAGCACATGTGGACACTGAAGGAGGTGCGAGACCACTGAAGGAGGAACGAGTCATTACAGCTCCATGCAGTATAACTAGAGAAGGAAAAAGAGGAAGAAAGAGGCACAATCCATCCTTTGCACCTGTCCTCTGTAAATTTGTCTAATCCCTTTAAAATCCATTAATTTTTATTATGTTTGTTAGCGTTGACGCACTAAGGCAAACGAGTTCCACAACTGAAGTAGGTTTTGTGTGAAAAAAAAGCAGTTCCTGATATTTGCTTTACCTACTGCTCAAAAGTTTCATTTGGCATTCACTTATTCTTAAATTGAGTAACGCATAATCGTTCCCATTACACCTCCTCCCTGCCACTCAGGCTATTATGGATCTTTATCATATTCCACCTTCCATCATCTCTTTTTCTAAGACGAGTGGGATCCGGGAGAACCGCACGCAATATTCAAGAGGTGAGCACAGCTGGATTTATAGTGTGGCATAATGATGTTGTCTGGTTTAGTGGTGTTTTGCCGAGGTTGTGATGGTCTAAGGATAGAGGTGGAAGAGAGCTCATAGACAGACCTAACACCTTTTATTACACCGACTTATATAGCTGGAAAAATTAAATGAGCTTTCAGGCACACATGCCTATAACATTCTAGTTGCCTTTCTGGCTGCCTACGAGCTTTGACTGATGTTTCTTCAAACTATCAGCAGTGGCTCTCAGATCTCTTTTCTAAGTGGTAATAGCTGGAGAAGAGCTCATCAGTGAGTGCACAGAGTGAAGGCTGGGGTGGTTTTTTTTTTTTCCCTTTGAGCTGATCAGAATTGAATTCGATCTGCTGTTTTGCCACGGAGTCATTTGGCACCGCGAGACCCTCTGCAGCTCTCTGAGAGCCAGCTTTGTGTTTGACTTCTGCATCATTTTGTATCGCCGCTTCATTATTCATCTGTTTTCTGAAGGAAAATTTGTAAATGGAGGTGAATAAAACGCAGGGGTCAAATTAATATACACCTTTCTTCTGCGCTAAGGCACAGGTATTGATGGGCTCAATAGCTGTTCAGAATGAACAATCACTCCAACATAAGAGTTTTTACTGAGGCGTCGGCAGCTCTTTAAAATCACAGTTCATGCGTACTTTTTTCCTGCTGGGTGCCCATCATTACAGTTTCCAGCCGAGCAGCTGTCAGTCTGGCCTCACCTCGCCTCTAGGATCCCGGTTGGGAAAGCCCGGTTAAACTCTGCCATTGCAAAGCAATCAAACATGTTTGTTTGTTTGTTTATTTGTTTGTTTGATTGTGATGATTTGTGCTTTGATTAGGCATTTGATATTACACTGGTTAGGGTAAGGTGCAAGCGATCTCTTGAAACAGTGCCAGCACTAAGTCAATATTTCATTAAGACTCATTTGTGAGAGAGCAGACGAAGTACTACAGCGAGGTCTCTGCGAGGTTCGTATGCATCTACTTGGGTAAGGCAGCTGATTTTTTAGAATATATTTAGACGCTTGGTATAGTTATCACTGGTACAATTCCTAACGTGGGAACGGTCGTAGTGAGGAAAAGTGTCTTTTATGGACGAAATTTATTCTACTTCCCTACAAAAATGTGACTGTAACTACGCAAGTGTGAGGGCATTGGTCATACTGTGTCTGCCTGGATGCACAGACAAAGCTGCACAGGACGGTGGGAAAGTTTGAGAGAAGAGCCTGGGCAACGTCGAGACCAGGCTGCGCTGCCTGTGGCAGGATTTATTTAGAGTATTTTTGGCAGGGGCATATATTTCCTCCCTGGCTTTTCCCTTATACTCCGTCTCTTTGCTCTCCGTATCACACAGGGCTAACCCACGCCGTGCGACCCCCACTTGCCAGCTCGGCCGGGGTGGGGGCGGCGTCGGGGTCCATCCGCGGCGGTGCTCATCCAAGTGGGTACCATGAGAACAACAGCAGCTTTAAGACAATGAAAGTTGCTCAAAAGCAGATACAAAACCAAGCGCAGAGTCAGCCAAGAGATATAAAAAGCAGAGGCCGGGCCGGGCGCGTTGGGGGAGCTCTCCTTGGCAGGCAGTGCCTGTTGAAGGGATGCTGCCTGTTTGCTCTGGTGCGTCCACGCTTCTCTGCAAACTCAAAGGACAAAACGTGTTTTGCTTATGTGAGAGTCTCCAGAGACACCTTTCTTACCCCCAAAAAGATTTTTCTCAAACTTGGTATCACCATATGGGTGAGAAGCACGTGAGGAAGATGTTGGCCAGATGAGGATATATCCATGAGAGGAGCTCCTTGGCCGGTTCCAGGGCTTGAACACCACAGAAAGTCTCGTGTCGAGCGAATGAAGGAAGGGAAACGTAACGCCGGCCCTGACGGACGGTCGGCACCCGTGCCGGGGAAGATTAATGCCTCCCTTCTCCTTACCTGCGCCGACATGATGTTCTCTGACACTCGCAGCTAATTGTAGGAACCGAGGTGTAGGAAATGTCACCCTCACTTAAAACGTTATCACCAAATCGGTCTGCGATGCTGCGGAGACAAACAGGAGGTTAACAGATAGGTCTGTATCGTCTGCGTGCGGAAGGAGGTCTGCGTGTCTGCCGCAACGATAGCAATCGCTGTGGTATGCGCTTTCCTGTGTTGGGAGGGAAATCATAAAGTGAGGTCAACACGCTCGATGAGATGCTGCCAAAATATGTATTTCCTTTCTACAGACCTTTTTTGAAGAAAAGCCTCGTGCTGGAGAATGTAATTAATAAAGAAAATATTTATACAGTGTCACAAAATTTACCAGTCACTTTATAAACATCGATGATCCATGTTCCGTGTCCCAAAGCACTTACAGTCTAAAAAAGGCAAGAGACAGAGAGCAGTTTAGATGAAGGAGGGAGCAGGGATTATTAATGGCGAGAAGAAAGAGGACGGGTTGCAGGGAAGGCTTCATGAGAAGGGAAAGCTTCATCATGGAAATCGAGGTGGTTGTAAGGGGAGGATGGAAAAGTTGAAGATGAAGGCAAAAGTGTCTTGAAGGGGCAGGTACAGATGTGGGCACACATCTGGGAGCTGGGGTTTGGGCAGCGATGGTGGTGGAGTGAGCGATGAGGAAGCTGTGGAGGGACTCGAGAGGTCTGGAGGGACTGAGGGGAAAGAAGATATTGTGGAGGAAAAGAGATCCAGGACATGGGATGTCATTGAGCCACAGCCTCAGTGGAGGGAATGAGAGGAGGGATGGAGAGAAGGCTCTGGACCCAGGGGAGCTGAGGGAAAGGTGGAGAGACGGCGACGGAGAAGGGAAGAAAAGACGAAGAGTCATTGCAGAAAGTGCTGAACATATGTGCAGTGGAGAGAGGAGAGAGGAGAAGTGGGAACGCAAAGCTGTAGAAAGGAGAGGAAGCGAGATAAAGGAAAGGAAGTTCAGGCAGCAAGAGTTAAGAACTTTGTCATTGCTTTTGGAGACAAAGGAGGAAAATAAATAAGAATGATAGAGAAGTGAGTGGGATTAGGGGAAGTGTTGAAGATAAGCAAGGAAAGAAGGTAGAAAGACAAAGACAAAGCGAGGAGGTGGCACAGGGGAAGAATTAATTAGGGTTGGGCAACTGGAGGGGACAGTGAAGCAACCAAGGAGCCTGAGCTGGTTCTGACATTTTAATTTTTCTCCTCTGGTGGGGAAAAAAAAAAGGGAATTAAGATTACTTTCAAATAGCAGGGCAACATAAATAAGGCGTTGCAACTGCCCCCACCCCAACACTGCTTGATTCAACCCCACTTGTGTGTTGGGGGGTGGCAGCACTGGGGGGGGTTGCAGTAAATACTGTAAGAGGCGATGCTGCAGCTCTGTAACCCCTTTTCCAAAAACTGCAGAGTTCAGGCAATTCAAATATACAGTAGTTTCCAATATTCCCTCGGAAAGATAAAGTCCATGTATGTCTGAGTTTTGATGTAGTAAAATGCCACAGTATTTTTAGTCTTTGTTTGATCAAAGAAAAATGAACCAGATAGACAAGTAAAAAATTACCCAGGAGCTGAAGTCACTGGTGATGTCTTTTATTGCACTATCATACAAATAGGAAGGATGTTCTTTTCATCTGACATAATGAAAAATGTATACCCTTTTCAAACTCGCTGCTATTAATTCTGAAGTTAGCCCCCACCCCCCAAAAAACCCAGACGTTACCTAGAACTCGACAACTTCTGATTAATTTAATAGGAAAAATCTCTTGATATCAAATACCAGCTACGTTTCAGGAGAAGGTGAAGAGAATATCAATTTTATTTTAAACCCATCTATTACGTACAAGTAAAGATAAAGAGCAATTTTCAGACTTTTCTCATACTAATATTTATTGTTCATATTCGATTAATCAGGGTAGAAGTGTCCTCATAAGAGGTAGAGATGGTTCACTCCTGAGTAGGTGCTGCTCAGAGCACTACCCAATCAAGTAGGCAAAATAAGATTTTTATCCCATGTGAAAAATGTTTTCTACTCCAAAATACCAGTGCCTTTGCATCACGGAGGTGTCAACCAATGCTGGGGCCACGTTGTGCAAAGACGTCCTCCATCCTGCCTTGATAGAAGTCCAGTTGGAGACCAGAAATGGTGGTGTATAATTGGAGACAGACACCCACAGTTAAGTGACTTTCCTAGGGTCACACAGGGTGGCAGAAATAAAACCTGAAATCAGATCTCTTGGTCTAGTTCCTTAACCAGAAAACACTCTTGATACATCCTGCACGAGCAAAGCCTACGCACGCGGAGCAGCCCCTCCAGAGCAGACCCCGAGCTCTGGGAACAGCAGGTTGTTGGGTCTCCTTGGGGGTCTTACTCTGCACTTTTTAAAGCTGATGGCGAAAGTCCTGCTGAATGGAATGGCCAACAGCCAAGCCCTGAGGTGCTTTCGTGCTAATTATGTCTTTCATTTCATTTTGCACGATGTCAGTGAAAACGCGTCCCTCGCACACAGCCCTTTGTGGTTTGAACCTAGTGATGGCCATATCTCTCCCGTGTTTATAGCCCTGCCTTTGTACATTATTAGTGCACCTTTCACTCGAGTAAGGAGAAGTATATGCTTTCACATGCAGATTTTTATGGGAAGTCGTAAAGACTCCTTTTGAGCTACCGTTTATCATAAAGCACATTAGAAGTTAGTGAAATTTTGAGCTGAATCTGGAAGGCAAAAGAAGGTCCTTCCCAAAATACAGTTTAGGGATGTATTGCTGCATCCATCAGATATTCCCAAATAAATGGGAAATACAGTTCCTGGCTGTGCCACTGGGTGGTATGTGATTGAGGTGCAGCCAGAGAGAACCTGGAAAACTCTTCTGCCTCTCGGTGCAGGTACAAAGGAGAGGTTTGCATTCACTGCATTGCAGCCATGAACTCTAGAGTTAATGCATTTACAGTTTATATTTGGTTATTAGGTTGGTGGCAGACCACACTTTCTTACTTTTGAGTGTGGTGACCGTTGATCAGATATTCATGATCCAGAAGCTGAAGGCTTTTGCTGCAGTGTGCAGGTAATTACATTTGTAATTTTATATTCAAGAGAACGATGGAATGAAAATAAAATCCCACCAGCCACAGCCCGGGTTCTCGTGATACTGAGATGGATGGAAGCAAGATGACTTAAGGTGTTGCTTTTGTTTTAAATTTGCATCAGAAATCACAATTTTATTAGAAGTAGCTTTGGCAGGCTTAATACAACTGCTCCCGTGATTTAAAAAATGTCAGTGTGAGCAAATGGCCCTTTGAGTGTGGAGTCTGACACACTCAAACACTGGACCAACAAGGACTTGCAAAAGAGTCTGACCACATAGAAAAAAATAATGGGATTTTATTTTGTTTTGAAGTCCAAATTAAGAAAAGAGCATAAAGCCGTGAAATAGTGAGAAGAAAGTCTTTTGAAGGCAGTTAGCATACTGTGAGATACTCTGTGCAGAAAAGGATTTTGCTCACACGGAGTGTGGAAATGTCCAGCTGATTATCCCTCGAGCAACGCTAGAATCAGGAAAGTTTCCCCCCACCCCTAGACATCCTAAGGGGCTTTCCTGCTGACCGATGCTTTCCTGAACTGGGGCCATAAAGTTAGCCTTTCGTTTGAATTTTTAGCTCAAAATGGGTTTAATTGATTCTTTTCAATGTTTTCTTTCTGTGCCCATCCCGCTTGCGTGATCCTGATCCCCTGCTCCGAGCCAGCAGCTTATTCCCAAGGCATATGCTGCAGAGGTGAGCAAGTGGCAGCCAGAAAGACTGGAAACCATGGATCTGATGGGTGTGCGGGGGCGAAAACACCTGCAGACCTTCCCGATACTGCTTTGGGTGTGTTTTTTTTTAATCACAAGCCAAAGTGCCCTGGAAACTGCATTGCGCGGAGAGAGACGGGGATTTGTACATCAGAGCCCAAGATGCAGCAGATGAAAGGGCGCGTCCTCGTCCTCGCAAAAGGGCCTTGCAAGCAAATCAGGTGTTTGTTGTTTCATGTGCTTTCATGGTAGGGATCCAGTCTTTAGATTAGAAAGATGAAGCAAATGACGTTCTCCTGTTTGCATTTGATTTGTCGGCTGGGATGTTTAAAATACTTTTCTTCTGCGCACTCAGTATTGCTTAGACGCAGAAAGGGAAAAATCTGTGGAAGCAGCTGTGAGATGCTCCTCTACAGAGCCTGGACATAGAGATTTTGGAAGTTTCTCGCCTAGCCTGTGAAGCGGCAGCTGTGCTTCCTATGTTTGCACTCTTTTTTTTGCATTAGAATGAGGTGAAGATCTCCTTGGTGACCATACCTCCTTTATTAATCTTCCCAGTGTGGTTACTATTCAAATTCAGACCAGTTTCCTCTCCTGACTCTGTATGCTGTCTCCTGGAAGGTGTGCACAGCATCACTGCCAGGTGAAGAACTGCCTTCCAGGCGAGGGCAGGAGCCTGCAGCACCCTCATCCCACCAATTCCTCACAGATTTAGTCAGGGCTTCTCAGCAGAAAAATGCAATTTTCCCATCCCAAGGATGACGAGCCGGACTCTGAATTTCACTGAATTTCTAGAGTTGGAAGGGACCATAGAGATCATCTAGTCCAACTCCCCTGCTGAAGCAGGATT
>JAOXJK010000002.1:36445413-36456696 GCA_025774025.1 Xenus cinereus | reverse complement strand
TCCCCCTTTCCCCCCCCCCCCCAGGGCTTAAAATGCTACATCCTCTCAATATTTCTATATTTTATTAATTTATTTTTGGTTGGGTTTTTTTTTTTTTTTAACGCACCCCCTCCCTCAGACTTGGAAAATTCAAACCCTCCTCGAAAGCAAAAGCAGGAGGAGGTGCGTGAATTTCCGCGTGCTGCTCTGAGGTTCTTTATTTTCACCCCCCCCAAAAAAAACTAAAAAACAATTAAAAATAGACATTGTCCCCCCCCCGGCAAGTTGCTGGAGGGGAAAGAACAGCCTTTTGTCCTGCCGGGGGACGTGCCCCCAAGGTAAATCCAGGCCGGGGGGCTTAGGGCTTGGTACTTTGCCGGGTCCCATGGCTCATGGAGGAGGAGGAGGAGGAAAAGTGGGAGATGGAGATCTCAAAGTAGTCGAAGTAATTTCTTCTTTCAGCTACACTTCTCCGCCGCCTTTGGATTGCCTGCGCTGAATGTACGTAGCTCTAATTGAAGTACTTTAATCATTCACACTTGATTAAGTATACCGTGACCGGAGGAGAGGAATACGCACGGCTCCCCGGAACGTGAGGGATGGGGATGACATTTTAATCCTGTGTTTTTTAAAAAACATTAGTGAAGCAGGAAAAACGATAGCTGGGGACGGTGAGGTATAATGGACCGTTGTTTTCATACAGATGGTGGCTCGGCGACGGGAATGAAATTGCAGTTATTGCAGATATTTAGGGGAGGAGGGGGGAAAGGAAAAAAAAATAAAAGGCGTGTACTTTTCAGTTTGTTTAAGCAGAGTGAAGAAAATAATGATAGACGAGATGCCTGGTGACAAAATGCTTTTGTTCCTGTTTCCATCAGTGCATAAGGGCGCCGACCTGCTTTAGCATTCTTTAAAGGTCTCTTTACCAAGGAAAATTGAAGACGGTCTCATTATAGGAGAGTGTGTGCAGAATGCTATGAGGTATTTATGAATTCAAAGGTGATTGTTGAATCGCAGACGTTTCAATTACGCATCCTGTAGTGTAAAAAAAAAAAAAAATTATTTGTGGCGATGTGTTCTGTAATCTGTTATTACCATAAAGCTGATTTGTGCTGGAGCTGGCCGAGGGAATGGATTTGGCCACAGGGCTCAAATCTTAAACAAAGATTTGTATTCTTCGCCTCACAAAACTTTCTGCTGCAGGGGCAGCCTGACGCTCCCGCAACAGCGATTGTTTGGGAAACGTCAGCTATCGTCAAGTTTTTTTTTAATTTATTTTTTTTTTCTGTTTGTTTCTGGAAAATCTGGCGTTGGGAAGGCGGGGCGGTATTTTTAGAAAGGAGCTTTTTATTTTTGGATGCCTTTGGGAGACCCACCTGTTAGTCATTAGCGGGGAGCGGGGGACAGAGGTTGGCTTTCATCGTTAGCAAACCCGGGCGCATCTGGGGGCTGCGGGCGGGTGCTTCGTCAGATGCATCCACTCACGGGTAATCAAAGTATCTTGCCCTTTAAAAGTCATAACCCAGTATCTCTAAAACTGAATAGAAGATGAGGCAGTTCAGTCAGAGCGGTGAAACGCCCCTGTGTTTGAGATGCGGAGCGCGGGAGCGTTGGGCTTTTCATTTTTCCCCTGGAACTGCAGAGCGAGGTGCTTCCTCAGACCAGAGTTTTATTGTCAGCTTTATAAGGTATGAATTGTAGGTGATGTTTTCTTGCTTCCCTGGTTTTAAGGTAGTTTTCTTCCCAGCCCAGCCTGTTTGGGGTCGCTGAGGTTTGGCCGGCCAGGGTGGCTCCGGAGCTCGATGCCCCCTTTGCTGCCAGCTCCCTCTTATCCCAACCCTCTTTTCCAGGGCAAAGCTCTGCCCTTTTCCCCTCCTGCTTTTCCGAGATGAAAAACGTTCAAAGGGATTTCCCCGCAGCAGAAAGTGCCCTCTCTAACGCTGTTGTTTCAGTACAGGGACTTCTCACTGGGGTCCAGTGACAATAATCCTTGTATTGGGGGGGGGAATAACATCAGCCTTAAAGTATGAGCTCCCAGACAGGAGTTGGAAGTCGCGGTCCGAAACCTTTGGCCGGGAAAGTTGATTTATCCATCAGGCTGGCTCCGGTTCAAGTAAAACTTCAACCAATTCTTGTAAGAATATGTACATTCTACTTCAATGAAAAAAAAAAAAAAAAGGAAAAAAAAAAACCCAACACCCTGAATCTGGCTTTGCCCAACATTTTGGAAAAGGCGGGTTAATTTTCCCTGCCTTTTTGGTGCTGTTTATTCGCTGTGGGAACTGGAAGTGGCTTCATCTTTAAAGAAGCAGAAAAGCTTCTCTGAACACAGCGCTGGCAATTTGCAAGTGTTTTGTTAAAATGTGGTGGATGATGCTGTCTCATAAAATCTGATAGGTGTCATATTTACTCCTCACACCAGATCTAGTGAGTATTCCTTTTTTTTTTTGCTTGATGCTGTAGTTGTAGTAAGTTAAAGAAGTGGAGAGTGGCGCTGCTGGAGGAGCTCTTCAAACTCCTTACACCTGCCCTAGAAATTTGGGATTTTTCAGAGTACAGGGACCCCTTGCCCCCAGCAGTTTCCCTCCCCGTAGATCTGTTTCCATCTCCACCTGCCCCAAAATCACACTTTTTGTATGTTTGGTTATTCCTTAGAGCTTGAGAACAGCATCCTAAGGCAGATTCCCAGCTCTTCGGGTTCAGATACAGTCGAGAGTAAGGAAATGTGAGATGGATCTTAGTTACTTTTATACTTGTTCACCTGCTCCAATAGGAATTAAAATTTTGTCATGAGGGATAAAGCCCTGAAATAGCTTTTATTTCATCTGCACAGCCCACTTAACTCCTAAAATGAAAATTATTCTTGCGCTAAGGGTGTTGAGGTGATGGGCTCTGACAGGAGAAATAGCATCAGGGCTCAGAGGCGAGTGAGGACCGTGGTGGTTGGGGTGGAAGGACAGTGGCGAAGCCAGGGGACACGTTAGTCCCCTTCTCCCTATCGCAGGGACCACTGAAACTCGGGGGGAGGCTTTGGCAAGTGACCGCCGGCTTCGCTCTTGGCTGGGATAACACAAACATTTGAGCCGGGAATCGGTGTTTTCTCCACCACCGTACGTGGGGCTGGACGATGTCATTCTGAAATGCACTTTGTCACACCCACGTGCTCCTGGGCCAACTCTCATTCCTTCTCCTCTCTTCCTGCGGTTCAGGTTTTTTTGTTCCTTCTCCTTTGCCAGAGTAAATAAAATAAAGATAAGATTTAGGTGAATGGGTGAAAAATGCCGTGACTGTGCTTTGCCCCGGTGAGGGCATGGAAGCCAAACCTTCTTGTTACGCCCTGCGTGCCCTCTCCTTCTGCTCAGCCCCGTCGTGGTGCGGAAACTGGGGTCTTGAGCGTTTTACAGAGCACCGGGAAGGCACCAGGTAATGCTTTCTGTGAAGTCAGCAGGAGTTTTTGGTAGCAGAGCACAGAAGAATCACTTGTTATTTAGTTAGTTCTACAATGACTGATGATGCTTTATGAGTGCTCACACCCCTTTCTTGCATCCAAAGCCCTGATGATTTCTTAAGGACCAGGAGCTGTTTCCACAGGAATAAACATCTGGAGTTTTTAAATCATTTTTTGTTTCCCCTCTCTGAGGTGGTAATGCTGGCGGGATGTCACATTTGGATACGTGGTGGCGAGATGGCAAAGAGAAAGATGAAGACTTCTTGTTTGGCTTTTCCAAATGGGTACTGAACTGTTGAGAAATAGAAATCCCACTTTATCACTTTTATCTTCAAGACAAGAGGGGGCTGAGTCCAAATTTGCTCCAGTCTCTCCTAGATGTGATGCTCTACTTGAACTGTGTTGAGACTCAGATAATCCCAGCTGCACGGGCTTTGGGGTTCGCTTTGGTCAGTTGGGTTTGTTGGACTTGGTCTGGTGAGGGGGGGAGCACGGTGGCGATGCCTGGGAAGATCCCGGTGGTCCTGCTGGCAAAGTCAGTGGCAGAATTTTTTGCTCCGTAACGATTTGTTGGTGTCTGCGTTATATTATTTGTCACTTCCATGGGAAATTGCAGCCGCGCTCAGCCCCTGCGGCATCGTTAGCACCGACATCCGCAGCCCCATCAACCCGTCGCGGAGGTCATTGGTGCTGCTGCGTGGCAGGATTGCCAGCTTCTGGGGTTTTTGTGGGGTTTTTAGCCCATCCTGAAATTGCAGCTGGGAGCAGAGCCCGTTCTGGGGGGTGGCCAGAGGCTCATCCCCGCTCTGGGGTTTCGCAAGAGGAGGGCAGCCCCAGGGATGCCATCACGTTTGAGAGTCCCCCTGCTCCTCAGCTGATGGGAACTGTGTACACTGGCATTATGCAGCTATTTTGGATAGTTCAGCCTTGTTTTTCAAGCACATTGTCTTCTGGGTGGATGAAGGTAGGCATCTTGATAGGCATCCATAAAGTCCCATCTGTTCTGGGACTTTGCTGTAAAATGCAAATAAAAACCCAACTTACTCGAATACATCAGGAGTAGATTTTAATTATTAATGACTCGCTCCTCCAACCTTATCTGGCAGCAATTTCGTGTGTACTTTAAGCTTATGAAAGCCAGTGGTCCTGCTGAACTGCCCTGCTTATTTCTGGGCTTCTGCCCATCCCTCCCACCAGAAGTAGGTTTTATGTGGTTAAAGCAACCTGCCTGGTTGTTAAATTTTGGGCTCGGCTTCCCCGGGTCCTCTCCCTAATCCCCACCAGCAGTCGGAGCAGCGTGAGGTTGGGAAGGGCCTTTTCCACCACAGTGTCCAAATCAAGGTTGACCAAATTACACCCTTCAGACCCAGGTGTAGAAAGCGTGGGGTCCCTCGGCTGTGAGGTTTTTGTGGAGGTGCTGGTAGGAACTGGTTTTACACACAAGGACATCACGGTTGCTCCCGTGTACATTAACTTGTGTGGTGTTGTCAAACACTCAGCCACTATTTCTTTACAACAACGCACACCAATTATTACTTAAATAGACCCCTGAAGCACAGCGCGGAGGGAGACTGTGTGGATTAGAGACATAATATTTACAAGGAGCCAAGTCTTTAATGAGACCAGAATAATGCAGATGGATTCTCTGTTGCTAAGTGTAACAGATATGTCATGGATGCTGCCTATGTTTGTTTTTTTTTTTTTTTTAAGTGACCCGTTCATTTTTGGGGAAAAAAAAGGTAGGTTCTGTGCTGAGGATGTTGACACAGAATTGTGGGATACTCCCAAACTAGCCTGGCTTTTAGTTATTATTGTAATAACTATAATATGTGGCTCTGCAAGGTGTGGGTGCCCTGGCTGGGAATATGTTTTAGCCCCTTTGAGATGCTGCTGGGCTTTGGGAGGAGCGGTGGGTATACGAGGAGTGCAGCATCGGCCCCGAGGGAGGCAGAAGGAGGAGATGGAAATCCATTAGATTCTGTGCAGAATCATTGGCATCATCGTTAGGGCAGAAAAGAAACAAAACCGACAATTAATCACACGTCTGGCTCATGCACGGACAGTGGGTGTCACGCTGTGGGGTGCGAGGAGCTCTGCAGGTCCTCAGCCTGCCTTTACGGATATTCTGGTTTCTCTTTAGGGGCAGCTGCTGTGACACGGTCCCTCCTTTCTCAATCAGCTATTCCCTTTTGGCCCCGTGTGTGCCTGTGAGAGTGGGGGCAGTGCTGTCACCGGGGTGTCCCCTGGCTTCCCTCCATCTCTTCTGCATCCCAAACACGTGATACATCCCCATACATCCCTGGCCAAGATGTGAAGTCTCCGTGGCCTTCCTGTTCCTCTACAGGTGATGGATCAGGAACACTTCGGGCGCGAGCAGCTCACAGTTAATGTTCCAGATACAGTTTTTAGTTAAAAATTGGCCTTCTGCAGGCCCCTTTGAATAACTGCATCTTGGCTGCCCCTCGTCAACTCTCCTCCGTGCTTTTGTCAGCGTACCCTTTAGTTTTATGACAGTACATGTGTGGAGGGGGAACGTCCTTTATTTGTGTTAGCTGGAGGGAAAACTCCGTAAATTCCTCTTCAAAAACGTGCAAGGCAGAATGTAAGAGATGATAATGGTACCTCTAGAGCTGTCATAAAGTGTCAACTTTTAAAATTATTTTTATGCTGAAAACCAGATTCTGCATGAGAGGGGATGTTGGAAGAAATCAACAATTTAAGGAAAGTAATTAGGCTAAATACAAGATGTTACACTTAAAAGTTGAGAGACTTCAGCTCTGCTGTTATTAGTTGGGGATGTAATTAATTTCAATACAATATATGGGAAAAAAACCCCTTCTCATTAGATCATGAAAGCTGGAGTTTCTTGACCCCGCAGCACAAGCTCAGGTAGGTCTTATATTTGCTGCTTCTCTGAGTTAGTACCTCTTCTTGTACAAAGCTGGTGCGGTGCAACATTTGAGCCTAGGATTAGAGTATCCAGAAGTTTAGAACTGGAACACCTATGCTGACTTCAGCTTTTGCCCTTTGCTAATAACAACAGTGTTTCCGAGATGAAACACTTATTCTACCTGTTTTCCCTTCCTAGAAGGAAACAGGGTTTTGGTTTTTTATGTGCTGTAATATCATTCCGAGGTGAAGCGCCAGGATGACATATTTTTCCCATCTGGGATGTTTGAAGAGCTGTGGCTCTGTATCTGGACAGCAAGAGTTGTGAGGATTAGAAAGAAGCAGCACGGACAGATCTGGGGAGACAAAGGGCAACTGGAGTTCTGTCTAGCCAAAAGTTCGACATATTTCTTGAATCTGTGCTTTCTTGGAGGTGACCCAACCTCACTAAATACTAGTTCCAGCCTTGCTGGGAGTATGAAATCTCACTCTAGTTTAGCCCCAGGCCGTGAGGTTGCGGCCGGTGATTTTTGTTGCTGTTGTTTCTTAAAAATAAATTGTAGCTGAGTGATGTATCGGAAGGAAGGGACTGGCCAAGGAGGTCTCTGCTTGCCTGCTCACCTGCAGCCACGGCTCTTCCAGCCCAAAATGGGTGCACAGCCCTTATAATGTGGTCAAAATCTGTACATCTGAGTGCCCGAGAGAAGAACTGATAGCGGGGAATAGAAATCAGAGCTTGAGGAAGGAAGCGAAGGGATGCAGAGAGAAGCTGTAGCTGGTGGTGATGAGAAAGACCAACAGTTTCTGTAAAATACTAGAAATAAAACTAGGTTACTAGGTGAAGTTAATAGAAAAGACAAAAATATTCTACTTTTTGTGGGGAAAAGTAATGATATGTTTAGACCCTGTTATGACTGTGGTGGAAGTGAATGTTAAACAGCGGCTGCTTTAGTCAGACCTTCGTACATCAGCCCCGGCGTCGCGCGTTCAAGAGGTTTCCAAGAGTAAGCTCAGTCACTAGTGTGTATTTTTTTACCAAGTCATGAAATGCTGGAGAATCCCCCGCAAACTCTAGCATTGCTGATGTTGTGTCAGGATGGAAAAGCAGTGAACGGGCCGGGCTGAGTAACCCAGACCTGTCAGCTTAACGAGAGCCCTGGGCAAACGATTCCAGTCACCGGCAGGGGATTTGTTTAATGAAGAGGGGGAAGGATGGCGATGCACTCCATCTCCTTCAGCACCAGTGTAGGGGCAGCACATCCTTTCAGACTAACTTCTCTTTTTTTCCACGTAAAGAGCTCGATGATGTGATTGATAAAGGTAACTGCAGGGATTTTTTTTATTTACTTAAAATTCAGCAAGAAATGTAGCTCAGTACAGCGTCGCTGCTTGGGCGAGGGATGTGCAGGAGAGCGACGGGCTGAGACCCAGCAGAGTGTCAGCTCTCAAAATACAGTTGTAAAATCAGAAATAATTTCCCAACGTCTATTTCTAGCAGCCTCTCTGAGCACTCGTTTTTGTCCTTAACGCTGCTTAACGTGTTTGTGAGCGACCCGCGATAAGGCCAAGAGTCAGCGTAGCTAAAGCTTGAAATGTCACCGAGATTGGGAGAGTGGTAAATAATGAAAAGGAGTGACCGCTGGTAAAAGCAATTTGTATCGCTTGGATACAAGCAGGTAATATTTCTCAGATGGCCGACTGTAAATTTCTCTATCTAAGAGCAAACAACGCAGGCCGTACCTCCAGGATGCTGTCTGGAGAAATCATGTCTTTATAGAGGAGCGAGGAGTCACGAGCCAGCGCCGCTAATGTGATATTATGGCCAAAGGTCTTGTGTGCTCCTTGCTGGCACTGGCAGGTGGCTGCCAGGCTGGAGGAGGGAGGTGACAGCCACCCTGTCCCCCACAGCCACCGAGGAACGTCTGCAGGAGCACCCAAGGAGTTGGGAAGGGATGCAGGGGAAGGGTCCGGGACCTCCATCTGCCTGACTTATCCGGGAGAGTGTCGGAAGGTAAATTGATTAAGGCAATTAGCGTTGTCATGGGGAAAATAAATTGAATAATAAAAAGCTCTTGGGTCTTGCAGGCAGAGTTTTAACAAGACTTGATAGCTGGAAGGTGAAGCCAGGGAAAGCCTAAAGTGAAGGTCCACTGTTTCGGCACTGCTGGTGGTGTAAGAGGCTGCTGAAGGTGCTGGTGGTTTCTCCACTTTTGGAAATGCCAAATTCAGGGATGTTCATCCATTGGAGTGAATGACACTCAAGCAGGGATTAATTTAGACAAGTTAGCATGCAGTGTGTCGGGCTGGAAAATCACAGTAGTCTCTTCTGGCCTCAAAATCCATGAAAGCCCATCGTTTAGGTGAGAGCATCCAGATGTTTGCAGATCCCAAGCTCCAGCATCACAGATTTTCTTTGAGAGGAGGACTTGCAGAGAAGAGACCTTTGTCTGAAGGTGGAGATTGCAGGATGTGACCTTTAGTGCTGAGGAAGGATCACAGGTTCTTCATTTCCCACCATTTCCCTAGAACATTCCTTGTGTCTGTCACAGGGATGAGTTACCTCCAGCGTCAACACAGGGTACTGAGCACCTGTAGTGAGAAGTTAGCAGGGATCGTGTACGGCTAATGCCTGGGGCAGATGTGAATTATTTTAGGTGCAGGAAGGAAATGAGGGAGGATTACTTTTTTTTTTTTTTAATAGTCATGTACTTTATCTAATTTTAAAGCATTTACTCAAACTCTGAGTCAGCTCTTGGTAGCCACAAGGCATCAGAAATAACTCCAGCTCTGGTGGGAAACTTCTGAGCAGAAGAATATGGACAGGAGTGCGAACTGATCAAAGCAGGTCAAACCCAGATTTAAAAATTAATTATACGTGGCTTATGTTGTGGTTGGATCCAAAACAATGTGTGCAAATTTATTTTTATTTTGAAGGGAGAATGTAAAGTTGGATGTTAGCAGTTTTACTCTGCTTTTAGGTGAGTTTTCAGGTCGGTCTGTCCATCTCTTCTATCGTTCATGGATGAGGTTTGTGGGATCGTTGGGCTCCAGTCTGTGTTGTGCTTGAGTACGCGGGAGCTCTCATGGCAGGAACGTTGTTTCAGATCCCCTGTGTGTATATATGTGTACACGTATATATACACACACACACACGTGTATCTACTGGGTATACACTGGCTTTTTAGGTCTAGAAGTTGAATATGTTAAAAACCTAGTTGCAAAGAAAATAGGGAGCACCTGAAAACCTTAGCAATGTGGCCACGTTGAGTGGTTTATTTGGCCACTCCAGGTCTCCGGGTGCTGGCTGACCTCTGGGAGTGAAACTGGAGCAAACCAGGAATTTGTTGGTGCGATGAAAAGCAGGGCAGTACGACGGGCTCACGTGGTAACGCGGCTTGGGCTAATGCTGTGAATTAAGGACGTTTAGATGTTTGGCTTTGTATGATTTAGCTTAAACAAACAAACATCGCATTAATCTCATTACTCAAGCAAATGAAATAAACCTTTAAGGCACTTAAAACGTGCTGATATTAGTTAGCTGTCAGGCCAGCGAGACCCATTCCCAGACAGCGCGTCGACTCCTGTGTATAACGTTACTCGCGTGTGTAAATACTGATGGAATAGGCCAAGGCTGGTGTGGCTGGGTGGGAATTTACTGGTGGGAATCGTGGATGTGGTGGGAATCGCACTGGCCTGGCTGGGGAGGGCTGGGGGCACCAAGGGTGAGAGATGTTTTGCTGCCGAGTGCCGGGCACTGTTCATCATGTTGGCACGAGGTATCCATGTCTCTGCGTTGCCTCTTTATCCTCTCGCTATAAAAGATGCAACTGCAAAGGTCCTTGTGGGGAATAGAATAATAAAAAAAAAAAACCCTAAAATTGTCATTAGAAGCGATGTATTCCTACGTACCGTGTCCTCACGTTGCTGTGGTGGTGTAATGGATGTGACAAACCTAAGTCAGGAGAGGCTGGTGATTATTTTTAGTGTCCTGTGCATTGCACTTTCTTTAGAGGAAAACATAAGAATTTTATTAACTTCAGTGTGTTAGGCTAGCCCAGGAATTTTCGGTTGCCTTCCAGTTGCATTCGTTTGGGCTTTGCTTAGGCGGAGAAATGACTGAAAGACATGTCATGTTTATAAAATCGAGAGTACCTAGCTATTTTCATACAGATCTCTTAATAGAGATTAAACACAAAATAAAGCAGAATGCATCAACAGTGATATTCCCATAAGCAATATTGTAACTTGTATGCAGTGTAATTATATTTTGTACACTTGCCAATTAAGCAGTTATGCTTTAGAGAAAAATTACTTTCAAGAGATGGAAGAAAAGTATCGCAGTAAATCAAATAAAATATACATGTATTAGAGGGTTTTGTGTATGCAGCTGAAATTTTAAAATCTCCTGCTGTGTTCAGGTTGCAGTACGTATAACGATGCTCTGTGTCCTGTAGCTTTTTTGGGACTGGAAAATGGCAGATTGGAAAAAAAGACGTAAAAACTATGTTGCTTCCTAGGATAGCTGTGTGCTGCGTGAAGCTGAGATGCTCGGGCAGTCCTGCTCCCCATCCCTGCTCCTGCTGAGGTTCTGCCTGCTCACCCTGCCCTGTGGCAGGAGAGGGTGTGGGTACCAGCCAGGGAGGCACCCCCAAGTTGGGTCTGTGCACCCCTAAAGCCCGGGGAGGCTGCCCCACAGCTCAGAGCCACTGCCACAGCCCCCCGTGCCCTGGTGTGTCTTGGCTTTCCCTGTCTGTTGGAGGGTGCATTGGAAAAGGGCACTTGGAAACACAGGAGTCGGGCTTGGGCTGGTTTTATTCTGTTTTCAAGCAATTTTAGAATCGTAGAATGGTTTGGGTTGGAAGGGACCTTAAAGCTCATCGAGTTCCAACGCCCTGCCCTGGGCAGGGACACCTCCCACCAGACCAGGTTGCTCCAAGCCCCCTCCAACCTGGCCTTGAACCCCTCCA
>JAOXJK010000002.1:36416286-36440437 GCA_025774025.1 Xenus cinereus | reverse complement strand
GCCCCCTCCAGCCTGGCCTTGAACCCCTCCAGGGATGGGGCAGCCACAGCTTCTCTGGGCAACCTGGGCCAGTGTCTTACTACTCTCACAGGGAAAAAATTCTTCCTAATATCTCATCTAAGTCTTCCCTTTTTCAGTTTAAAACTGTTCCCCCGTGTCCTATGGCTCCACTCCCTCATATAGAGTACCTCCCCAGCTCTCCTGGAGCCCCCCTTCAGATACTGGAAGGCCACTCTAAGGTCTCCCCGGAGCCTTCTCTTCTCCAGGCTGAACATCCTCAACTTTTTCAGCCTGTCCTCACAGCAGAGGGGCTCCAGCCCTCGGAGCATCTTTGTTGCCCTCCACTGGACCCGTTCCAACAGATCCATGTCCTTCTTGTGCTGAGGACTCCAATCTGTGTGGAGTTAGTGTGTCTTCTGCTGCTGTCATAGAGGACAGGAGGTTGGCATGGCCCTTCTGCGGGCCAGCCTCCTGAGATGTGTCCGTCTGGCTGGGTTGCTCATGCGATGGAGCAGAGTCACTAAATACCTGTCTTCCAGAAGCAGGCTCCTACCACCAAGCGTGCGTTATCACTTGACTATTAAATCTTGTCACTCCATACGCAGTGTTTTTATGTCGTGTCCTGGGTCAGCAGGGTGCAGTAAAGTGGAAATAAAGGCAAACCTCCTGCTCTGGCTCTGGAAAACGTCGGTGATGAGTGCGCTGATTCTGTCAGAGGAAATCAGGGATGCTCCTGCGCCTTGGAGCGGCGATGGGGGCCAGCCTCCGCTCTGTGCCGCGCTGCCATAGCGATGCTGATTTATACCGGCTGGTGATGTGGTCCAAAATCGTATTTCGGAATACCTTGGACATGGATCGGGCACACTGTGCTTTCAGGAAGCCTGTTGGGCAGATTTCCTGCCTTTTCCAGGTGTTGGCAGTGGCTGGGAAAAAAATGCCAGCCAGAAAGCAGCCCACTGACATCTCCCAGGGCTTCATTTCATGAGTCTAACCTTTGGGGGCTGATGGTATTCTCCTCAGGAGAGAGGTCCGCTTGAAAATACTGCGTATAAAATGTTTGGTGGTTGCTTCCTTCGTTCTTTCTTTGGGCCCAATGCAAAGTTCCTCTCCATCCTTATCTACATTAATTAATTTATGGTGCGATGATGAGTGCCTGGCGTGAATCCTCTAAGCAAATGCTGATTGTGGTCCTGGCTGTTTTCGGGTGAGGTTGCTTTGGACGCTGCCTGCGGTGTGATCAGCACAGGGTGCTGCCAGCAGGCTGCCTTGTGTCCCTGCTGCCTGGCGCTGACGTGCTTTTTGTGGTACCAAGAGTCCCTTCTGTAATTTTGTCATTTTTGAGTACTGAGCATAAGCTTCAAGGAAGCAGGAGTCGGTGGTGATCATGATTTATGTTGCGATGGCCGTACTGTAATTTGCTGTGTTCTGCACCAGAAAGTTGAGAGCATTAGGATAAAGTCTTTCAATATCGTGCAACAAATTCTCATCATCAAGGAGTAACCGTTGTGTACGTTGTGTTGAGTAATTATAGAGTACGAGGAAGATTTGATATAGGAATTGTAGCTTAATCTCCTGCACTTCATTACGTTTTCCCTGTGGTGGTAGCGAGAAACGGGAGGTATATTTTATTTTCCAATTTGAGATTGCTTGCTCAGGATGGCCTTGCTCTTAATGTTGGTTCATGGGGGAGAATTTACAGTGGGGATTTCCATTAATGCTAATGAGAGTTATGCCCATGCACTTCACTGGCCTGGTGATAGAGGAGGAGAAATAGTAATTAAATTCTATGTCTTCTAAAAAAATTAAAATGACCCTAAAATGTCCAGTATGTCAGTGGGAAGTGACTGAGAACAGGAGCTGCCATCACTGCGGCACTCACCATGCACTGGTAGATGAGAGGGTTTTCCTCTTTCCCTCTTCTCTGCTCCTTAAAAGAGAAGGGGAAGGAAAAAAAAATAATCCAGAAATTCATTCTAATTGGGGAGAATAATGAATAATCTGAGGATAGATATTGTGATTATAAAACAAAACATACAGGTCGCTAATGTAAAGTTGTCTGAAATGAGTTGCGGTAGGTTTTCTTTACGCTGATGATTAATACACTCTTCCATTTAAAGCCATTAGGTATAGTGCTGCGCTTGATTTAAAGTAAGTGCAGTTAATATTTTTTGTTATAAATTTCAGGCATGCTGGTAAGAAATCATCAAAAAGTACAATTCTTTATGTAGAGCAACCACGAATTCCTATTAGTCCCCCGTGCAAAACAAGAGGCAGGAGAAGAACCGCAGCTGGGTTTTGCTGGTTGGGAAGGGCTGGTTGCGTGTGTGGGAATTACAGCGAGCGCGGCGTTAATGGGAGCTGTTGTGACACATCTTTTGTAGGGGAGTCTATGGAAAGGGAGTGGGGAAAGGGCTATACTTAATCAGTATAAATGTCAGTAGCATATTTTAATAAATTCTTGATTTTGCTTGGACTGTTTGCAATTGCATATTTAAAAGGAATCTGCCATCCCCTTTCGAAGGTATGTGACATTTAAAAGATCTGTAAAGAAGATTGGTTTGACAGCTTCAAATTACATTTGAAAGAGTTTTTTTCCTTTCAAAACAGAAAATGAATACTTCCTATTCTAAATGTCACCGCAAAGACATAAACATGTTTAATCAAATTATATATTTAATTTATGTAAAATGTAATTTTTTATTCATGCAAGAGACTCACTTGTTACATTTTTACCGTCTCCAAAGCTTCGCAAAGTTGGTGAACTGCTGAATCTCTTGAATAAATCACCGCTCAACAATTTTTTCAGCCTCTTCCAGAATAGCCGTCGGGTTATTGTTGGATCTCCCTACTTCCAGGTATTTGCGTTTCGCCTTGGGTGGCCGTGATGTTTTCATTAGAGAGGAGTTGGCTGGGTCTTGCCGGTTTGAAGGGTGCAGCTCCCACAGAGGAGTTGGGATGGTGGTGGAGGACCTCTGGGGGTGCCCTGGGCTTGTGGACCAGCTGTGCACCAAGCCGGTCACTTGTCCTCTGCAGCATCGCAGAGGGTGAGGGCTGTTGACCATCAGCTTTTATCGTGTTGGGCGGTCATTTCACGGTGAACCAAAGCCACCATGATGAAGCTGCTGGGCTGAAACTGTGAAACCGTGAAAAGCTGTTGGATGTGATGCTCTGGACTCCAGCTTTCACGGCATGTGCATCAAGGGCAGATGTCTGAAACAGCCCAGCAGGTCTCCAGAAGATAAGAGCTTTGGCTTCTGGCAGGGCTGTCAGCCTTTCTGTGCTGCCATGCACGAGCTTGCTGGAGCAGCTACCTGCTCATCTCGGCCTCCGCCAGCCGTCCAGCCCTGGCTGCCTTCTAGGATGGGCTGCTTTTCAAGAAAGAAGATTGAGCAGTAATCCCCAGGCGAGTCGCGAGAGCAAAAGCCTGCTTTAAGCAGATGTGTGTCATCAGGTGGTGTCACCCGGCTCAAGATAGATGAGTGTCTAGGGGCTTGAGCTTTCCTTTTCCGTAGCTTCCTCTCTTAGCAAGAATCAACGTCAGAAAAGCAAAACCAGGGAGTTCAGCTATTTCGCCTTGTTTCTATTTTGCTGTCTGCAAACTTCAAGTATTTGCTGAGCAAATACAGATGCTAAACTCACGCTTGTCCCAGAAAAGGTCAGAGCTGTTAGGTTGTACCTGCCCAGGGACCAATATAGCAGAGCTTGGCAAACCTTTGAGCATGCCCTGTTGTCTTGCATCCGTGTCTCAGGATGACCAGGCAGGCTGTGGGTCAGCTCCGATGGACTGGAGGATGTTGTGCAGCTTCTAAAGGTCAAGAGGCTGACTATACTCAGCCAAGAGTGTAGTCGTGTTACTAGAAGTCTCCTCTGGAGGAGGGATGAGCAGAACCTGCAGGCACCTCCTGGGCCAACAGTGGAGCATCTTGCTCAGATGCTGGTCATGGAGAAATGTCTTGGTTTTGAAACCTCTAGTGATACCTTCCTTTTCCATTTTTTTAGTCTCATCAATAAAAACAATTAGTAATTCTAGCTTAAGTGCTCACTGATTAGGGAGAAGTTATGGCACTGGGAGTTAATTGCAATTAAAGACCACTGCCGGGCAGATCCTGGTTGAGGCAAGACCCAAACTACTGGGAATGTAAAGGCTTGAAATACATCAGAAGGCATAGTTTGATCATGTCTTTGGTGAACAGAGGTACCCTCAGTATTTCAGGGATGACAGCAAGAACAGAGCAAGCAGAGTCAGCATGAATACCGGAGAGCAGCAAAACTCAAAAATCTGACAGTCCTCAGATGAATCCATGCTCTAGCAAGAAAAAGTGACAGGAGTCTTTCTGGTAGATCGTGTTCTCATGATCTTCTAAACATCCTCTGTCATCTTTATGTTCCCAGCAGGTATATTTGTGTATATTTATTCATGTAGGAGATTGCCAAGCCAAAGCAACTTAAATGAGGATCTTGCATGTAAAGACTCCCATCCTGGAGTGGTCCTGGAGACTGCTCCATGGAGATGTGGTGACTGTGACCATTAGGCCTCCCTTGAAGAGGAAGACTTTCTTGGGTAAACCCAAAGATCTGGAAGAGTTTGGGGTCTTTAAGCTCTTTTTTCCTAAGATTGAAGAGGGGTTGAGTGAATGAAGTAATATTGACAAAGCTATAATTTAGGTAATTAGCCAGCTGTCACGTGTATTGAAAAGGACAGGGAATATTTCTTCCCTGGTTTGCAGTTTCCTTAGAAGGGAAAATGTATCTGATTAAAGATACGTAGAAACTCACAGTTTGTAGATACTAAAAACATTGGATTAGACAAATGGGGGGGAGACATGCATTTTTTGAGACCCCAAAGGGAACTCCTGAATGTTTCCTGAGCCCTCCTGCCTCAGTGCACCTCCAGTGTTGGTCTGATACTGAAATAGTGCAGCAGATAATAGAGGGGTTTTTTTTCACACCTGCAAATGTAAAATTTCCTCATCCTTCCCTGGGATTTGAAGCACCTTTCTTCAGGCTGAGGGACACCAAGATCTCATGCGGTGGGGTCCAAGTCAAAAGGGTTTGTCCTCCATCTCCATCCTTATGTCAGGCTGGAACTGAACCTCAGGCTGGGCAGAACATTCTGGATGCAGGGTGTATTTTATATTTATATTTTATTTCTTAAAAAAGAAAAAAAATCTTGAAAATATTCCCAGCAATATTTACAGTTCAGGCACAGTAGATTGGTGTGGAGATTTTGGAAGACTGAGAGTAGTAAATGCTAGAGATTTTCAGTGTATTCCTCTTTTATATTTTAGTGGAAATGCACAGTCTATAGTTTTTTTTATTACCCATTTCAGTGTGAAATATGTTGCAACATTAAGTTGTATATTTCCATTGAAATATATGGCAGGAATAAAATTCCAGATAAAAGGTAACTATTTGACATTCTGTATAGTTGTTGTCATGCTGTTAAAATAACACATTGACTACTAACTTGATATGAGACAAAGATGAAGAGGAAGCTGTGTCAGCAGGATTTTCTGAGGAACCCTGTAATACCGACATCCAGGCGCTGCCTTCCCTCGCCGAACCCTTTCCTCTGAACTGCAAAGGCAGAGGTTGCCCTGAAATATTAACATCCTGAGAACTTCATTTTCTAAGTAAAATAATCCGCCCTGCCTCTTCCAAAAGAAAATATACTTGCAGTACATTTCAGCAAAGCATAATGTTTAAAATTTGTTTTCACCCTGCATGGGCTCTGCTGTAGAGAGTGTAAATCTGAATTAGAAGAAAGTGGAGGCAAACTGTGGTTAGTTAATGGAGCTAACGAGGGTTCAGGAGATGGCAGTTCCACGCCATACTCTGACCAAAGCCTTCATGTTGTAGGATGTAGGATCACCTCAACTGAGTCGGCTAAAATTATTTTAAATGTTGTATTGTGTGTTTTACCCATCAGTTCTAATCGCCGTCTGTCTTTTAAGCTCTTGCTGACCCGCTGCCTCCTATCAATGGTCTTTGTCCCATCAGGATTACATCCTACAGTTGCCGTACTTGCTGCAAAAAAGCCGTGTATGTGCAGGAATACATATTTTTTGGCTAATGCAGAATATTTTACATGTCTGGTTACATGCTTTAACAACACAGTTGAACAATAAGACCAGCTACTGCCCTGCAAGAATTTTGCAGGCAACTTGTAGAGCATGAAATAGGTGTAGGCAAAGGTGTCTAAAAGAAGAGCAAAGCCAGTGCAGGTTTCATCAGCAGTTTGACTCGTTGGGGTGCTCAATGGTTCCTCCAGGCTCAGTGCCTGAACTGCCCCATACCTTTCCCAACGGAGGTGGAGGTTGTTCCCTAGAGACATGGCTCTGGACCGTGGACAACTCTCCTGTGCAAGCTGTGTGGAGCTCGTGGAGGTGCGGTAATGAACCACAAACATCTCCTGGAACCAGCAGAAGCGGTTGGGGTCCCAGTCGTGTATAGGATGTTCAAAGTAACACTAGACGGACACGGAAATGTATGGTTGAGCAGAGTCATGCAGGACAGGGCGAATGGACTTAGGGACCTAATGTGTCCTTCTTTCTTCACCTTTTCCCCCAGACAGGCTTATTTTGTCTCATTGCCTGGACTGTAAAGGCTTGTGAGATGTTGGAAAGAGGGAAATCTCAGTTTCCTGAGGTTTTCTTGTGTTTGAAATGCAGTACTGGCTGAAGCTGTGCTTGTGGTTTCTCTAGTTAGTAAGTGTGAACGTTTTTGGAGTTCTAAGAATTCTGTATAAATACTGTGCTTTTGCTGTAGATGACCAGGCTGGATGGAGCTTTGAGCAACCTGGTCTAGTGGGAGGTGTCCCTGCCCATAGCAGGGGAGTTGGAACTAGATGATTTTCAAGGTCAATTCCAACTCTAACCGTTCTATGATGGTCTCCTCTGGACCATGCTGTTGTGGTTGCAGATGTTCCTGCTCAGCTGGATGTCTCCATGGCCGTGGTTGACATACGGAGATTGTGAGCACTGCTTATCTACTCCAGTGCGAGGTTTGCCATTGAAGGGGCAGCCAGGACGGTACCTGGGGCAAACCTGGCTGACCGTGCAGCGAGACAGGCCATGAAGCACCCACCAAACCCTGGCTGCTGTCTCTGCCGTGGGAGCAGTGAGTTTGTAGATCACCACTGCTATTTCCAAGGTATTTGTGTATTTAAAAAAATTATTTAAGAACTAGTACCTGGGCAGTAACTGGGAAGGTAGTGGTGCACTGCCCCAACGGAAGTGCTGTCTGCCTTGTTTCCTCAGGTGTGCATGTCCTCTGGTTGTTATCTTCTCTTACTGCCCATTTCTGCTGATTTTTAGGAGGTGGTGGGTCACATCCAACGTCGTGGTGTCCCTTCACAGGCTCTCCTGGCATGACTCCACACTGTTGGGGTAGAAGCTCAGGCTGTGGTGGTTGTAGCAGAAAAGCAAAAGGATTCATGCTTCTGCCTGGGCATCAAGGTGCTGCTCAGCCTTATTTCGGCAGCTGGGTCTCACTGGTTTTTAAGGGCTTGGACATTCTTAGGTTATATTTGAATTCCTGCTTGCACGTCAAGGTGTTGTCCCGAAGTTCCTGGGGAAGTCACCGGGAGGCTAAACCCATGTTGCTCAAAAAAAAATCCTGCCTGGAGAGCCCCACTGAGGGCTGTAAATACGAGCTGTTATTAAAAGATCCTGGAGATAACCATTGTAGCAATCTAACAGCGAAATGGAATCGCTTGATAGTAAATTAGATTTTTAGTCATATAGGAAAAAATGTTCATTTTTCCATTGTAGCTGACAAACTTGGTTTTTTGCACAATGCATTATTTCTTCACTTTTCATACGTGCATTTTCCTTGCTATTTATAGCGTTACGTGTGTGCAACTTGAAACCAGCCAGTTTGAAATGTTCTAATCTCAGATTTTCCATAAACATTCCTGCCTGTTCCGAGACCCCTGTGCACCGAGTTTATGAAAACAATCCCCTCTAGGCAAAGATTTTTCTAATTCCCTGAATATAAGGGGAGAAGTTTATAACGAAGTGTTGATAGGACCTTTAGTGTAGTGTTGTGAGTATGGCTATCTACAAACGTGGCAAGAATTAGTTCTGAAGCATTTTGCTGAATAAAGGATAATTTTAATGTTCGTATTATTGTTCCTGTAACTTATTTTCATGCAAAGCGTGCTTTTAAACATGTAATAGTTCTGCTGTGACAAAATACACTTTCCAGTTTTAAAAATGCCTCTTTCAATATGAAGAATTACAGCAAAATAATTGATTCTGCTCAAATGTCTTCTATTAAGCAGGTTTAATGTTTGATACAAGAGGCCTTGTGGAGTGTTATTTCAGACGCACACACGATAATATTCAGCTATTAGGCATTTCCCTCATATGTTAATACTTAAAGGCTGGTCTGAGAGACATTAACGTTATTAAAGGGCTTTGCTGGGTGCTGCTCTGGCTGTGACACTTGTGGGACGCACGGGTTGTGAGCACCAGCAGCTCTCATCGCGGATGGAGCGATGCACTTCACTCAGAGAGAGAAGCAGCGATGCATTTACTGATATAAAACGGGGATTTAACAAAATTTGATAGCAAATGTGACAGTGTTTTAACAAGATTGGATGGCCAGGCACGCTGGGTTATTTACTGCATGGAGGACAGGGTCAGACAGAGCTGTCAGGGAGACCCTCCTGTTGAGTCAAGGTCCAGAAAGGACCCCCTTTGTCTCTAAACTCCTTCTCAGAGAGGAGTCTGGGTGCGGCTGGATCCGGTCCTGGTCCCAGATTTGGTCAATGGTTTATGTCTTAAGGATTATATATGTGCAATCAATCACTTAGCTAAGATTTCAAAGTTTGTCAGGCTATTAATTGTTTACCAAGGATCTGTGGTGGCAAGGAATCCCTGACTCTCAAGGAGTAACCTTGAGAGGTGTCCCTACCCAAGGGAAGATCCTGGTGTGCAGCCGCTGCTGTGCGGGAGAGCTCAAAGGGCTCTTGGGCTGTTCACTAATTATGGGGGTAAGACAATTGAGGTATTGTCGTATTTGCATATCGACCAGGAGACCAGTGCCGTGGTGAGGTGAGCACGATGCTCAAGTCAGCCCTTGGTTATTGTGTCTCCCTGAAACCACTTTTGAGCCAGATCAAGCCATCATGACTAGATGCACCCATGATGGCCACCACGGGTGGTTATTGCTTGGGCAGGGGTATGGGAGATAAAGGTCAGGTGGGCGGTGGAGCACACCATCACATCTCTGTCCCCTTGCAGCGTGATGGGTTCATGTGATGGGGAGGGTTCCCATCGCCCATTTGCACAGATGAGCTTTTGAGGGCACGAGCCAGAGCTGGGAAGCCCCTGGGCTGGGGTGGGTGCAGACACCCTTGGTTGCTTGTGGTGATCCATCCTGGTCCTTCATTATCAATCCCAGGCCCCGTCATCCCAACCCATTTTCAAACTTTATTGTCACGGTGGCTGGCTCTGTGGCGTTACGCAGTGTTTAGGTGAGACCAGGGGCCATTGATCCCGGCATGGGAATAAAACCGATCCTGGGCTTTTTCCCATGGTGATGAGATGTTCCCTGGTGGACCCACCTGCGCCAAAACCTGAGAAGGGAAGACACCAGCCACAGAATCTGGTCTTGCAGATCACTGAGAAATAAGATCATGTCCTCGGGTAATGCCATTGCAGAAGTGCTGTTTTCCAGGCTGCTGGTCAGGAAAATAATAAAAAACTGCATCCTCGGTTGTCCTTACGAATCAGTGGTGGATTTATACCGAAGTCCTTGGTGGCTTCCAGGTGTTTTGTTGTGCTGGAGTTTCCTCTTTCCCCTGGCATCTATTTTTTTTTTTCTTTTATTTTCTCCCCCAACGGTATGTTAATAAGATTTACTGATGCTTTGAAATATTTAATGTAACGTGGGCAGCCAGCAGCATGTCTGGTCACCGGACCCTCTCCGGAGGCTTCTGGAACTCTTGTCATCTGCGACGCGTGGCTGGGCACAGGAGAGTGCAGCGGGGTCTGAGAATACTCGGGGTGCCCCTAACACTTATGGGCTCGTGTAGAGGGGCCGTATGTGTAAGTTATGAAATCCCAGGTCTCTTGTGGGTGCCAGTTCAGTGGCAAACTGGTGGGCAGCAGGTCTATGGGAGAGCTGGGCTGCAGCCTGCGCGGGGCTGATCACACCGTGGCGTTGGCCATCAGTCAAGATGATGGTGGTCTTAGTCCTTCTCTTACTGGGAGCCCTCATGGCACCGGTGTTGCAGGGATTTGAATTCCTCTGGGAGTCCCCGTGGACAGAAATCCTAAATTCACCTAGATGCAAGCTTGATGCCATTCCCAACGCCCTAGAGTTAACTTCTGAAGTCTTTGGCTAAATCTTGCTGGAACAGGACCATGGCTTGGTCAGCTCAGCACCTCTTCAGTCAGCTTTCAACAGCACTTAAAAATTGTTAATTGAAACCAGCATCTGTGTGCATCTTATCCCAGGCTCGGCTTCTGCACTCCCGGGGTGCTCCAAATTACTGTTCCTGTCTCTTGGGGCTTCTGGTTGTGGGGGGTTTCTGGAGGAGGACGTGCTTGGAGAACATTTCTGGTAATACTGCTCCGTAATCATGTGCAAAGATTGAAGTGGGACCTCTGGATGCTGGGAGTTGCTGCTGCCAGTGCTAAAAGCGTACCCTTTCTGCTGCTTCCAGGGCTGGGTTTTAGCTCTCCTGTTCAGGGTTACTGGTTCTCCAGGAAAGGTAGTCTGATGCCATTGGTTCCAAAAGAATCATTTGGCAAAGGATGCCTCAAAATTCTTTACCTGGCTTTACCTGTTCAGAAAATAGCTCCTTTTTCTAAGATTAATTTCAGTGCAATTTTTAAAAGGTATTTCTCTCATGACAAATGATTTCTTTTTTTTTGGCAGTGAGCGTTCATGTTTTCCGCACTGATGCTGCCTCCTCGATTTCCTTCTCCAGCATCCCCGGTAGCTGCCAGGCTCGAGGTGCGGCCCAAAACCTGATATTTGGATGCAAAATACCAAGTATTTGAAGTATCCATGGTAAAGGACCCCTGGAAGGAAAGGTTTGCAGCAGGAGCTGGGCGAGATCTGTAGCGATGGTGTTGCAGAGCGCCCAGCGCTGCTGTAATGTTGTGTGAAGCACTGTACCCTCGCATTAGGTTTTAGGGAAAAAAAAGTGTTGTAGCAAAGTGACACTTTCCCCTTGGTGTTCGGCTAGTGCCTTCTGTACGTGCTGATGGACCGTGGCTAGTGCTGCGGAGGAAGGCAAGGTAGGAAAATAATAATAATTAATAATAATAATGATTATTATCATTATCCTCATAGTAATAATAGGAATTATGGATTGGAAAAGGGAGAAAAGTGCAGGTTGGCATTTAGGGAGGAAAAGAGTAGTTTGTAAGATCACACCAGACCCGTCTGTCAGAAGGAGACCCCTCAGTCCAGGGATCCCAACTGGGATGGACCATCCCTCCTGGTGTGCACATCCCAGCCTGAGACGCTGCTCCCACCCCTGCCCGGGTGGGTTTTCCCAGCCCGTCTGAACTCAGAGGGTCTCTCCACCTCTGGCAGAAATTCCAGAGGATGGAGGTGGATGCGGGAATGGCACCGGCTCCTCCTCTTCACGCTGCGTCCACCTAATGGATGTGAGCGCTGCTTAAATGCATCACCTCGTTTCATACTGCATTCACGGGGAAAGTGCGATTTTATTGAACATTAGGATTGAATTCTTAACTGACTAATCAATTTTAGTAGTAAGTTAAAATGCCTGGTATTAATGGACAACTGCAACCATTAATCAGGGTTACAGTAGATTAACAGTTGTCAGCATTTATGCTAACAGTACTTACGTATCGTGGGCTTACGGACGGCACACCCCACTCCCATATTTTTCTAAACATTTGTAATGCTCCGGCTTTGCACCCAGTGATTATTTTCTCCCTTCTTGGACTCTTCTTCAGAAACGCAAACCTAACCGAGGTCGGTATACGGCTTTTTTTGCACACTTGGTTTCACATCAAAAGAGATGGAAAAGGTTCATTTGTTCAACTGTTTGACTGTTTAATTTGATCTGGTGTGAGGCTAAACCAAGACGAATAGAGTGTTTTTAATGAAACTATTTAACAATCTCTGGCAGCTCCAGAAATCGTAAGGCATTAGAAAAATACAGTTCAAGGAGTTTGGCTGGATGTAAATAAGAAACGCGCTTCAGGATTCACATACCAGATTCATTTTGCTCTCAGTATTTTATCGCAGAAAGCGTTTTTTTAAGCCAGTGAAGCAAAATTTTTTGTTCAAACCCAACCGAAATAGGAACAGGCCTTAAACCTTTGTGGATTTTGTGAACATGTTTCTTTCATCTATTTTATTGGGATATTTTTCAATTTGAAGCTGGGATTTCCTAAAATCTTTTTAGCCTGCAGTCTTCAATTAGCTGATTACTATGGATTATATGCGGACTTCGGATACCTCATCAAGCTGTCTAATAGCTGGATCATATTGATTGTCCTTCAATTAATCATGTCCCCTATTTTCATTTATCAAAACCCAAATACATGTAATTAACTCGGAAGTGATATAGCTCACCGTAAAGTGATTTTGCTACTGCTATAGAGATAACTCGGTAGATTATACTAATAGGAAATGTGAGTTGAAATTAAATTAATGGTATCGTGTCCATCACAGAAGAATAATTAAAAAACTAAAAGTGAACGACCAGAGCGAGGAACCCTTTGTAAGGCCAGATGTGGATGTTTGTGTTTCTATTCTTATTTGCATTTGGAGACTTGCCATCCTAGAGCTTTTGAACGATTGCCATCGAGTCTTCTGGAGGAGATGCAAGAAATGCCCCAAACTTCTCTCCAGGTGGGGTGAGGGGACCAAGAAGGTGCAGGGTGGGTAATTACAGATGTTTTTCTAATTTTTTTTCCATCAGTGGGACAGTTTGTGGGAAAACTGTAGCAGATGACATTGTTTTGCTTGAAAAGCAATTTTATTAATTTGAATGTAATCTCTCCTTCCCCCAACGCTTGTATTGAAATTGGCTCAACGTGCTTAATTCCATGACAGACTGAATTGTAATAAATAATATACAATATCCCCAAACCAGCTTGCTTCAATTGGCATGATATTTATGAACAGCGAGTTTCCGAATTGCTCATCATGGTTGAGACTTTAAGCTGCAATTTCAGTCGTAAACACAACTGTGTGTAAACTCGGGGAGAGCAGAGTATTTGTGTATATCATCATTCGCGCTTCCAACTAAAATGGACATACTCTATAAGTGCAGGCTTTTTTGCAGTGCATTGGCGCTAATTACCGAGGAACCCATGTGGTTTCAAAATCAGGTTTTTTTTCCCCCTTAAATCTTACGGGTAGGAATGCATTGGTTTCTGGAGCAGAGGAGTTACCCAGGCTATCTTAGGACTTGTCTCGGAAACTTTGATATTCCTCAGGACCTTACACTGAAAAGGGCTTGAATTATCTCAGTGTTATTTTTTTTTTCATAGCCAGAATAAAGAGAAATATATTTTTAAAAAGCATTGCCCAGAATTCCCAGTGTGCTTCATTCAAATAATGTCTGTGATGATACAAATTAAAAATTATTATTTTCTTTGAGTTGGTTTGGTTAATCCTCAGAGAATGGGAGTTAGAGCATTGTCAGTAGGGCTGTTTCACCACCACTTCAGCTTTCCTGCCTCAGGCACTTTGTTATCAGACATTAATATCTGCAACAGCAACCAATTATCTTGTAATTTTAACAAAGGCATCAGAAAAGAGAAAATGCTTGTTGGTTCGATGGTCGTAAATACATAGATCACAAGCAAAGAGCCTTTACTTTTATTATGCAAAATAATGACTATGTAGCTGTTAATGGAATTTACTTTATACTATGACAATTTATACTTCTGCGTGTCTTTGGAAGAGCTTTCCCACCAGGCTGTTTTGACAGCTCTCTGTAATAATATAGGAGAGTGATGTGTCTGACGAAGTCTCCGAGAAAAATATCTGGTTTGCATTTCAGAACTTGTCATTCAATATGTTTTGCAGCAGGAGATAGCATGGGAAAGATGCCTTCCATCGCGGGCTGCCATCGCATCCGTATGGCGGATGGAGGGGCTGCTGCCGCCTCCAGAGCCGTGGGGTGAGAGACGGGTCCTGCTCCGGTCCAGACTTGAAGGAAAACTTTGGGTTTTTTTCAGAAGCTGTGTTTTGTTGGTCCAGGGTCATGGTGTATGTTGGACTGCATGGTTGCTTTGCCTTTTTTTTTTTTTTTTTAGTGAGAAAACTGTTCTTGCAAGCCTGGCTGTCTCAGATGTAGCCTGTGAGCTCAGTGCTAATCCCACACATGATGGGGATTTTAGGCTGTGGTTACTTTGGCTGGAAGGGAAAGATCTGCAGGACCTGTTCATGGGCTGTGCACAGCAAAGGTCTGGTGGTAGAATCTGCTCCGATAAAATAAGTGGCCCATATGTGTATGTGACATGATGACCGTTGGAAAAATTTGTAAATAATGCGTACGTATCAAAACAAGGCCGTCAAAACAGTAAATAAAGTGTAATCTGTTGAGGTTCCTGTATCGGTGGAAGTGGGAGCGGTGAGAGGAGGAGTGCATTGATGCTGATGAGAGATTGCTATGGCTGGTGATTCTCTGCCACCTTTGCAGAACCCTAGAGACCTGGTTCCTGGGATTTGGGACCATAAGGGGAGTGATTCTCTCCCTACCCTACCACCACAGCAGGGGGTTCCAGCAAGCCATGGTCCTTGGTCCATCTCAGCAAGGTGGTCCTGGTCACCTGCAGCTGCCTGAGACGTGGTCCTCCCCTGGACTTCTGGGCTGCCCAGTGTGGAGGTGCGTGGAGACCTTCTGGAGGTGGTGGTGGAGCACGTGCAGCCCCCACCGCAGCTCACCTCCGGGCTCCTCCTGCTCCCTGGCTGCAGGAGGGCTTTCGGGGTGTGCAGGCACTTCATGGCGCATTAATTAGTTCCATTAACTCCCCTCTGTGTTGGCAGGGACTTGTTTACTGGGAGAGGAGGTGGTTCCTGCGGCGCTAGGATCTCCTGCCGGCTCTTCCCACCTCCGTGCCGGAGCGGACCAGGGCAGGGTTTGGCCGGGGATGGGGCTGAGTTTAGGTGTTGAGTTGGGCTTTGTTGTTGTTTGTCTCTTCCTTTTCCTCGGCGAGCTTTTCTTCTCCGCTAATCCGCAGAAGCAGCCCAAGAAATGACATTTATGCATATTTCATAATGTGATTTCTGTAGGCATACGGAGCAAACAAATCAATTTCTCAGCAGCACGCTGTTTAAAAGAAACAGCAACAACCTGTGGGATAAGTTGCAGAAGCTGTTAAAATTAATTATAAATGGCAGAAGATATAACATTTGGGGGAAAAAGTGCTAATGTGTGAAGAATAATAAACATTCAGTAGATGAAAAGGAACTCTCTGTCATCTGATTATTTAAACTTCATATATTTATAAATATCATAACACGTTAAAACAATGTACCGCTCGCTACCAACAGCACATTACCATTTTATTCTGGAATTGCAACAGCCTCATCTGCTATCTCAAATAATAGCTCTCACCTTCCCCGGCTCGGAGTTTCACTGCAGGTTCAGGGCTGCGCGACTATAAATGCACTATAATATTTTTCCAACAAAACCAGGAGTCCATCGACGGTGAATGTTGATGGGGTTTTACTCGTCTGTGGGATTTAGAAACTCCATGGTAGATGCGGTCTTGCTGAAATACCTTATTTTTATTGGGAAGCTAGTGTAAATTTACCCAATCAATGTGGGGTTTTTTTAATTCTATGGAGTTCAGTGAGAGTTGGGTAGCATCTGCCGACGCTTCTGTTGCCTGTTCGAGGTTCCTCTGAGCAACTAGCACTTGGATTTCTTAATCTGCCCGTCCCACCTGAGCTATGGAGTTTGTGTCACTGTGGTGTTTTAGGTATGTTGAACAGTGTGATGGCGCGGATGAGATCTCCAAGAGGAATGTCGCTGATATTTAGCTGAGGTGCCCTTCCTGCAGAGTGACTGTACACTTCGTACAGCGATAATGGTATTAACTTTGCTCAGGTTGCCCCTATGGTGAAGAAGTTAGGCCATCAGTCAGCAAAATATGCTCTAATTAGAAATAAATTGTTATTTTCATCCTGCTTTTACAGATTAAATTAATGGGAAATACTCTAAAGATGGTTTGTTCCTGCTCAGGACATCTCTTGGTCCTGGGGTTGGGAGTGTTTTCGTGGAAGGCTGCTCCTGGCCAGACAGGAGGATGCTGGGTGGCCAGCAGAAGGGCTGTGTGGGCAACGAAGGATGAAGAGCATCTCTCTGCCACGAAAGGGGCTCAGGGAGGTGGGTAGGATATGGAAACCTGCAGCAGAGTGATATACTGAGCATCGTTAAGCCAGAGGGCTTTGCTAAATTAACAGCTGGATTTTGCCCCGGATGAGTTTGGCAGGGTTTTGCTGTTGGCTTCTGTGGCGCAGAGTTGGGTCTCCACCATGTCCATGAACCTCCTCGTGGTTTCAGCAGCCTCTCATTGCAGTTATTTCAAAATTACCGTTTTTTAATTATTTTTTTTTTTCTTTATCCTGAAGGTGCTGACCTGATAACGCGGCTTCAAAGCCGCTTGGTCCCCGTCACCCTGCGGCCTGTCCAATGCGATGTGACACTTCGTCCCTAACATATGTCACTCCACGCTACTGCTTTCTCGCTGCTGGCGGGAGGGACCTCCTCGCTCCGTGGGGAGCGTGGGGCTCGTTTCCCTGGGTGCCACCTCGGGAGCATCGTGTTCCCACGACGTCCCCCCACATCCCCGGCACAGGGAGGCATCCCCAGTGGGGAGCGTTTGCAGAAGCCGGCGGTGGCTCCGGTTTTGTGGCCGTGACCTGGTCGGTGGCAACGTGGCTTTGTCCCGGCGCAAGGAGGGAGCCGGGGTTGGGGAGCGAGGCCGTTTCGGCTGAAAGGCTGTTAGATTCAGGTCACTGAGTTTGGGCTGCTGCGTTTTCTGACAAAGTCTAAAAAAATGCAGATTTGTAGCAACCCCATGTTAATGAATTCAGACTGCTTGAATTTCGCACTGAATAATGGCTGGAATTACCAGAGATAGTGACTTATGAGATGTGATTGAATATCATCCTTTTCTCGAGATTAAATTGATAAAATGATGTAATATCACATTATTTTTATTAGCATGCTTTGATACAAAAATCTCCATGGAGCTGAAGATTTCCTTATAATAAAACAAAGGTACTAGAATGACAAAAATATTCAATAAATTTTTAAAATGTAGTATCACATTTTAAATGCAATTTTGTGCGTATGGTGAGTGAATGCAATACCTCTTTACCCTCAGGCCGCCCACTTTCATACATTAAAAATATTCTATTTAAATGCAGATTTTGATTTGCTATCTGGCGTGGCGTTCAAGGGGAAGAGACAGGAGAAAGAGAAGGATGCGTGCATCTCTTAATTTAATTACATGTTTCTTTTGGCGTGCAAAGGTGCAAGCAGTTGTTCGGTGTACGGGCTTGTGTGTATGGAAAAAAAAAAGTGCAAGGTCGGTTTCTGAAAATCTGTAAAAGAAAAGGTCATCTCAGCCTCGAGAGAGAGTCCGATGAGAACTTATGGATGTAAATGTATATATGTGTATATATGTGCATCGCCACGTGTGTGTGACAGGCTCCCACATCCCTCGTGTTGGACGGCTGGTTCCCAGCGCTGTGACTGATCCCTGAATGTGAAAATAAGGAGGAAATAACCACCTGCTAAACCAGAAACATTATTTTTAGCCAAGATGGGTGCAATAATCTGGTTTCTGGTGCAGACCCCTGCGGTGTGGCAGTGGGGCTGAGGGGCTCTCCTGTGCCTGGGAGGTGCCCCTTGTGCCATTTGCTTGGCGTCGTCCAGATGGATGCAGGTTTCTGGAATGAAAACCAAAATATTTTGTTTGTAAATACCTTAGAAATGGTGGAGATTGACTGCAAGGGGCCATAGTCATAAGTAGCAAAACGCTTTGAACACCGTGGAAGTGATTTTTGCCATTTGATTGTGTAAAAACCTGGGAGGTTGCGTTTGGTGTTGGTTGCTCTTTGTCTTCGTTTTGCATGTTGTACGAGTGAAAGCCTATTTTCAGAACTCAAGAATATTTGAATTTCAGTGCCCTGGAGCAAATAGGTTGAGTGGTATCAGAGATTATCAGATTTAATTCATTTATTTTAAATGTAAATTGATTTGAAGCCACTGGGAGCCGTTAAAATGTGCGGTCGTTGGCCTCCGCACTTGCCGTGTATTATTCCTCCTGCCACCCACCTCTGTCCATCCCTTCTCCCAGTCTTTTATCAGACTGGTTTGTTCCTCCAATCTCAAGGAGACCTGAGTTCTGGGGCTCTGTGCATCTTGGGATCGTGTATAAGGTGTGGTGCCTCTTCTGACAAGCACTTGAAGGTTCTGTCTTTGCCGGTGACATGTGATGGCCACGGCCCGTGTCCATCTCCTGGAGCCTGAACTTCTCCCTGTATCCAGTGGCGTTTCTCTCCCTTCCTTGTAACACAATGGGGGTGTTCAAAGGGGTAAGGGGTAGGTAATGGTGATTATTCCTGTGGTCCTGCGAGAGTACTGGAGCGTGGCAGGACTGAGTTTAAAAGCCCCTGGGCTCCCAACTGGTTTCTCCTCTCTGGGCTGCGCCGGCTCCTCCGAATTTAGTGCAAAATATGTGTTCTCAGGGGCTGCGTGATTCACCACAGGCAGCTTATAGATTCCTGTAAATATAAATTCGGGGCTGCACCAAAGAATGCCAAATGTGTATTTTTAAGTCTATGTATAAAATTATTTGATCTCTGAGAGCATCACATTTGCCAATTTTTCTCTCAGGCACATAGATATTAAAATTGTATTATGCACAATATGCGGTAGTAAAATTGGAGTCGCAATGGAAAGCAATATTATAATTTTTTTTCCCTTTAATTTTGGTCTCAAAGAATGTGTCCTTCTGAAGAAAAGGTTATTTGTCTAATATGCTGGAGAACAGTTTGCAAAATTAGATAAGAGTTATCCCCGTAAACTGAGCTGCAAAGGGAAAGCAAGCCACGGAAACACTTGGAACTCTAAACCCATCTCTGTTTCCCAGCACAAACGCAAACTCTTCATTTCTTGATCGTTTGGGAGGATTGGGGTGATGGGTGGGATGTGGTGAGAGGTGGTTTGGGTGGGCAGGGGCCCATCCTGAGCTTGGAGGCAGCGCGGAGGATGCTCTGACCTGCATCAGCTCCTCAAACCAACCAGGTGGCTTCGGGAGATACTTAAAATACGCCCTTTTCCTTATCAGAAGAAGTAAATCCCAACTTATTGCCCTCCTTTTTCAGCATTCAAAAATAAAAGCGTTTAGAAATGGCCATAGCCTTAAAATAAATGTTAATAGGCAAATAATAAAGAGCTGATTTAAACCATCTGAGGAAGCGCTGATGATATTACCTGTCTGGTGAGCGCTTAACTTGGCTCTCCTCAATTTCAGCCTGATAAGTTTTGCTGGGTTTCGGGGGTATTTTTTATTCCAGACATGGTGGGGGGAGGAAGAAAATCAGCGGAATTGGTTTACGTATTGCCTTAACTACTCTCACAATACTGAAAAGCTCTCATCAAGTATGTATCAGATTATTTTATTATGCCAACATTAATATTGGAGGCACACACGTAATCTGGAGTCAGCAGGTTCATACACTACTATCTCATTAAATTTTCAGGCAAAAGCTGCAAAAATTAATTGGAGGCGTGTAATAGTTTAGAATGTGAGCTGGCTTATGGTAATATAAATTACATGAGGAGAAGACAGTTTTATATACTGAGAGAGGGAAAACTGGTTTACTTTAATGAGAAGAGATAGAAATGTGGAGCTATTTTTTCATTACAGATGCACTCTAAACTGTTTGGACTTACTTGATGAATAGAGTTAATTCTCTGCTACAGTTCCAATAATTCATGTTGCACAGTTTAATGACTTCTAGATAAAAACAGGATTGAAATGTTAATTTCTATGAAGAAATTGGAGCACTCTCATACATCAAGCTTTTTTTCTATTAAACTACTAGTTAATTTCGCTAAACAAGTCTCTTAGAGATATTTCATGCTACATAGATTTTTGTATTTCTCACCTGCTTTATTTTGTTCCGTTGGCCACGAGCATTGGCTACTGCACAGCGCCACTGAGATGCAGAAAGGATTCAGTTGTTCTTCACCTGCCGTTAGAATAATTAAAAGAATTTTTTCCTGCAATTCACACAGGGTGGTGTTTAAGCCTTTTGGTGTTTTCTCCTGTGTTTCCCAGGTGGTGATTCACCTGGTGAGGGTTTTAGGTTCGTGCACTCACCACCCAGTTGAGGGATGGGTGGGGGAAGATCTGCAGCTGATGCTGCCTCTGATGCAGCCCCACGGGGGGGTGAAGATACTCAGGGCTCTGGTGCCTTTGCCACCCAGGTGGGACCACTGGGCTTCATCCCAGGAGCACTGGGCACTGCTGGGTGGTCAGTAGTGTCTGGCTATACTGTGCTCGGACCTCCTCCTTTATTTGTTTTATCTAGTGGTCTTCTGCCTGAGGTTGGGTACCGCTGACTGATGCTGCATAGAGAGGACAAAATTGTTTTTCTGGTTCTATATTCCTTGATTTAGGAGTTTCTCTGCTAACTTGCATTTGTTTCCGTTGGTTTGGTTCTGGTTTCACCATTGTAGATATGCAGTCCTTGCAGCAGCCTTGCCTTCCCCTTGTGTTTGGTGCCTGCTGGAAGATGTGCTCAGCTCTTCACCTTCTGTCAGTTTGGTATTTGCAGTTTTATTTCTGTGATGTTATACTTGTGATAGTCTGCAACAGCTTTACGCAGGGACCTAATCGTAAATCCTTAGTTAGTAGAAACCAACTTGATCTTGCCTTTTACAGTGGATTGCAGAGCTTGTGCTCCTGCTTGAGGTCCCTCTTGCCCTTCCCATCCCTGTCCATGCTGGGCTGCCATCCCCTCTGCCCACAGCAGCTCCCCAGTTGATGCTCTCTGATTCCAGCTCAACTTCTCTAGGGAGGGTTCCTGCATTTATATTTCTTGCCCGCAGCCAGGTCTCACCCTCAGCTGAGGCACTGCTGGGTCTGCTCATTTCATTGCTGGCTGCAGGTTAGGACAAGAGGAAATGGCCTCACGTTGCACCAGGGGGATGGTTGGGATGAACATTGGGAAGCATTTCTTCGCTGAGATGGTCAAGCATTGGAACAGGCTGCCCAGAAAAGTGGTTGAGTCACCATCCCTGGAGGTATTTAAAAGATGTGCAAACATGGTGTGCCTGGGGACATGTTTTAGTGGTGGTTTTGGCAGTGCGGGGTTAACGGTTGGACCTGATCCTAAAAGTCTCTTCCAACCAAAACGATTCTATGGTTCTAGGTCTGCTGGGAGCCAAAGCCCAGATCTGCAAAAACACCAACCCGGTCGAAGGTCAAACATTTACTGTCCACACAGTGAGGTGATGGTCAGACACTCATTTTGACTTTTTATTTGTGTTTACTTCAATGTAAAGCTGTTCTGCTTTTCTTTCTGTGCGTTTGGTGGATGTTGAAGAACTTTACTCCTTAGGCTGGTAAGACAAGGGTGAGGGAGGTGCTGGGGCTGTTTGCAAGAGTGCTGAGCTCTGCTGGGCTTCTTGCTTCAGGTGCTGTAGATTCCATAGGTGCACGTGTGTTACACCAGTTGACACCGTTTTGGTGTTTCATCTTGGCTCTTCTTTGCTGAAGTATCCCCCCGGCTTCTGTGGGACCCTGGGTACCATTGGGAGGGGAGGACTCGTGCCCATGGTGGAGACCTGGGCTGAGCGTGGGTGCTTTTGGGGGCTCGGATTCCCTGCAGGGCTGAGTAGGTCATTGCTGCCTGCGTTCCTGTCCCCGTGTCCCCTGCTCCGTAGCTGCTGCTCTTATATAGCACCGTAAACATGAACATGCAGGGGATGGAGATCTGGCATCGCTGGCCGGAGGAGCTCAGCCCCCAATGGCATGACCATGGTAGTGAGGGAGAGACATGGGCTGCTCAGCATGGGTGGCACTCCCTTTGGTTGTCACCATATGCTTCTTGAGAACAGTTTTTCACCTTTTATATTCTAATAAAGCTGGGTTTTGTGCACACAAGAGAAACTTTTAACCTTCCGCTCTAGATGCACGGTTTCATGGGGGTTTTTTGTGCATGGAGGTGAAGAAACCATCATCCAGGTCCAGGCTCTTGCAAAGAGGTGAATTATCAAGGTGAGCTTAGCTGGTGAGTTGGTGGCTGTGGGGACGCCGTCATGGAGCTGCGGGTGAGCTCTCTATGGGGCCAGGTGCTCCTCTCCTGCCACCTTCCTGGTAGCCATCTCCAAACCATGGTGGGAATTGGCCGGTGCCAGCGTTTTGCCCAGAGGAGGAGGAATTTGGGGGACTGGTGACACCAGCCAAATGCCCATCTAGGTCGGAAAGTGAGGTTCAGGCTGCTGGTGGGAGGGACCCGTGTCCCTCAGCTTGGGTTCCCCCAGTTCCATGCCTTGGGCGCTTTTATACACGGACCTTGTAGCGTATTGTGCAGCCCCGGTGTCTGACACCGGATTAAACAAAGTGTCGTGCGTGCGAGGTGTACCGTGCAATTATTTTAACCCATTTTGTTTTCTAGTGTGGAAAATCTGCTTAAAATAGGACTTGCTAAAGTCATTGTACCATATACAAAAGGGTTATTAAAATGCACTCTAGAAATAGAAAATAGGATTAGAAGAGACACTTTGGCTTTGAGGCCTTCTCCAGTCGAAAGAAGGCCTCATGGCCAAAATGTCTCCTTTAATCTCATTTTCTGTTTTCTGGTAGGAATTTTATTAACTCTCCTCACCCCCTCCCAGCCCCCCCAGTCTCTCTCTGCCCACGTGCTGGTATGGCACCGCTCGGTTCCTTCCCCCAGCTGGGGGCTCATAAGGCAAAAGTACATTTTTTCTTACGTCGTAATTCAAGACCTTTTATTTGTAGTCCAGAAAAGTCCCCCCAAAAACTCATGACTTGTTTTTATCAACCGATTTTGGTTATTTGTAATATGGCTCCTATCTATCAGGATTCTTTGCTCTTCAAAGGCTTATTGTGTTTCTGTGTCATTGGTACAGAAAAACACCTGGAAATCCTAATTATTTAATGTGAGATGTTTCATTTTCTGTCTCTGAAGGCAATTCAATAGTGGACACCTGTGATGTGGATACCTACATATCTGTATATCTGTATTTTAGTTGGAAATGCAAAACCCACATGATATACCAACAACTTAATGTTTTAAACGTGTCCTGTAATTTAAATTTGACCTTTCTTGGATAAGATTGAATGGATACCTACTTGCTTCACAGCCTTCTAACATTTAGGTTCCTAAATGGAGTTTTTAATTTAACGTGTAAAAATTTGTGCCCCAGATTAGGGAAAAAAAACCCCAAATCTTGCCGTAACTCTTAATTACAGTTAATTACTGTATTTCTTAATTAGAGTCTTAATTTCCAACTATTTAACTTCAGCGAAACAAACTGAGAAGCAGCAGTCTGCAGAGAACCCATCTAAAAGAAGCAGTTGTGGTGGTTTCATCTTTTTGCATTTTGAGGGAATCCTGAACGCATTGAATTTTATTTCTGCCACTGGGAAGGGCAGCAAACTTTGGTTGTAATTGCAGTGGGGAAAATTCGGCGGGGGGGGGGAGAACATACTCTGTTTGAAAGGATTTGCATCCAGTTTTCAGGTTGGAGGGAGAGAGGCCCCCAGAACCGAGAGCAGAGAGTTGTCGGCAGGAGGTGTGAACCTGTGGCATCTTCAGTAGGTTACTCACTGGTTGGAGTAATAAATATTTGAAGAACTTGCCGGTGACCAGATTTTTGAATGTGAAAACCTTTTGGATATTTACAGTTGGAGCCTCAAAATCCTTTCCAGGTGGTAACATCACCATGTACCCACCTGAGTGCTAAGGAGAAGGTCCAGCTGCGGCATTTGGGTTTCCTCAGAAGATGCGCGCTTCAGAAATGTCACCTGTCGTAAAATGGTTCGGGTTGGAAGGGACCTTAAAGATAACTGAGTTCCAACCCCCCTGCCCTGGGCAGGGACACCTCCCACCAGACCAGGTTCCTCAAAGCCCCATCCAGCCTGGTCTT
>JAOXJK010000002.1:36388903-36416186 GCA_025774025.1 Xenus cinereus | reverse complement strand
AGAGTAGGGTGGATGGTTGGACTCGATGATCCCAAGGGTCTCTTCCAACCTAAATGATTCTGTGATTCTGTGAAATAGCTCCATCAGCAGAGCATCTGTTGTTGGTTTTAGTGACCAGCCCAGTCCAAATCACGACAACCTGGGAACTTAAGCCTGCAGGATCCAAAATACTCTTTCTATTAAACCATCTGGGCTGATATTACTGTAGTGTAATTGTTGTCAAAACTTTCTGAGTGCAGTATACTTTTTTCTCAGCTAGTTCTAGGGAGTTTAGTAGTTGCTACTTGTTTGTTTTGAATGAGAAAACTCAATCAAATGTAAAATTTGAATGAGAACACTCACAGAATTCAACCTCTCTGTTTAACAACATCTTTAAAGGTAGACGCAAAAGTGAATACGTATGTTCCTGCCTTTAAATGCCTTTATCTGTCCTTGTAAAGTGATTCCATTAATAGTTAAATGAATTCTAGATCTCAGTCAGCTCCAGCAAATCAGACCAGTTCATTGTCTATCTTAACACAAATTGTTTTGAATCAGAATTTATTTGTTATGCTGTAGTAACTCAAGCAGAGACACCTGCTTTTCCTTTTTCTTTAGTATGAGACCAGAAATATTAGTCCAGAAGGAAGGCGTTTGAGGAGTTAAAAGAATCAAGGCTATGATTAAAAGTTGGCCTTAGTGGTTATCAATGGTATATGCTTACCTAGGGGATGTCTCTCACTGCTATAATACTTTCAGAAAATGATCTTCTGAATAAGCTTGAAACAAAATGGCTATTCAGGAAATATAATGAAGCAGTGCAATAACTAGTATTTTCTGTTATGACACTATGTTAGTTTTTGTTCTGTCTTCCAATGCCCTAGTAAAAGAATTCCAAAAGCCAAAACCAATATATTTTTGTGAGACTTCTTTATTTATCTTGCCCATGAGATCCTGGAGTACATTGATAGCGGTGATCTTAAAAAAAAAAGTCTGACATACAGGGTGACATTACAATTTAGAAGGCTTCACAAGTCAGATATGCTCTTATTTTTTTTCAGGATTTATCTCTTTATCTCTGATGTAATGTGTTCCCTTATAATAATACTAGAAAATGTATTAATATCTTCAGAAACAAAAATCACAATATTTAAGATTTGTCTCTGGAAGTTAAATAATGCTAAAAGCTAAATATGGGAGATTGAAACTAAACACACTGAGCTACAGCACTGAGCTACACAATTAGGTTCCTAGGAACACATAGCCAAGAAAAAGGGAAAGCAAAGGCAAAGCTTTTTTTTCTGTTTTTGATAAACTTGTGATAAAAATAGGAAACTGTGCTGAATCTTAAATCTGAAGTCCTTTATTGTGGCAATTCAGAAATAGTAATCTTATATTAAAACCCAAATAAACATGTCTGGGATTTCAATAGTGGTTCCAACCTACCTGAACCATACAGTTTAGACCATTTTTGCTTTCAATAGTAGTGTGATATCCTCAAACAGTAAAAAACCCCCCTAAAACTTGTAAAAAGATCCCAAATGCTGTTACAAGTGTTAGACAGTGGTAGGAAGAACATCCCGACACTTTTGTTTGGTTTTCTTTCTTCTTGCTTCCTAAATTTTCCTTAAAGTTGTTAAGTAATTTTTTCTGCATATTACACCATCATCTTGAGTGATTTACAACTATTAAGTTTCATGGAGAGAAAATCTTGGGTATTAAGGCTCCTTCATCTATCTAAGAAAATCATAACAAGAACTAATGGCTGTATGTTAAAATCAAACAAATTCAAGTTAGAAATAAAGCACACATCTTTACCGTTCCTGGGGTTAGCCATCAGAATTACTTAGAGAGAGAAATGGTGCATTCTCCACCTCTTGATATTTCCAGATCAGTCCTGGATGCTTTTTTCTGAAAGATATGATTCAGTCAAACCCATTTATTACTGATGTGACTACAGGAGTAATTGGGTATATTGTTTAGCTTGAGATATGTGCAAAGGCAGACTAAATGCCTCAGTGATTCCTCTTGATCTTGAAGTATTTTATTAGACAAGTCTGTTCAAGTGGAATATAAATATTTTAAGAGTTGAGGTTTTATAGGAAACCATTATATTTTTATTTTTGAAAGTATTAGTTTCTCCACTGAGACAATGTTTTGCCGTAAACACATTGTATTTTATGTTGACAATGGTCTCGGGTTTTAGTTTTTTCCTTTTAAATCGGCTTCTACTAGCCCCATAATAAAACAGAGAGTTTGATTAAATTTTATCTATCTCTGATGATCCTGCTTTAGATGTCTGTATTATACTTTTCATGATCTTTTCACATTTTGAATTGCTTGAATCTGAAGTAGCTCTGAACCACAAGCCTGCAGTGGTGTGGGAGGAATCCAGTCTAAGGTGGTTTGCTGGGACATGTTTCTTTAATGGAGGTTGTAGAGAAGTGGGGATTGGTCTCTTCTCCCAAGTCACAGGTGATAGGAGAAGAGGAAATGCCCTAGGAAAAATTTTTACACTGAAAGGTTTAGTAAGCATTGGAATGGGCTGTCCAGGGAAGTGGTTGAGGCACCATCCCTAGAGATTTTCAAAAGACAGGTTGACACAGTGCTTAGAGATGTAGTTTAGTAAGGGGGGTGGGGTGGTGGTGGATGGTTTTCTTTTGGTTTTTTATTAGAGTTAGGTTGATGGTTGGACTAGATGATCTTAAAGGTCCCTTCCAACCTAGACGATTCCATGATTCTAATGCAGCTGCAGAGGCACATAGTTCTCAGCAGAGGTGGAGAACGCTTACGTCTGTGTGCCAAGGCCATACAGACCATAGAGCTCTTTGAAAAGTGGCTTTTGTCTCCAAAGACCTTTCACTTAGCTTTTCTGTTTACCACTCTACTGCATAATTTCTAGGACACTTGGAAAAGAGGGGCAGAATCTTTTGTCAGAGTCACAGGAGAGCTGAGGTTAGAAAGGACCTCTAGAGGACCACCTGGTCTGAGCCCCTGCTTAAAGCAGGATCAGAAAGAGCCAGTGCTCAGGGCCACGTCTACTCAGGTTTTTAATATCTCCGGAGATGGAAAATCTTTGGAGTCGTAACTCTCAATTTTATAAGCTCAAAAAAGTATTTGGTGAATGTCTGAATCATGGAATCGTCTAGGTTGGAAGGGACCTTTAAGATCATCGAGTTCCAACCCCCCTGCCCTGGGCAGGGACACCTCCCACCAGACCAGGTTCCTCAAAGCCCCATCCAGCCTGGCCTTGAACCCCTCCAGTGTGTCTTGAAGACACCTGCCCAGCCTCCCCAAGTCAGGGCCTCCCTGCTCCCCTGCGTGCCCTGACTCTCAGGATTTTAATTTTTTTCCTCCCAAAACAAAAGAAAACATTAAAAAAAACCAAAATAAAACAAAAAAACCCCCAGGATGTTTCCTTGAAATGCAGCACCGAACGTGAGCGTATTTCTGCTTCTGAAAGGCTGAGTCTCCCTCGGAGAAGGGTACAAATGGTCAGCTTTAAAACCTTATAACAAAAGGTTAATTTTTCTTCCTTGACGTCTTGCTGACTAAGTCAAACCCCGAACATGAGGTCGTTTGCTGTTTCGTACGTTTCCAAAGACGGCTTTATACACCCGTGATATCAGTTTTGTGTCTCTTGGCAACAGATTGGTTCTGGCACCCCGAGGACGGGGCGCGTTGGCATTCTTGAACTGCCAAGAGACACAAAGCAGATTCTGGGGGTATTTGCTGCCTTGCTGAAAATACATTAAAATACGTTTGGTGCGATAATAATGTTTTGAAAAATGAGCTTTTTTTTGTTGTTTTTCTCCCTGAGCCAGTCCTCCCCCTTCCCCACTCGTTGGTATGTTTTTAATTCCTTGGCTCCCGCTGCCCTTTGTGGATGGACGCGTCTATCTGGAACGCCGCTCGCCCTCGCCCAGGGGTGATGCCTCTGTCGCAGAGCTGTTTTCTTTCCCTTTTCCCTCTGTGCAGATGGAGAAAACTGCTAGAACTGCAAGATGAAAACACTAATTTATTTTTTTTTCCTTCGGCGAACTGTCCACCTTGGAAAGAGCTGGCAATCCAGTGTTTCATTGAGGTGTTTCCCCAAAAAAAGAGAAAAATGTATACAAAAGATACGATCCTTTATATTATAGGGCTGATTATGATGTGTCTGTTGGATGATCTTGGCAAACTCTTTAAGTGCCTTATGTGCATAACCAGGACAAGTGCTGAAACCATGTAGAATAATTTATAATGCACGGCACAGCCAAAAATCTGCTGTCGTTCAGTCAGTGAATTAAGTAAGCATCATCCTACCTAGCCCTGAAATCGCCCTCTTTGGTTGCCACAAATTCTGTGTAGAGTGGTGAGGAATGATGGTGGCTGTGGAGGTGCTGCACAGGTACCAGCTTGGGATGGGAAGGATGAAGATGCACCTGGGGATTTCAGCAGTTTCTCTTGCTCAATATAAAGACACAGGCAGAGGAGTCATGATGACCAGAGAGCAGGTTCCTACTTTCCTTTGGGTCTATGGACACTGTGCTGTTGGCTTCAGCAGGACCGGGTTGAGGTCTTGCCTGAGGTGTGGAAGACCCAACTCAGAAGAGGCGGGTGTGGGAAAGAGGAACAAGCTGGAAGGAAGGGGAAAAATGTGAAATTTTGAGGTTTTGAAGGCAATGTGGATGTGCTTGAGCCAGACAGCAAGGCAGAGGTTTTGGGTGGTTTGCTTGTGTGTGGCTTTGCTTGGAGGGACTTGTGCTGGTGTAGTTGTGGCCGTTCCGCCTCTGCCCCGGCTGGTGAGACATGCCTGATGATCACCTCAGAGCTGCAAAAACACCCCTCTGCTTTATTCCCAAAGGTAAATTCTCATTTCTTTTGTGCTTGTGCTGCTAAAGACCTCTTACCCAATGTTATGGAGGTGCTCATCAGGGTGTGCAGGTACCGGTGGGATAGGTCTGAGAAGTTCTGTGTTGGTCTTTGGCCAAAATCGGATTTCTTACAGGCTCAGAACAAGTCATTATTGCCTCATTTCCTTTCATGTTGAATTACACCGTCCTCTTTTTGTTATAGTCACAAATCTTGAGACTTGACTGTCATCTTCCAGTTTTAAATCGCGCACGTGGGAAGATCTAAACAGGCAACTTACTCTGTGTCTCGTGGGGACTTGATACACTTGCCAGCGCGTACTCTGAAGTTATTCCTCTCCATTAAATTATATGCTCAAGACCGTTTTCAAATGTGCACGTATCCAATGTTAATTTCAAGGAGCCAGATTTTTAAAAATACATATACTTAAATGGTGATGGAACCCATAAAAAAAATCTATTTAAAATCAATTGTGTGCAAGAAGAAGTCAACAAACAAAGGGCAGAGACAAGCATATCAGCTTTAATTTAGTACTGGATTCCCTTTGACAGGAGCCATTTAGATAGAGGGCAAAAAATTATCTCAGTGAAAAAGGCAGTGATTGATCACATGTTGGTAAGTGAATCAAGTCTGCAAAAAACAGAGGCGATTAAGGGACAAAGAGGAATTATCATATTACAATGTCGCTGCCTGTCAAACCTCCGTTGTGTTGTGCATTCATGTGTCACGTTGTGACATTCGATCAGCGCTTAACTCCCTGGGACAAAGGGATGGTCGTTAAAAATCTTTAAATGCTGCGAGGAATTGTGCTGGGAGTGTAAATCCCTGTTTTGACTGCTGACAGAGATCTTTATGCCCGCAAGAATAGATACGCGGGACCTGGCTGACAACTTATTAAGTAGATCTTAACACCAGGGTGTTTCCAGCTCTTGCTGGACTTTGTTGTTGCTCTGCTGGCCAAAACGGGACGGTGCTGGGGAGAGCAGGCTGGTGCTGCTCAAGGGGGAGGTAAAAACAGCTGAAAATTGGTTGAAACAAGTGGGTTAGTCTCTGGAAAATGGAAAATTACCTGAGTGAAGGCAGGAGGTGGGCTGGTAAAACCTAGTGTGAAAATCTGGGGGCTGAGGGTGAGGTGGAAGAGGGCTTTGTAGGGAAAAGGAAAGAAGACCCGTAAGCGGCAAAGCTGTAGGGAGAGGATGTCTGCTCGGGGGGGCTTCTGGGGGTTACCGGCAGCTGCTAATGAGGCTGGAGATAGAGAAGACGTGCAATTTCTGCGTCAGCGTCTTCCCCAGTTAATATCTAGACCAGATGAGCGGGGATGTCAGAGAAGAGTGCGGGATGTGGTTGGGGGTGCGCGCTGATGAGGAGTGACAGGTACGGGGGAGCCGGGCGATGGAGAGGCTGGAACAGGCAACCTCGTCCCGCAGGGGCTGGGCCAACGTCACCCGCATCCCTGCGGATCTGTGCCTCCGGGTTTGATGGCATCTCCCATGGCTTAGCGTGTGCTGCGGTGAGGTGCTGGTGTCTTGCTTCTGGAGACCATGGGACGTTCATAAACCTTCTCAAGACACGCAACAAAAAAATGTGCCGTATCATTAAGATAATGAACTACACTTATAAAAAGTCTTCAGTTTCTGCGTTTTCTGGCTGTGGGAGGTGCTCCCAGGGTACCACTGGGGTGGCCCTGTTCTTTTCCACCCATATGGTCTCTCCTCTGGATGCAGCAGGACACTTGGATGTCCCGCAGGTTGCCAGTGCAGGAGCTCCATCGGAGAAGCCCCTTTATCTGTTGCTTTTCTGAGTCGTTCTCACGTCTCCTTCTCCTGCTTTTTCTGCCTCCAGTACATGTGGGTAACGAGCGTCTCGCCTGGGTCTGCACAACGTGTGTGGCTCCACACAGCTTGTCTGCTTGGGGTTTGGTTTTTTTACACAAAAAGGGGAGGATGGTCAGTCGCCTCATCTGAGTACCACTTCTGAAAAAAAAAAAGAGTTAAAGATACCTACATGACATGGATGTGATAAGAGAAAAGCAGAAAAATCGCATATTTGTATTCTTTTTAAAAAAAACAAACAGTACATCATCATAGTGGTAATGCTCAGAGAACCAGCAGACGCAGCTCCTGGCTTTTAAAGAGCCTCTGTTTAAGCAAGTGTTGTGGGGTAAAAAAGCTTGGGTTGGAACAGGAAACAAGTAAAACATCAGCTTTTTTTCATGGAAAACGTTGCTGCTGGGCTGCTCCAAGTATCCGCATCGTGACTGCGTGTCTGAATGTTTTCATTGGTAACCTGGAAAAAAGAGACGGAGAGTGGGTTGGTGGCACGGAGGCAGTGGGAGATGGCACGGCAGCACCAGTGGGAGGCAGCCCCGGGAAGAAGGTGGCAGGGCTGAAGAAGGAGGACCACAGGGGCAGATAAAAGTCACCAGTGCCAAAGGCAGGGTTAGAAGGCGCGAAGGAGCGGTCCGAGCTCCTCGTAGGCATTAAATGAACTGTAACCACTGAGGAAAAAGACCCGAGGGTGGCCGCGGACAGCTCGATGAAGACATCTGCTCAGTGTGCGGCCGCGGTCACAAAAGATCAAACAAGACGTTAGGCCATAGGAAAGAATGGGTGAGAAAATACGGAAAATATGATAATGCTCTTACGCGGGTGTGCACAGTGTCCTGACGTGGGTATTGTGCGGAGGTCAGCCCCTGTGGCACGGGAACCCCCGAGTTCTGGAGGCGGCAGCTGAAATGGTCACAGCTCATAGTGTTGCTTCTGCGTGGCTGAAAAGATTGGGAGTGTTTAGAAAGATCATGTGAGTAAGAGGATTCGTCAGAGGGGTTTTTGTAAACTAATGCTTGGCATGTTTAACCTTTCTCAGAATGCGAGAGCGAAGGAAAAATCCAATAAAACCAGCGCGTTTCTCCCCCAGTGCTCGCTGAAACGCTGGGACCAGTGGCAGCCCCGCGGAGTGGCCGGCCCAGTCCCTCCTCCCTGCTCCTGCCATCGGAAGCATCATCTGCTTATCTATCGACAAGCATATTTTAGCCCGCTGGACACTTTTTGGCAGCGTGTACCGAAACCGCTTTTCATAGCGCGTTAGAAATACGGTCCGTCACAGCGTGTTCTCCGCTCCTACCAAATCCTCGCTGAGAATCTGAAATATTTTGAAGTCACATTCAATTAATGTGACCCCTTCTGGAGCACGGGGCTTCACTCGGCAGCGTTTTCACCAGCTTCACGCTTTCCCTTTGTCGTAAAGTCTCGCTGCAAGTGATGGGGAAGCCTCATACAGCCGGTGGGGGGTCCCTGGTTGGGGTTGGGGTACGTGGTAAGAGCCTGTAAGGTCATACGGGATGGTCAGGCTGCAGGGTTTTTTTTGGAGGGGAGCATTTTGCCCACGTATTTCTCTTACTCACAGTTTTTCCTTCGAGCTCAAAAGGAGTTCTTGAGCTGGGAGGGATGATTAATGCACAGACAGTGAAAAGCGTAGTTGGCTTTTTTAAAATTTTAGTTACTTGGAAATACGGGCTGGCTGCCATGGGAGAGGGTGCTGTAGGAGTTTATCTGAACACAAAATACTGGAAAGTCAAATTTTACAGTCATTTAATTTTTCCAGTGTTTTCAAATAAGGATACTAAATGGGTATATTTAAAACAGTGTTACCTCGGGGAAAAATATTTATTTGACAGGGTCGCTGCGAGTTCACTGGTGGGATACTGGAACAGCACAATATTGTTTAAGGCGTAGTTGGAGAGAAACGCCTGCTCAGTTTAAAGCCCTGGTGATGCTGCCCCAGACCTGAGCGTGGAGGTGGCAGCAAGAAGCCCTGGGTACCTGCGGGGTGTGCTCCCTCCGAGGGGGCTTTCTCTGCAGGGACAGCTTCAGCAGCTGCGTTTTGCGTATTCATTTTAGGAATTTGTCAGCTTTTTTTTGTTTTTTAAATAGTTGCAAAGATGTAAGAAGAGGCGTGGCCCCGTAACAGAGCGGCTGGGGCTGGTTTTGTGGCATCACCCCAGTACATCAGCGGCCTGAGTGGGAGATGTGGTCTGGGAGTTGTCAAAGAGAGGGCAGATGTTGATATGCTGGCTATATAATTACATCTGAGCCCTAATCAGTGGAAGATTAATTAAAGTCATCTAATCCCTATAAAACCTGTAGAAGCAGAGCTCTGCGATAGGCTGGAGGGCTTCGCTTGGGACACTGGTGATGGGGCCAGGGTGAGAGTTAGCCCAGGTAGGTCACGTCTCACGGCCTGGGTATTTGTCACCTCTTCACTGTGGTCTGGTCTAGCGAGTACACACCTGGCCAGAGGACACAAAGTAGGGTCCTCATCCCGTTGGGTGCTAATTTCATGTTAATGAGCCATCACCACGAAGCAGGACACCGCTCTGCGCTTTGTGTATGGCAATGGAAGGTTCTCGGGGGACGAGGGCTCCTGACCATTGCCATGGCCATTGCAAGGTTTCAGAAATGTTAAAAAAACCCCTCTATTTCTCCGAAGAGTCAGAAGCGGCTCCAGCCAAACCAGCCCGGTGCCAGGAAACAGCTCGGATGGTGGAGTCTCCTGCCGGCATCGCCGCTCTGCCAACAGCTAATCCCCTGCGAGAGCACGGGAACAAAACTGTGCCGCTCGCCCGGCGGCTCCTCAAGCACAGTCTAATTAATATTAACCCCGTATTGCTGCAAAAATTCATGCTATATTTTCCATAGCTTACGCCCTGAGCGTGCCGCTTTGCCAGGGATCGTACAGCAAAACAGGGAGCGCAGAAGCGTGACGCTTGGCCCGCGCCGCCAGGTTTGCTCCCGGGAAAACAAAACCCTGGCATCTCCGCCGGTGACAGAATGCTTTGTTTTCTGCTCCTTCGAAAGCGCTGGTTCTCCTCGGGAGCGGGGCTGGCAAGGCTTGCGGAGGTGTGGGGGACCCAGGCCGAAGCTCGTGGTACGCACGCCGAGCCAAACTTCAGAGCCCCAGCCTTCATTTTGGTGCCAAACCTGATGCTTTTGTACCCAGGATGCGGCGTTTGCCTAGTAAAGCGGGTTAATGCCTCGCTGGACTCCCAGCGGGCCAAGGGCTCGGTCAGTTCAAAACAAACAAAATTCCAGTTTGGACTGGAGCTGGCCCAAAACGAAATGTCTTGTTTTGTTTTTTCCTCCTGGAGTTTTTGGGCACGTTTTCCCCACGTGAAGTTTTTGTGGTTGGCCGGAGCCGCCCGTTGGTGATGGGAAAGAGCTCCAGAGGAAGAGCGGATAAACATTTTGATGTCAAGGTGTCTAGTGAGGGAACGTTTGCATTTAGGCTGCATTCAAATCAGGGGGTTTGGTGGATGCTTCATCTCTGTCCAGGAATTTTTCACATTTCCATCTCGTAATCTATGGGGCAGTACAGCCAGGTTTATGGAAGCTTTTGGGAAGGAATCTGTTCCAAAAATGAAAGTCAGAGGGCAGCTGAAGGCAGGTTTCCGCTGCCTCGGGCAGTGAGTTTGGCTCACGATTCCAATGTTGAGTTTCACTCAGTTCTCAGAGAAAGGATTGGAAAAGGAGGAGAAAAAAAAAGCACAACATCCTGCAGTTGCATTTTAATTCCTCAGAGGTCCCCGTTTTCCAATGGTTGGTGAAAGGAAGCATTACGTGTTCAGTCGCAGGGTCCTTTAGGATTAAAATGTGGTATCTGTATCTACCTTTTGTTGTAGTTATTTAAAAGATGCTTTTGAAATATCACTGCCTGTAGTTACAAAAAACAGATGCTGAAATGAAGGCTAGGGGAATTTGAAATGGTGACCAGAAAAGTTTACCCAGTGTTTTCTTCCTTCACAACTGGTGAACCCTTGGGGCAGTTTTAAGCAAACCGTGGGTGAGGGCGTTGGTGATGATCTTTGAAAACAGGCAGAAGATGACAAACACAGAAGTGTCTGCACTGAAGGAAAACCTACAACATGAGGCATCCAATGGGCAAAGGTAGCTTTAAAATATCCCACTTCTGGACAAGCTTTGGTCAGCGTTTGTGTGGTCCAGAAGACGTGGGAAACTAGGTTTCTTGAGCTCCGGTGCTCAGAGAAGTGGTTGGTGTTGATCATGGCTCCCGTTGTTTGTCTTTTGGTGTTCCTTGGGTACTGGTTGCTGTAGTGGTAGCTACTCTTGGGTGATGCGGAGATGGACAGCCTGCTCCTAGGAGTAGTTCAAGTGCACGAATATTGTCTCAGACCCCACAGCCTGTTTGTTCCTGTGCGCTTGTAGCCATGGGGAGAGAATTCCCACTAGCATTGTTCTGTCAAATGCTTTTTATTTAAGTCTCCTAAGTTTTCTAACCATTTTGCCCCTTCGTTCTCAAGTCAGTAGCTTTTATTATGAAATCCCTGGTGTATTGATAACTATCGGGGAAATTCCCTGAGGCTGCTGAGCAGGAATCTGTCTTGATGACAGAGATGCTTCCAATTTTTAAGCAAAACAGCCTGTAAACTGTGCCATCAACTAACAAGTACAGGATCCCTGCTGTGTAATGTGTGGGATCCTGTAGTATTTTTATTTCCAGGGTGATACCCTCATGGTAGCATGTGGAGCTACAGCTGGGCCGCCAAGGAGCATCCTGCTTTGGGAAGATGAACGGAGAATATGTTCCTCAAGATTGCCATGCCTAATTAGCCTCAAGTTCTGGTATTAGGAGATGTTAATGAGCTGGAGCATATAAACTAACCACAGGAAAAAAACCCTTTTTAATGGCTACGCCAGCGGTAGGGAGAGTAGTGGTGCTGCGGGGGACCTGACTCACAGCCCGGGACCGGTGGCACAGGGTGGAGGGTCGTGGTGGCCAGCCTGGCCACGGGGACCTTGGGGCACACGTGGGCATGGCCCATCTCCTCTCAGTGGTAAACCAGAGATGTGGCTCTGTAAGCTTGGTGGTTGTGAGGACGTGTGATCATATTCTATAAAACCATCTAATTAGCATAAGAACAGTCTCTTTTTTGGATATTTTGCTTTTCTTTAGGGCGTGCAGCCCTGCTGATGACCAGTATACCCAATATTGCAAGCCAACAGCCTATGGCTTCAGGTAGCACCGCTTGCTCCTATTTGTATGTTGTACTCCATTTATCTTCATTTTTTCTCCTTTTTTTTTCCATAGTGAAGATAATGGTTTAAAAACAGAAGAAGGAGGCTTAATTCATTTGCAATTCTGTGTCAAAATTCAGAGGGGTCAGAGCAGTTCATTCTCTCTACTTCATTTTGGCTCATTTGGCATCTTTCTTTAGGGGCAGATGAGGAAGTTGCATTTCCATTCTCTCTCCTTTCCATGCACCTCCAGCATGCACTGGTTTACCGTACCAGCTGCTGTATTCATTATTTCAAAAAAGTGCCCTGTTTATGGGCAAGCTAAGCTGCTGCAACCAAAGTTTTTTTTTATTCTTCATACTGGAAAAAAAATGTCTTTTTTCTTTTTTATTTTTCCTCATTGCTTTGAAATTGTGTAAAACAGACATGGGAAAAAAAATAATAAACTAGCTTGCCAGGCTCTTAAGTGAATTGATTGGATTGAAGAGCGGAGCTGGAGAGGAGCCAGCACAGAACCCCCCTGATCAGGCAAGAAGGGAAGGGATAACGTGGCCACGGTGAGGACGTGAGGCTGGAGAAAAGCTCTGAGAGGAAGAAATAATTGAGGTGGGAAGGGAAACAAGAAATGTTTGATGATCAGCGCAGGGTGAGTCACAAAGAAAAGATGTGCTCCTCGGGTGGGGAATCAGCAGAGATGGGTGTTAGAATGTCTCTGCAGAGCACACCAGGAGACCCTGCCCAGGACACACTGTCTGGGCTCACCGCATCGATAAATTTAGGCTGAATTTAAAAGAAAGCTTATATTCAACCGAAGAGTGAAGTTTCTCGAACTTCGTGTCCCAAAGGGTTGGTGAGATCCCTTCCAGCCACAGAGCCCTGGGTTCCTGCGGGGTATTTGGCTTGGGGAAGTGGGACCTTGGTAATATTTTAGCCGTGAATTCGGTGTCTTTGTGCTGGAGCTCTGGATTACGCTGTTGGACTTGGTGGAGAACATCTGCGTGCAGCAGCAGCTGGCCTGTAGTCATGCAGCAAGTAGCCAGGGATAAACTGCCTGTGTCATCGTCTGCCAGTGAGTGTGGCAGCTCCTCACGGCCGCTTGCTTCAGCACGTGGACACTCCAGATAGGCTTTACATCAAAGTTCCTGCCAAAGCCTGTGAGATGCACACGTTTTTCCAGGATGGAGGATGAGCATCTGGGTACTCGGTTCCCTGCTTGGCTGTCCTAAGGGCAACGCAAGGAGGTTCTCATTGGAAGATGCCTTCCAGGCCTGACTTTGCACTCTGGTGCCACTGGAGATGGCATGGAGGAGGCCACCTCCAAGTGGTTTCCTACTACAAAGGTCTCTTCTGGAGTCTGAGGTGGTGGTGGGACTCATCTGTGTGTCTTCAGCTGCCCGCAGGAGGGGACAGCGATGGGACGTAAGGGGGCATTTTGCAGCAGCTGCCCTTGGAAAGAACAGATCCCAGAGCTGGCAGCCAGCTTGGAAGAAAGTAAATAAAAGTCACATCCCCATTTCAAGTTGGGGTACTTTGACATAGTTGAAGTATTTATCCAAGAAATCTAATGGGGAAATATAAAAATGTAAGTTTATGAATATTCCAGTGAATAGGAAGAAAAGAAAAAAGGCCTAGGAGAAAACACCCCAGTATTTTCATTCTTTTAATGATATCTGGCTGGTTTTTTTAAGTGCTTGGGGATGAAGGACTTATTGTATCGGTCTGATTGCAAAGTACTCATAGAGCCCGAGTGTAACCGTTACAGACGGAGCTCATTTCTCACATCCCTTATTCTTGAGCTCTGGAAGCGTAATACCAGCTATTCCCCATCCTATTTATTGCATCCAGCTTTTTAAGTAATGGGCCAAATAATGATTGCAGATGCTATAATCAACATTTTTTGTTAATGATTTAGAGCTCTATTTGCAAAATAATTAGTTCTGCAGAGCTCTGTGGTACAATACAAGAGGAATGTTCTCCTGACTTTTTATAGCCACAAGTTAATTGAAACTACAGAGCCCGGAGGGTGCGAGGTGGTCCAAGGGTGAGCCCGGGAGCCTCGGCCCCAGGATTATTGTGGCGTGATGGGTATGAAAGGAACTGAAACATCGGCCATGGACCCCCCACTGCTACACACCTGGATGGTCTAGAAACTGCGTGGTTCCCGATGGCAGCACAAGTTGGTTGTAGCTGCTGCCTGTTAAAAGTTGGGCTGTGTCCTTCAGTCATGTTCCTTGATATTTTCTATAGGTTCCTTGGAGATGTTCTGTAGGTTCACAGAAGAGCCGTTCCACGGAACCCTGCAGTAAGAACTGAAATTTTGGGGATAGAGACCACAGCAGCAAAAGCAGATTTGACAAACCCAAACACCTGACCCATCCTCCCTGAGAGGCAGATGTATCCTGAGAGCTTTTAAAAACCACTTGAAAGAATCTGTTCTTGCTATAGGAAAAAAAATACATGTGCTCTGTCTTCCCTGCGCGACCAGGAGGGTGGTTGGGTGCAAAGTGGATGGTTTTTCGCCACCGCGGCTCCTGGCCACCCCGGGCAGGAGTAGCGAGGTCCCTCGCTCTGTTTTCCCTTTTGTCTGTGTGGATTTTCGGCTTCATGAGCGGAAAGGTCTTGATTCACGCTTGGCACAACATGGCTCTGATCTCAGCGGCAGATGCCAGATGCCGCCGGAATACAAAGAAATAATGAAAGTAACCCGAAATGTGTGAGTCAGCAGTAGGTGTGATGGGGGTGCCTCCTCTGCTTTGTCTGTCTCTCTCTGGCGTTTCTTACTCCATCCACTCTGCCTTCAGCTTTAGTCTCAGCTTCTCATTTCTTTTCCTATTTTCTTCCTCCGGCTGCTTTCCCTTTTGTCTTTCTTTTCTGCCTTTTGCCTTTCTTTTCTGCTTTTTGCCATCTCCCTCCTGCCCACTCGGGTGATGTGACTACATAGTGGGAGAGCGACGTCCCCTGCGATGCGTAGAAGAACTTGACTTTTCTGGTAACTAGAAATCTATTTCCATTCCGCTTCAATTCCCTGGCACCCCCGGTACCGTTAGCGCCGTCTCGGCAGCGGACATTTAATTTATGGAAATTCGGAGTGTTTCTTCCATCCTTTTCTGAAAAGGACGCTGTGTGCCGGTGTCATTGCAGAAGTGGTAGCTGCAGTCAGTACCTCTTTGAAAAATACCCAGTTGCTTTAGTTCTTAGTTGTGAATCGCTAATTTTATTTCCTCCTAATACAACATAGTTTCTATAGTTCTGGAGGTCACCGGAGCTTTTTAAGTGCAGCCAAAAGTGTTTTAAATAGTCATTGTGCAGCCTAGTGACGCTATCAATCTCCCGTGCCATTATTATATCTAGAAAGTTGGATTTGATATCCATTTTCATATTTAAAGCGAAATTACTGGCAAGCCGCCATATCCTGTAAGGCACAGAGTGGTAACGTGTTCGTAAAGGTTTATATGAGTGTAATGGTATTACCTATTGGTTTGGGATATTTTTCAACAAATCAGGAACTGCTGGCAGCCAAATGGTTTCTGAAGAGGGTCTTTTCTCCTTAACTGGTCTTATTTTATTCTTTCATTTTCAAGCCTGTCTGTAGTCTAGCTCTAATAACGATTAGATCTTTCTAACTGGAGTTTCATAAGCTTCAATTACTGGTTTGCCCAGAGAGACTTTGCTTTTTAGCTTATATATATATATATGAAGAGGAAAAAAATAAGGGAAAAAACCTCAGAAAAATAATAGTGGAATGTAAGTCTGCGGCATATTGAATTAATTTCCTGTTCCACTTCTGCATCAGCTAACCAGACAAATAACCAATTTGTTAAGGGCTCTGCTACTTCCTTCAATCACTTGCTCACAATACACTTTTTACATTTTATTTCCTGGTTTTTCCATTTCAATTCCTCGCATCCCCTGCAGGTCTCTGTTTCGGTGCCAACAGCAACATAAACCACTGAGGGAGGGCAGGGTGTGATCCTTTGCCTCCCAGCAACCCCGTTTCCAGGGGGTTCCCGGTGTGTTGGGCTGTTCCTGAGAGCACCGAAAACAGGAATATCGCCACGGCACGGCGGAGGGTGCCACTGGTCTGTGCTGGGCAGCAGGATTCAGCAGTCGTGACAAACAGGGCTTTTATTATTTCCCTCTCCCATCGCATGATGGGTTCTTTTGGAGACTGGTACAGCACCGGGGAACTTAGTGCGATGCGGCTTTCTGCTCCGTTCAGTGCATTTTGTGGGTTTATATTTGTATTTAGGAAATCCATTCTGGATGCTCTGCCAGGGACATCTTTCCAGAGGTGAAAAAGATAGGGAGGAAAAAAAAACCAACCACCACCCTGCATTTCTGGGTAAACTGCCTTTTACTGCCAAGCGGTTCCTTGCAGATACCCAGTCCTATAGGACAATCTGTAAGAAAAATAAAGATGTGTAATTTGAGACTTCTGGAGTTCGAAGTTAAAGAGGGCTTTCAGTGTGCTCTGATGGATAGGGGAGGAAGTACATCAATTCAATTGCAGTATTGTGCAGAGCATAATAAATATTTTATTACCGCAGACTATCATTTAGTTACTAAACAGCACGGGGCAGATCCTGCTCTTGGATGGTGTCTTCATGTTTGCAACTCCGTGACTATCACAGGGGTTTGTTTCTGCAGACAAGGACAGTGTTTGGGTCAGATATTGCAAACTCTGCCCGTAAAATATTCAAGCCCCACGTAAGAAAACTCTTCAGGCTGGCACCGTTGCGGTGCGTGTTAGGGCAGCAGTCGTTATGAATCTAATGGTATTTCTGGTTTGACCATAAAAATCCTTTGGCCTCAGGCTGGAATTTGATAAATAAAATGAATTAGACTATTTCTTTGCCGATGATATAGGATTATCTGTATTTTGAAATACAGTGCAGCCTGAGAGGGGTGATAGAGAAGGCTGTTTTGTAGGGTGAGCTGAATAGGCACAGTTGGTTAATGAACCTTTGGTCTTTTAAAGGAATCTTCAGGAATCATAGGTATTTCTAGGTTTGCGGAGTTTCTGCAGGTGTTTGCAGTGCAATGTTCATACATTTACAGATTTACCTGAGTAAAACTCGAGCAAATTCTGAACCAAATGACACTGAGAGCGGATGGTGGGGAACCAACACGGTGCGGATGGTAGAGCATTCGGCTGAAGCGGTTTAATAGCAAGTTTACCGGGGGGAAAAAAATAACTTGGGCAACTTCTTACCATTTGAGTATCTTTTTTGCGTTCAGTGTGATGTGAGGAAGCCAGAAAGCCAGTGGGAAATTGGGAAGGGAAACCAGCAGTAGAAATCTCATCATTTTCTGGTAATCGTTTGTGAGCTTTCTGAGCAGCTACCGCCCTAACTTTTGCTTTTTGGTTTTCCTGCTGTCATACAGTAATGGTTTTAAATTTGTCTTGCTGGAGGGAGATGCCAATATCAAACTGAGAATTAAGTAAATGGTTTTGATTGGAATTGAAAAGAAAGCATTCCCTGCTTTAAGCTAAGTTTAATTTAACCTAATTACCCAATAATGTAATCGGTGTTTAGTTACTCCTGATAGGTAAAATTCCAAAGTAAGGCATGTCCTCACCCAGACACATGGTAAGTGCTTTGCAGGTTGGCAGGGAGATGTGAAATTCCTTGCTTTGCAGGTTTGCATTTGAGTGACTCTTTGTGTCCCTTCATGTGCTTTTCCCTCTGGGACTCTTTTGGAGCTGTGTTTAATACAGAACCGCGAGGACACCCGTGAGTTATGGGATAATAATTCCGTGTCAGATACTCTGAGAATGAAGCTTATTTTACAAGAATTCCCTTTGATGGAAGTAGGGCCCCTAATTCAAACTTGAGTGCATTTTAAGAGACATATACATGCACACAATAAAATCCAGGGAGAACAATTTGCATAGAAAAGCCAGGAAACAGCTGGGCTTACAGACAGCCGAGATTTTTAGGGGTTGTTTTCTGGGGGAATAGGGGTAGAGTCAAGCAAAAGAATTTTAAATCCAGGCCGCTTTTGAGAATTTTGCTTAATATATGATGGAAAATTTTTTAAAAACAACTGTGTGCTGGCTCCTGATACCTTGTAATTTTACCTAACGTTAATGTTGAGGTTGTTGTTCTTTGTTATTATCAGCTAACAGTAACGGCAAAAGACACTTGCTTGTCTGGGTCATGTATGTATTTATTTGCTCTTACTTTAAATTCTTTCCCATAGATACAATTCAGCACAATCAATGCCAACAAAATTATTTTGAAAGCAGATTAGATTAAAAATCTCATCCCTTACTGAGCTTCCCATTGGCATATGAGACGATCCTTGGAGAATTAAGATTTGTGTCAGCGACAGAAATGCTCGCATGGGGTTGCTCAGCCTCTTACTGGCCATTTTTTTCTTTAAATATTTGACAGAAGTGCCTGGCCAGGCTGAATTCAGTCAGCGTAGTATCACCTCTGGAGGCTGATGACTAACACCAGAGCAGATAAAAAGTATCTGAGAAGCATTTTTCTGTACAAGTGTTGTTTGTAAGTGGTTTTATTCCGGATCATGTTGTTGGTGACTTAGGGCTTTCCTAGAAGGAGGTCAGGACCGTTGGTGTTGGGAAGGTGTATCCAAGCGCAAGCTGAATCCTTGCCAAACCCCAGCTGGCCTTGGGAGTAACTCGGGTTTGGTTTTGTTGGTTTTCTGTAGAAGTGTGAAACCAGTCGGTGATAATTTAAGCACAATCCTTGACCTCACAGAGACAGGAAGATGCTTTCCAGTAACGTGGTGTGAATTGGGAGACATTGAGAGGATGGTGCAGGCAGCCCTGGATCAGAGTGATGGGACCCACCCAGTGCTGCTCCCCAAAACCATGGTGCAGTGGAGGCAGAACAACCTCCAACCACCTTTCTTCCCCCATCTCCTGGATGCCTCGAGACATCAACCCTATTATTTAGAGGTGTGACTGTGGGTGTATGTGCACGCAGACCACACATATTGACAAAACTGTAATAAAGCCAACGGGTCCAGCTCATGGCACTTACGAGTCCTGTCTTCCCTGGATTTTGGTTGAAGTTGCTGGTGTTTGTTTGTCCCTGGCTGCCACGAGCAGCCTCTCTGCAGTGATGGAGCCAGTTCGGGCATCTGCGGGACTTGGACCTCCAAGTCTTTGAGGCAGGATCCTACCTTTTCTACATCGCATGAGAGCAGGTCAGTGAAAGCAGATTTGTGTCTAACGAATGTAAAGTCACAGCCTTCCCCTGCTCTGCCTGGAACCAATCCATTATATTTTTTTTTATAGTCAAGGGTAAGTCCCGAGACTGGAAAACCGTTTGGCTGCCAGAACACCCCAGTTCCAGATGGTTTAGGATGATAATTTTGTAAAGGTATATTAGGGTCATTTGGTATCCTTGCCACTTCATGTATCTATCGTAGCAAATAATTTAGTGGGAAATAAGCCAGGCTGTGACTTTGGAAATAAAGTTTGGGAGCCTCCCATTGTTACTGCTTTTGTTGGTTTTATTTAAAACAGGAGTCACTCTTTCTATAGATTTATTGCCCTAGCCTAGCTTAAAAGGGAAGGGGACGGGACAATCAACAGTGATTTATTTCTTTAATGCATTTTAAATAAGTAGACCCCCAAGAACGAAGCAATGGTGCATAATTACATTACACTCGTCACAAAACTTGGGCTGTTCCTGCTGCAGGCTGATTATTGAACACCTGGAGAGCGTGAGTGACTGCACTGCCAGGGTTGGAAGCTGTGACTTACTCTGGTTTTCACAACACCTCTTCTCCAGTAGCAGTTTCTCCCTCAGTTTCTGAAAGCTAACAAACATTTTTGCCACGTCTGGTGAAGGGGATGATCGTAATGTTCTCTTACGGTTAAGGCGCTGAGTAGAGAGGTGTCACTGAGCGTTGTATGAAGTTTGGCCCCTGTTGTCCTGCTGCCTCCTGCCAGTGTGAATGTGGGGAGCAGGAGGCTGGAGAAGGAGGGACGGAGAGGTTTCCTTGGCTCACCCGGCCACTAAAGAGGTGCCGGGGCTCAGAGACCTTTTCCCCATCACTCTCAGCCTGCTCTGTTTGAAGGGGTACGAGGCCAGGCCCTCCCGGACCAGTGACTCCTATAGCTCTGCTCCCACATCCATACTCTGCCTCTCCTCTACCCTTGTCCTCCCTCTCCTGTCCCCTACGTGCGCTTCCTTCGGAGGAAAGGCTGTGTGGAGAGGCATGGAGCTGCTTTCCAGATTGCCATCTCCTAAATTAAAGCAAACAAAATCGATTTGAATATTACATTTCCCTACAAGGACCTCCTGCTAATTTCTATGTTTTTTTACAATTGCGTTTTCCTGTTTTTGTTTAGTTTTTTTCATCTTTATCACTTCCCTGCTGCTGACTAAAGGAGCTACACAACAGGGGAAAGTGTGACTAACTCACTGCCTGCACAGGGGAAAGAGTGAGACTGCTTCTGCACATGCTGGTGATAAATGCACAGAGTAAACAGAATGGAAAAGTGGAGAAAAACAGCTTTTTTTCCTACAATATCTTTTTTTTTTATATAGCAATGTTAGTCATGTCTTCCAGCACGTATAGGTTAAAACAACTTCCATCATAAGATTTCTCGCTATCAGCTTAAAATTTGTACTTCCTTCTGAAATTGTTTTTAATATCTCTTATTGTAAGTTGTAAGAAAGACCGAAAAATGTTTTCCCTCTTTATTTCAGTGTCCCCTGTGGTTTGACAGCGAGTCACGTAGACGCAATTTTTCTCTTTCCCCGTGTGTTGAGGTCCTGTGTCAGCTTGGCAGGTATTTCCTCTGTCAGTTGTGGGGGGAACTAGGAGAAGGGCAGGGAGATTCATCCCTGTGTAGGTCCTGAAACTGGTTTTAACTTGAGTTGAAATTGAGTAGATTCCAGATGATAGCATCCTGTTAATTAAGCAATGTGACATCATTGATTTAAAGCCCGCTGAAATCAATGGAGAGATGCCATGGACTGCAAAGGGCTCTGGAGCAGGTCCAGTCTCCTTTTGTGGGATAGAAATGATGCTTCAACAATTTAAGAGCCTGGGGAGGCTGAATCAGAAGCACGAGGAGTGACCTGCTCACGTAATTAGGTCAGCGGCAGGGAAGAAATACAGCTTTGAGCTCAGCCCTCGCTGACTCGGGTGCTAATGAACGGCCACGTTTTCCCTTCACGAAGTGTTCCGGCACAGCGGCTTTCATATTTTTCCTCCCGGTATCCCAGCGTGGCTTCGGAGAGGGAAGGGAAATCTATTTTGCATGTAAACATGGTATTGCGATGTTTGTTTAATGTCTTTGTTTACTTTGAAAGTTAGTCCCATACTAACGAATTTATAAAACCTACATTATCCATAAAACTGTCAGTGGTGCAAAATTTAGTAATAACTCAGGTAATGTATTTAAACCACTAGTGAGTTTGCTCTATCCTTGAGTTGATAAATTGTATAGCTTCATTTGGTAGGAATCAGCAATTTTATGTGGCAATTAATTTTAACAGCAATAGGGAGCCAAAGGACTAAATTTTTACCCTTGGTTTTCTGCGTATGGATGGGAATATCCTAATGCTTAACGTTCCGGTTACGGACGGGAAGAGGTGTGTGCGGGGGGGGACATGTCACTTCGCAGGCATCACGGCTGCACCGCTCCAGCTCACGGCCCAACCTGTCAGTTAAACTGTGTTGTGGCCTTCTGATCTTTTAAAATACAAAAAGGACGTGGACCTGTTGGAAAGGGTCCAGAGGAGGCCACGGAGATGCTGGGAGGGCTGGAGCCCCTCTGCTGTGAGGAAAGGCTGAGAGAGTTGGGGGGTTCAGCCTGGAGAAGAGAAGGCTCCGGGGAGACCTCAGAGCCCCTTCCAGTCCCTCAAGGGGCTCCAGGAAAGCTGGGGAGGGACTCTTGATGAGGGAAGGGAGCCATAGTATGAGGTGGAACGGTTTTACACCGAAAGAGGGCACATTTAGGTGAGATCTCAGGAAGAAATTCTTTCCCATGCTGCCACGCTCGAGGGCAGGGAGCAAAATTGGCCGTGAAAGTTCCATGTAATCCCATTAAATGAAGGGTATGAGCAAGGGAAACAGGCCATTTCCCCTCTCTTTGGTGGCCCAACTGGGGACGGTCACCCCCCTCGGGGTAGGAGGATGAGGAGGGACCCCCAGGCTGCAGCAAAGCTCCGGCAGCCCCGAGCGCGGCGCAGAAGCCCGGCAGCGAGAGCACCGTCCCCCGGGGTTTCGCTCAACATCGGGCCACGGAAACACACTAATTAACAGGGAAAAACGTGCAAGAGGAGAGACTTCTTTCCTTGTCGTCGGGAAACCTCAAAAAGAGAGAGAGGGTTGGCCCCGTGTAAGCACGATGCAGCCTTTGATGCGCCGTGTGCCTGTTTCTGGGGGTTTTTGTCCTTTTTTTGAAGCCTCGTGATGGAAAAGAGGAGGTTCGTGCCCCAAATCTGCCGTGGGATGGTCGATTGGGTGGGATCACCCCTCTAAGGTGGGGGGGGGGGGTCGCAGATGGAAATGGGATGGAGCCTGCGATGCGGGGATGTTATATTCACAAGAGGAGCGTGCTGCGCTTGCCTGGGTCGATAGGGTAACTTTAAAAAAAATACATTTATAATTTATTTTTTTTTAATGATCACTCCAGATGATTTCCAGCGGGTTAATTACCCCCAGTCTTCCTCCGCTCTTTTTTTTCCTCCTGTCGTGCCCGATTTGAGCAATTCCGCCCGCGGGCGCAGGAGTGGTGAAGCGGGTCTCGGGCGCCGACGCTTGGCTCTTATTACCTTTATGTGTTTTATTTATTTACTATAAACTGCGATAGGATGGCTGTCACTGCCGCACGGGAGTGATGGTTGAAATATAGGGCTCTGGGCTGTGGCGCGTCACCGGGAGCCTGCACGATGTTAATTTTTATTGCCAGAAGTAGCCATAAATTGATAGTTGAGAATAGCTGTAGGGACTGTAATTAACTAGTTACTATTTCACCTCCAAAAGGAGCAATGTTTCACGCTCTTACTGTTACTTATCGGGAATCAGCCGCTGTCAACATCCGCTGAAGCCCGTATAAAGATTTATAGACCTTGGAGGTAAATATTGACTAATGGGCAGCTTGGCTTAATGTTCACCTTGAAGGACAATAAATTGTGCTATTGATTGCAGCGAGATGTCGATATCTGCATTGTTGTAAACATTTTAATAAAATTATCTCCATAAAATATTCTCTTTTTCCGGCCGATCCCAGCTGGGAGGATCGGTGCCCGGCCAAGACACGGCGTTGCTGGTAGGGTCGTGGTCCTCAGGAGCTGGCAATGACAGTGGCAATGGCAGTGTCACCGGCCACGGGGCGCTGGGAGGGCAGGACACGGTGACAGGGAGCAGTTCCTCGCTCCCAGTTTAGTTTTTTTAATGGTGCTGTGGGCAGTATTCAGCCGGGGAGAGCCATACGCGATGTGCCCTGTGATGGTGAGCCCGGGGGACAGCGGCAAGTAATTAATTTGGGAACATGTGTTGGCTTTCCGGTGAGTTATTATCTTGTCAGAGGTTCAGTGGAAGCAAACGGGTAGGAGGAGGAAGGAGGGAGACGAGCCGGGCTGGGAAAAGGAGGAGAAGGAAGGGAAGTAACAAGGCGAGGAGGGAGGACGATGGATGCAGGAGGTGGGGGACTGAGTTTTCCCCCTCGCTTTTTGGTGCTTCAGCTTCCCCTTTCTTGAGGTGTTTTGTGGTGTGTTTTTTTTTTTATGGAGAACTTCATAGTTGCAGAACTGGCAGAGAAAAACCTAAATGGTACATAGAGGTCCGTGCCCCGGAGGATTCAAGCTCCATTTTTCCATCTCCCCGGCTCTCACCGTGTTAGTTCATCATCCTCGGCTGATGAACAAGGATTAGGCTTTTGCCGAGTCCGTGGCTCTTCCATTTCTGGCTGCATTATATTATTGGTATTAATAATAATAATAATGATGGGTGCTGGCTGTGATGGTTTTCTAGCTCCCGAGGAGATGAGAGAGCTCTCCCATTAATTCCCGCAATATTTCAGCTCCTAATTGTGCTCAAGCAGAGACGGCCTTGAGAAGTTCCCAGCATCAATTCGGGGAGAGCAGGGGCTGGTGCTGGTGCCGGGGGAGCTCCGGGGGGGCCATGGACCAGCCCTGCCCTGAGCATCCCTGAGCTTCGGGTGCTTTGGGGAGGCAGGGACGGCGGTGGTTGGGTGCCCATCGCGTTGTTCTAGCCTTGGGCGAGCGGTGGGAGCGATCCCCAAAAAGCTATATATATGTGAGAGTGGGGGGAGAAATAGCCCCCATCCAAACCCTGGGCTGGTGCTTGCCTCGTTCCTAAGCCCGGGGATGCCGAGCTTCACCCACAGCATCATTTGTGTCCCCGTGCAACCCAGCCAGCAGATAAATGTCCCCCCCGTGCCCCGCCAGCCCCGAGGGACCGTGACTGTGACACGGGCACCCTGTTGCTTTCTGCGAAGCGAGGTCTGCGCTTACAGATTGTGTTTGCTTAACCCTGGCCCTGCTCCCCGGGTCCCGTCTATTTGTTTGGGTGTTTTTTTCCATTTCTGGCAGTCACTAATGAATGAGATTTGTCCAGCGATCAACCGGAGTTCCCATTATAAATAGGCAAATAGGCTGGGGAGCCGGGCGCTCGGGCAATTACTCTCCATCCCTGCCTTCGCCCCGTGGCTGACACAGGCGCCGGCGTGATCTGGCTCCTTTAAGGAGCTCTAAGGACCCAGTTTTCCCGCAGAACCCTTGGAATGGGGGATGCGGTGGGGTGTCCCTGTCGCCCGGCACCCCTGGTACCCTTGGGGTGGGGATGCCTCGTGTCACCTTACTCCTCGAGGCACGGTAGCTGGCACTAAACGAGGATGGTCTTCCTCACGCTGTCGTCATCGTTGTGTGAGCATGAGTAATACCAGAGTGTGATGAGGGCACAAACAGGCTTTTCAGAGCATCCCGTTACGGTCCAGGGCGGGCTCTGCCCGTCGGGGTTGATGTGCTGTATCCGAAATCCCGTGGATGCTGACACAGAGCATCCTCAAACCCTGAACTCCTCACGCTCTGCCTCTCCACCGATTACCCTGCCCGTATCTCAGACTTCAGCACTAGGCAGGCACCGAGGACGCCTTCATCTCTCAATTTCCCCGGCTCGTGCAGGTGGAAAGCTGACCCTCGCAGTTGCTTTAATGAAGTCTTTTTGCTGGGTAATGAAATGCACTCGAGCTGCTTTGCTCCCGGATCAAACCGGGGACGCACGCCACGGCTCGGCTGCGGCGAGAGCTAATTCTTGCCGGGCACGAGCCGGCTCCGGGAAGGGCCTTTGGTTAGTTGGGAAGCGGAGTCTTATCTGAGCCTTTGCACAAACCGGAGCCTGATTTGCGTGCGGAGCATCCCGAGGCCACCGGCTGTGTCGTTATTTTATCAGCAGGCAGCGCTGTGCTACAGAGAAGCCCGATTCTAGGTCAGCCATAAAAGGGATAATATTTTTTTTTTCCACCCTATCTCTTTTTTTTTTATTTTATTTTGGATGTAAGGCTGCAACTTGTGTGTCTCCAGCGGGTATTGATTTTGGGGTAACGCCTCCACGTCTTACGTGCAAAGTAGTGATGTGCTCAGCGGTTTTGCCCGCTCGGGTGGGAATTTTGGCGCGGGTGGACACCGGCAATTCATCGTGGGAAAACTGGCTTCACCCCTTTCCGAAGCTCACGGGGTGGCCTTCCCAGTTAGATCCGCCTTCCCAGTTAGGTCAGCCTGTGATAGTGGGATGCAGGGGGTGCTGCGTTTGGCTGTGGGGGAGGGCGAGGGGGCAGCGGGGGAGAGCCAAGGCGTGATTTCATTAATTCTGAGCCCAATTGTACCAGTTGGAGCTGCCAAAAGCTGCACCTGGGATGGCAGCAGCAGGGTGCCAGCCGTGTGGGGGTGACGGCGAAAAGGCATCGGTGCTGGGTCAGGGCGAACCCCCCCCACACACGTGGTTTCCAGGTGGGCGGTGGCGTGTGGCCACGCTCCCGTCCACGTACCGCGGGAAGGGATGCTATAAAAGCATCACCCGGTGGGATGCAGCCTCCCCGGGTGTATGTTTTTGCTGTCATTTGTCCGAGCGAGATGCAGGCGGGTGACCGGTGGAGCGCGGCGAGCCGGTGACGGTAGCGCAGGGAACGGTGGGAAGCGAGGGCTCCTCTGACCGAGCATCCCCCGGGGACCGGGGACCCGCGCTCGGCCTCCCTGCCATTGGCACTGCCTGCCAGAAAACAGCTGTCCGGAGCTAATTTATTTCCTAATGCTCCAGCAATGTTAATTTATAAATTACACTGGTAATTCGAGCTATTATTAATTTCAGATGGTGTAGGGCAAGCCTAATTAAAATATGACACCAATTGCCACACATATGTACCAAGGACTACCGTTTAAAATTTATAGGAATATTAAGTGTGACACTGGGCTGGGAGATGCCTGGCACAGTAATTACGGCGTCTGGGCAGCGGGAGATCCGATGGGGAGATGGAAGCAGAAAAAAGGGCCGAGTCGTCCCGGTTTGGGGGCGAAAACCCACTCGTGGTGTTCGTTTTGGGGGACCTTTGAGAGATGTTTCTGTGTTTGACTCTGCGTTCGTTGTCACGCCGCGATCTCTGGCAAGCTGGAGACTGTCAGGTCTCGTCGTGGGTTTCCAGGAGGGCTTCAAAGCAAAGTGGGAAGGAAATAAAATGCCAGACAAAAGGAAAAAGCCACCGATGGCTTCTCCCTGGCTTTGAGAAAAAAACAGGAGCTGTGGGGCAGCCCGAGCGTGGGAGAGGGGGGCGAATGCAGCCCCCCGTGGGTAGCGCAGAAATGAGCTTGGAGAGGCACAGGGCTGAAGAGCTGCAGGTGAAGGGGAGATGTTGGCACCACAATTGAGGGGGGGGATAAACCGGCTGTGAATTACTTGACGGTGAAAAATAAGAGAGGGGTGTCTATGTAGAGCTGGGGGAGCCCGGCGGTGCCGGTTGGGCTGCGGGGATGCCAGGGAGAGATGATTTCAGGTGACTCCAGCAGGGTACGGGGTTTGGAGAGGACCACTTTGACCATCCTGCCCATCTCCAGCAAGCGATGCTCGCGGAGATGGGGGCCACCGCAGCGGTCCGGTGGCAGCAGGCACCTTGTTGGCAGGGGTCTTCTCGGGGTGCTGGGGCAAGGTGGGTGTCCTAGGGCAGGGTGCCACAGGTTGGCCGCTCCTCCCCACGGCTCACAGCCCTCTCCTTCCTCCCCCTGCAGCCGTGGGCTTCATCAGCGAGGACGAGTACCTGGAGATCACGGGCATCACGCGGGAGCAGTCGGGCGAGTACGAGTGCAGCGCCTCCAACGACGTGGCGGCCCCCGTCGTCCAGCGAGTCAAAGTCACCGTCAACTGTGAGTAGCCCTCCGGGGGGGGGGGTGGGGGGTCTGTAGGGAGGGCTG